>JAPDNY010000001.1:330829933-331322433 GCA_029375565.1 Gekko gecko | reverse complement strand
AGGGGGCTGTTTTATGTCCCTCCATCTTTGTGTAACAGTGTTGAACTGGGATATGGGAGACCCAGGTTCGAATCCCCATTCGGCCATGGAAGTTTGCTTGGCAGACTTTGAGACACACCCTCTCTCTCAACCTAAACTACCTCACAGGATTGTTGTCAAGATAAAATGGAGGAAAGGAAAATAGTGTAAGCTGCTTTTGGTTTCCATTGGGCAGAAATGTGGAGTAGAAGTGAAGTAAATAAATAGATGTACCTTCACTATAATAGGAGGAAAATATTACTGAAGTCCTGGCTTAAATCATTGGACTTCAAGCAGTGTAATGGAAGAGTGCAACCTTTTCAAAAATCTTACCTTTTTCTGAAGATTTATCTGGAATCCTCTTGGAGTCCTAGTAAAAAAGATGGACTATACATTTATTTGTTTATTTTATTAGATTTATATACCGCCCTCCCCAAGTGGGCTTGGGGCGGTGTAGAGCAATTAAATAATACACTTAAAATAATATTAAAATAACAATTTATGTATAAATATCATAAAATACCAAGTAACCATAAAACAATCAGATGACCAATCCGACTCAGGCTACTGATGGACAACTGGCCAGAAAAGTTGGGCCAGAAGAATTAAGGCCAGAGAAGCCGGGGTGGGGAGGGAGACGTCTGCTGCCTCAGCCAAATGCCCGGCGGAAGAGCTCCATCTTGCAGGCCCTGCAGAACAGTGAATGAAACTGTAAATGAGATGTAAATGAAACTGTAAGTGAACTGTAAATGAAAATAGATTTTAAAATTTTAACTTTTCCTGAGGTTTTATCAGCTGATGACAAAATTTGCCTTAATTTATTTGAATGGGGACCAGATAACAAAAACCTAACATACACAGTTGGGGGAAACTGAGTTACCCTTAGTGGCGAATGCAAATAGACCTCAGTTCCTAGCATTCAATTGGTCATTTATAACCCTAAGTAATCTATATTCAGGGGATACCCTGCCCATTCGCTGTCCCGCTTAATGCCCAATTAACAATTGCAGGTGTTTGTAACGCAAAAATTCCACAGCGGCTGCTTTAGGAAGTATTTTTTAAGAAGTGGTTCATGTTATTGAAACCGATGCATTATTTTTGACAGGGACAAGCGGTGGAGAACTTAAAAGCCCAGGCGCTCTGCTCCTGGACCGCAAAAAAAGAGAACCACTTGAATTTCTCCAAAAACGACATCATTATTGTATTGGAGCAGCAGGAAAACTGGTGGTTTGGAGAAGTAGGAGGAGGAAGAGGGTGGTTCCCCAAATCCTACGTGAAGATCTTGCCTGGGAGTGAATACCAAAAAGAAGAGTAAGTGACGTTCCAGGTGCTTCTTGAAACAAGCATGTTTGAAAACCTGCGTCCAGTTAATGAAATGGAAGGCCTGGATCCAGAAGGGGCATGTATGTGCCTGTCAAGGACCCAAGCCCAGGTCCCCCTGGGTCACTGCTTCTTGTCCCTTGAGCAGTACCCAGCCCTGTGGCTCCTCAAACACACACAAATAAAGCAGACCTTTAAAATACATAAAGGTTTAGTTAAAGGTTAAAAAAGATTTCACTGTGCAGCACAATCTCTATAGCCTAGCAACAGAGAAAATAAAGATGCCAACTGTTCTGTCTAATACACTAGATACTTAGCATTAGATGGGACATCTTCTTGCAGCGTAAAGATCCACGTAGTATCATAAAAGCATTCTACATGTTGCAGTCCATCACGATGTACCAAAAGAGAAAACCGTGATAACCTTACTAATTAACAATTCTTACGAATTCATTTTATACTTAAATGAACAGTGCATTACATATAACGTGAAAAATTATAATAGAATTGCATGGAACTCTGTTATAATTTTTCACATGCTATATGTAATGCAGTGTTCATTTAAATATAAAATGAATTTGTAAGAATTGTTAATTAGTAAGGTTAACACAGTTTTCTTTTCTGGTGGATATGTCTCCGTGAGTCTCTCTGTTTGTTCTGTCCATCATGATGTAGCATAACATATTAAAGCATAGTACCCTGGGATGAGCACAGAGTTAGCATGGCTTCCCTCTGGCCTATACCCTAATTATAGCCTTTTGCCCTCTGGCACCAGGTGGTCTCTCAGATCCAATCAGGAATCTCCCTTGATGGAATTTTCCAGAAGATGTTACCGTCTGCTCCTAATTCCCCCTTCCCATCCGGTTACACAACTGAGAACAGGTTCTCACCATTAACTAGTACCACATTCTTGAGTCTGGTCTTGACAGAGATAAGGATGATATCTTCAGGAAGGCCCAAATCATGGACACCTGCGAGCCAGACTAGGCCTTCTAATAATCACATTAACCCTTGAGGGGAATTAGGGTGCTTTGCCTCACAGCGCCCAACTTTTTTTTCCTAGGGTTTTCTGTTCCAAAGGGGTCTCCAGTATGTCCAAGCTGTTCTATAAACTCCTCTGGGTAGAAATACCAATTTTGGGGATTAGGCACGAGGACAAGCTCTGAAAGGCCACTGTTTTGTCTTCTGCCATTTCCATTTTGACTGTTGTTTCATTTAATTTAGAAGCTGTTCTTTGAACTCCCGTTGTTTAAACAACAGTTTGGGATGGAGGGAGGGTGTGCAGGGGTATGTGTGTATATATGTATGTGTGTTTATTTTTTACTTTACAAAATTTATATCCTGCCTTCCTGCCCTCACAAGAGCCACTAAGGCAGCTAACGAATTTAAAACATACATAGCAAAGTCACATTTTAAAACCGACCAAAAACACCAGCAGGAACACACCCTTAAAACCAAGAGCTATTAAAGACATACAAGGCATAAAAACCTTTAAAACCTTTGAAACAATTAAAACGTTAGGAAGGAAGGGAAAGATCACTGAGGGAACGCCAAACGTCAAAAAATTCAACGTTCTGTAGATTTAAATTTGATCCTGACTTTAGGGATTCAGTAATAACATCTACATATTCCCATCCTAATTCTTTGTTTTGCAAATACCTACACGTACATTAGGTGTCTGTGGTTTAGTAGAAGGGCTGTCAACTTCCAGGAAGGGGCTGGCGATCTTCCGGAATTACAATTGTTCTCCAGACTACCTAGATTGCTTATTTATTTAAGACTTTTATTCCACTCGCCCTGGAGAAAATGGCTGCTTTGGGAGGTGGACTGTGTGGCTTTATACCCTGCTGAAGTCCCCACCCTCCCAGGCTCCGCCCTCGAGTCTCCAGGTTTTTCCCAACCCAGAGCTTGCAGCCCTACTCAGTAGGGGTATGTATTTGAAAAGACTGAAGGAACAGGGATAGAGGCCTAGTTGGAGAGCTAGTTGGCAGCTTCTTGTGGCTGGTAGCCTTCATAATAGATGGGTTGTTACGATTAGGGTTGCCAGATCCATTGGAAATGCTGGGGAGGGGAGGGGGGATGTTCCGGGAGCGGGAAGTGACATCTCATGACACGCCTGCGTCACCCGGAAGTGATGTAGGCACGTCGGGGGGTGACGCTCTGGATCTGACCAAAACTCTATGGTAAAATCAGCCTCAAACCATAGAGTTTTGCCCAAAACCCAGAACATCACCCCCGACATCACCAACGAGCCTACGTCACTCCCGGCTGACATAAGCCGATTGCATTTATTCCTGGCAATGTCACTGGAGGGGGTGCCTCCAAATGGCCCAGCTAGCCGGCAGCAGGCAGGAGCCCGCAAAACCAGGGGGATCCCCCGCCCCCAACTGGGGAATGGCAACCCTTAATCACAACGGAGGCTGCTCATTCCCAAACAAAATCCCTTTTGGTTTTCCTGGCTTTTATGTTTTGCTGAATAAAGGAAACTGTTTGTGGCCGTGGTCAAAATAATGAATTTTTAATTTGGTTTGTAGATCAGAAGCTGTCTACGCTGCTGTAAATAAGAAGCTTGCGGCACCATCTTACACCCTGGGAGAGGGTAAGGTTTGCATTTGAACATTCGCCGTCTTCTAAATGATGAGAGATTTTATCATATTTTTGCACTGACTTCTGCCACAAATTGATAGTTGGACATCTGGGATTCCCAAGGCGGGGCTTGCCTTTCTCTGTGTGATGTTAACTAGAAAAGCCTACAGGGATCAGATTGAAGTAGGCAGCCCGCAGCAGATTCGTCCTGTGCGTGTGTCAAGTGCCGTCAAGTCGCTTCCGACTTACGGCAACCCTTTGAGTTAAAGGCCTCCAAAACGTCCTCCTGTTAACAGCCTTGCTCAGGTCTTGCAACCTTGAGGGCCTTTGTGCCTTCCTTGATTGAATGAATCAGTCTCAGGTTGGATCTTTCTCTTTTCCCGCTGCCTTCAGCTTTTCCTAGCATTACTGTCTCTTCCAGTGAGTCATGTCGTTTCCATAATGTGACCACACTACAATAGCCTCGGTTTAGTTTTGTATTTTTGTACAAACCTATGGAGCAGAGGTCCATCGGTGGTTATTAGCCACAAGGTATAGATAGGAACTCTCGGTCTGGGGCAAGTGATGCTCTGTATTCTTGGTGCTTGGAGAGGGGCAACAGTGGGAGGGCTTCCTGGTGGACCACTGGTGGACCTCCTGATGGCACCTGGTATTGTTGGTCACTGTGTGACAAAGTGTTGGACTGGATGGGCCACTGGCCTAATCCAACATTGGCTTCTTTTACGTAGATATTTGACTATCAGAATTTGGCCTATGTACTGGAAAAGGATTTGACAAAAATTATACCGAGGCATCAAGTGAATATATTTTTTTCCTTTTCTTTATCTGTCATTAAATGATTTCTTCTTCGAGGTTTGAAAACTGAAAGAACTGTGTGAGTAAACATGTTACAGTCCCTTGTCTTTTACAGCCAAAGTTCTCTTTGCTTTTCCAGAGTACATAGCGCTGTATCCTTACACAAGTTCTGAACCTGGCGATTTAACTTTCACGGAAGGCGAAGAAATATTAGTGACTCAGAAAGATGGGGAATGGTGGACCGGAAACATCGGCGAAAGAAGCGGCATCTTTCCTTCAAACTATGTCAAACCAAAGGATCAAGATGTAAGGCTTTCTGCCATCATGGGGGGGTTTTTGGGTGGGGGACGAGAAAAACACTGAAGGTCTGGTCCAGAGATTCTCCCATGCAGCATGCCAGGCGTTACGAAGGAACTCCTGTGTCTTTCGCCGCTGATAATCCTGATCCCTTGGGAGCGGGGTGGTCAGTGTGCTCAAATGTGGAAGCATCTTAAAGGCTCACTGTGTGAACAGCTGCAAGGATTTCCCGGCAAAATTCACCACTCCTAGGCACTTAAGGTCAGCAAAGAAGGCTGGGGCAAGAACCATCCCATGAGAATTTCAGAAAAGCAGTTTGAAACACGAAAGCACGGCCACCCCAGAAAGTAAGACACCAAACAGGCTTTCCTTACACCAGAGCTGCATCCAAATGTCATCGAAACAGTGTGCGACTCTGGCACTAGAACAGTCCTTTGCAACTGGATTTGCCAGTATAAGCCAAGCCAATCCAGTCGCAAATAAATGCTCTAGTGGGCGGTTCCCCGGCCTTTCCGAGCCTGTGGGCACCTTTGGAATTCTGACACAGGGTGGTGGGCACGAGGACAAAATGGCTGCTGCAGGAGGCGGGACCAACCACTCAGTGTCAGTGAGCCCGGGTATGCGCAGCTGATTCTTCAACATTTCAGGCAGAAGCTCCGTTGAACAGGATGCCTTTTAATCTGCCCATGTAGTCAGAAGCCTTGCTGGACACAAGCTCAACCGAGCCCTCTCCACTTCCTAACAACATGGGAGCCATATTGGGGACCCCTGCTGTAGTGTAGCGGCAGCAGAATATTCATCCCTCTGTGACTGCAGTCCAGTTAGGTCACAGAATCATACAGTTGGAAGGGACCTCCAGGGGTCATCTAGTCCAACCCCCCCAGTCAGTGCAGGAAATTCACACATACCTCCCCACACCACCACATTCCCAGTGACCCCTGCTCCATGCCCAGACGATGGCAAAAAACCTCCAGGGTCCCTGGTGTCCTGGAGAAAAATGGCTTCCTGACCCCAAAGTGGCGATCGGCATTTCCCTGGGCATGTAAGAAAGGGCCACAAAGACTAAGCACTGAGGCAACCCTTCCTGCCCTCCCTTCTTCTGATCTGCCCAAGTTCACAGAATCAGCATGGCCGTCAGAGGGCCCTCTAGCCTCTGCTGCAGGCGTGCCCTCACACGTGTGTTTAATTCCGTTTTCTGTCTCCTTTTGTTGTAGAGTTCTGCCACCGCGAGCAAAACGGGAACGTTAAATAAGAAGCCTGGTGCGTGCCGTCCGTTTTACAGCCGCTTAGTTTGTTCTAGTGGTCGGCTGGCGACGGATCCCTGACTGTGTCTCTCCTTTCAGAAATCGCTCAGGTGACCACGGCTTATACTGCCTCGGGAGCAGAGCAGCTCAGTTTGGCTCCCGGCCAGCTCATCCTCATTTTGAAGAAGAACTCCACTGGATGGTGGCAGGGAGAACTGCAGGTAAGGGAAGGGGGAGGCAGTGAGCTATACTTGTGATCAATAAAAGCACACATGAAGCTGTCTTTCTTCTACTGACCCAGGGGGTCCATTAAGGTCAGCACTGTCTACTGAGACTGTCAGCTGGTCTCCAGGGTCTCAGGCAGGGGTTTTCCTATCACCCACTGCCAGATCTTTTTACCTGGAGATTTGGGGGGATTGAACCTGGGAACGCCTGCATGCCAAGCCGATGCTCTTCCACAGAGCCACAGCCCCTCCCCTGTCCCACTTTTTAAACTAGCTGAGCAAAAACGTGACTCTTTCCTGCAGTGTGTGGCGTCCGTAGCAAAACATGTTTTTCCTCAGCAGGAACACACCGAACTTAGTCAGTCTACAATGGCTCCCATAATTACTATATTATTATATATTTAAGCCTCGTGGCCTGAGGCCAAGCCTCTAAGGCAGTAAATATTTTGACATTTTAAAACTGACTTCTGAAGAATGAGATAAGTGTTCTTAAAAATGAAATATATTTATCTTATCGTTCTTTAAAAATATTTCCCAGTCTGGAAAGTCATCCCGTGTCCTCCTGACAGCCTGTACTAGCTGGCAGCGTATTCAGCGTGTGTGTTGATCCCTTTAAAGCTAGCTGTAGGCTGGAAGAATGAATCAGGGTTCCGGTGGCACCTTGAAGGCCAACAAAATCTATCCGGGCAAAAACGTTCATGGGTCAGAGCTCATTTCATTGGATGCAGGTTGGAAGGACTGCCATGTATGGAATTCACTGCCACAGGAGGTGGTGGCAGCTACAAGCATGGACAGTTTCAAGAGGGAATTGGATAAGCATATGGAGCAGAAGTTCATCAGTGGCTATTAGCCACAGGGTATAGATGGGAACTCTCAGTCTGGGGCAGGTGATGCACTCTGTTCTTGGTGCTGGAGGGGGCAGCAGTGGGAGGGCTTTTAATGTCCTGGCCCCACTGCTGGACCTCCTGATGGCACCTGGTATATTTTGGCTGCTGTGTGACACAGAGTGTTGGACTGGATGGGCCGTTGGCCTGACCCCACATTGGTTTCTCTTATGTTCTTATGTTCATGTACTTTAAAAAGGTTGGGCTATGAACCACTCCAAGCTGATCGGAAATGCTCCCCTGTTTACTCCCATTTTGTCTTAACAGAAAATGAGTTGTCTAAATACTTCTTTCATCTAACAGTTCCAAAATATCCTCGCTCTTTCCTGTTACTTAGATGCAACGCATTAGCTTCCACTGAGATGAAGGGCCATTTTAGCAGAACCCGCCTCCCCCCCGAGAAACGCTTCTGTACTTATTGTAAACATCAAATTGACTTGATTGCCCATATCTGTTTTAGTTGCCCCCATTATATCTCACTTTGTATTCAATATATCACTTCCTGGACTGACTGCCTACAGAAAATTTCAGAACAACAGAAACAAAAGATCGTACTGTCAGGCAAGATTTTAAAAAAGTGAACATGTGATTTAGCCATATTTATCTGTGCATTTACAATTTACTTATAAAATACTTCAACGTATGGCTTGTAGGATGTTCAGTTACAGGGAAAGGAATGCCGTGTGCTAGTGTACAGTCATATTGTAACTTAAAAAAACAACACCATGTTAACTACCCCCCTTTCTGCACTCTCATTTTAATCCATGTTCACTGCCGTGTCCTCGAAGCAATTCTGCTCTAAAACTGAATTCAACCTTCTTTTTAATCCAGCTTTTTTCCCCATCCAGCACTAAAATCGAGTTCAGTCTTCTTTTTATTCCGGGGTTTCCCCCCCCCCATTCTGCATTACATTACCTCCCTTCAGTGGTCAGCCCGGTTTCAACCCACTGTTGCCTTGAGTTATTTGGATGCTGTTTCACTGTGAACTTAAATTGCCTTGACTCGAACACTGAGAAAATCTGGAGTGGCAGGCAAATGTGGAAGGGACCTGTATTTTCATGCATGCCGAATAATGGCCTTTCAATCCACTTTCTGTTCATTTTGTGGCTGGACTTTAATGTATGAAACAGCAAAATCCATTTTCAAGCGATTGCTAAAATACGTTGAAAGTGGATTAGTCAGTGCATGTGAAAACACCCGGCATGTCACACACAAAATCTTTTCCTAGTTATGTCGTTTTAAGGTATTCAGCAGTGTCTGACTGCAGGTTAGTCTCAAGTTTGAGTTTCTGAGAGTTTGACTCTGTTTAATATTTAAGCTCCTTTTTGTGTGTTTCCGGGTAGAGAATCTAAAGCAGGGGTGTCGAACTCGTTTGTTACGAGGGCCAGATTTGACATAAATGAGACCTTGTTGGGCTGGGCCACGTGTGCCATAAGATGTAACGCCAGGTAGCAGAGATATAAACTTCATAAAGGACACAAACACAGAGGGGTTTTTTTGTTTAAAGCCTTCGACAACATCAGCGCTCTTGCAATATTTTGTTTATTTAGCAGTGTCTGATAACGGACACCTCTCGCTCTGAATTATTGCATCAAAATGTCTGTGCTGCTGCAATCTTGAGTGTGCTGTTCAGGTGTGTATCTGTAAGCTGCAAACCTACCATGATGTAGCAGCAGAACTGGAAGAAAAAGCAGAAGACAGCCCAGTTCCACTTCCCCCAGGCCGCATGTTTGACACCCCTGATCTAAAGTGTCTAGGGTATGGGGGGGGTTGTTTGGGGGGGCAGTTGTAGGGGTTTTGTGTGCTTTTTGGTGTGTTTGGGGGGGGGTTGGGTTTTTTCCTTTGTTTTGGTTTTTCGCAAGTCATCTTAGGTGTGCAAATTGTTGGGTTGTTTCTTTGTATACTGAGCTGGGATGGAATTGCTCGTCGTATGGCTGTTGATGAGAGCTGGAAATTCTTTCTGCAGGCAAGAGGGAAGAAGCGGCAGAAAGGATGGTTTCCGGCTACCCACGTGAAACTCCTAGGTCCAAGCAGTGAAAGGACCACCCCGGCTGCTGTCTCAAGTGGGTGGCTATATCTTATTTGCAATTTGCTGAGTCTTCATACAAAACTATACATGATTTTGCATTCCTAAATATGCATTTTTTTTAGAAAGCACACAATTCTGCCCTACAAAATGTATGCCGTTAAATATATTTACAGCCTGAGCAGTCATTGGCATCCTTAAAAAGTGGTATTTTATTACGTTTGTTAACTAAAATGAGTCAGAGCTCAATTTGTTATTGAGCTGTAGATACCGGGGATTGAACCCAGGACCTTCTGTGTGCAAACCAGGTACTCTGCCACTGAGCTGTGAGCTTCCCCTGCTGTTTTCCTGTGTTACAAATGCCTATAAAACAGCAGGCAGGCAATCGTTTGATTGCTCTCAATTGCAGCTCCCTTCATCAGCTGAACGAGACCACTCAATTATAGCACAGGGGTGGGTGGAAACTCCTAATTTATCACTAGGAATAAAGTTCTATTTTCTCACTCGAGAAGGCCTTAGAATGCCAAAACACAGCTTAGTATACTTGCTGCTGTGAAATAACTCAGCTATTCTCATGAATTTCTTTTCTTCTGCTGCTGCTGCTCCTAGTGTGTCAAGTGATAGCTATGTATGACTACACGGCAAACAACGAAGACGAGCTCAGTTTCTCCAAGGGGCAGCTTATTAACGTACTGAACAAAGACGACGCTGACTGGTGGCAAGGGGAGATCAATGGCATGTCCGGCCTCTTCCCTTCCAACTACGTGAAGATGACCACAGACTCGGATCCAAGTCAGCAATGTAAGTGACGTTTAACCACTGTTGGAACTCTCAAGTTTGTTAGACCCTGCCTGGTCCTGCGCAGGGTTGCCAGGCTTCCTGCTACGGCAAGGCTTCCTGCCGATGGTCACCGTTGCCCCAATGCCCACTGCTCTGAGCCACAGCGAGAAATAAAACCATTGCTGGCCTCTGTGCTGGCATGTCTCTTCCGAGAAGCTCTAGGAATTGCCTGAAACTCTATAGTTTTACCATAGAGTTTCAAGCAGTTCCTAGAGCTACCTAGAAGAGACATACCAAGTGAGACATAGTTTGAACATGCAGTTTCCATCCATTCCTAGAGCTACCCAGAAGAGAAATGACATATAGTTTTAACATACAGTTTGCAACAATTCCTAGAGCTACACATTTTCTCTTCCATTGCCCAATGCCCACTGCTCTGAGCAGCAGCGAGGGAAAAATTAAACAAAACGGCTGCCGGCCTCTGTGCTGGCACGCCACTTCCAGGTAGCTCTAGGAATTGCCTATGGCTTTACCATAGAGTTTCAAGCAATTCCTAGAGCTCCCCAGAAGAGACGTACCAAGTGACATATAGTTTTTTCCAACAATTCCTAGAGCTACCCATTTTCTCTTCTGGGTTGTACCCAGAAATGATGCAGTGACGTCGCCACAGTCACGTGCCCTCCCCGTGTCCCTGCCCCCAACCCTCCCGCTGGTTGCCGGGCTCAGCCTGGCATCCCTAGTTTTGTGTGTTGCTTGGGTTTTTATTATTGGGTTTTTATTATCCTGTATGTTCTGAGCAATGTTAGCCTACACTGTTGTTTATTTAAAGCCCCCCAAACAGTTATCCTCTGCATGTTCCTTAAACAGTGAGAGCCTTTTCTGAACCACAGTGTGTGTGTGTGTACATACCTCTTGAAGGGCATCAGTGGGGGAAGGGGGACATAGCAGTCCTTTGCAAAATTTGCAACACCTCAACAGTTCGAACCGCTAAACTAGACGTGACACAGGAGATTGGTGGTTCTCTTTGTTTTCTGTTATGGGTTTTTATCCATAAACTTACGTAACTGCTACGAAGAGCAAGAAAGTGGGGGTGAGTCTTTAAGCTTTTCTTCCCGTGTCATTTCCTGAGGTAAACCGTTCTTGTCACTCACTCAGATCCAAATCCGGATGCAGCAGTTAGCTCTGTGAGGAGGGCGGGAATGTATTTTTAAGTGCATTAACCTTTTGATGCTACCTTTGTTAAAAGCAACTGGCAGAAGCCCCCAGACTCCCTTAAAATAAAGAAACGCACCATCAAGCTTTTGTTTCTTGCTCAGTGAAAAGAATGACTGTTGGGAAGGGGGTTATCTTCTGCGTTCCTAGCTTCACAAGAGAGGGCTTTAAAATCTTAGGTTATCAGGAAGCAAGGAGTCGCCCCACACCCCCACTGCCAACAGGAATTCCTGCCTTGTATGACAGCGCAGGGATCTGGCCTAGGAGGCTGTGCAGTTTTTCTTTCTCTTTTTTTTTTCCTGGAGACCGCTGTAAAAGACCCACATTGTCTTTTAAAAGACATCATAGGATAGACCCAATCTCTTCATCCGAAACTGCTGTTGTGCGTAGAATTCGGGGGGTGGGGTCTGTTCCCTGTGGGGTTGGGAATGTTTCTCCTCCACCAGTTTGGTGTTGTGGTTAGGAGCATGTAGTGGTTAGGAGTGAGAGGAACTGGGAGAACCGGGTTTGAGTCCCCACTCCTGCAGCTGCTGGTGTGACCTTGGGTCAGTCACAAGTTCTTTCAGAGCTGTTCTCTTGAGAGCAGTTCTCTCAGAGCCTTCTTGGCCCCACCTACCTCACAGGGTGTCTGTTGTGGGGAGGGAACAGGAAGGTGATTGTAAGCCGCTCTGAGACTCCTTTGGGTAGTGAAGGGTGGGGTGTAAGTCCAATCTCCTCCTCTTCTTCTTCGTCTCCTCCTCCTCCTCTCACCGTTTAATTGCCCCCCTTCCTAAATTCTGGTATTGTACTCTTTTGGTACACCCCTCAAGTAGTACAGAGCACCACTGGAGATAATTTTACAAGATGGCCACCTTAGTTTCCTACCTGTGAGCAGTCTTCCATGAGTTACCCAAGATGGTAATTCTCCCAGTTCAGGCTAATAGCTGTATCAAATATTGTACTTAAAGTGATAAGCTTCAGGTGGCTAGCCACATTGGTCCACAGTAGAAGAGCTGGCTTTGAGTCTAGCAGCCCCTTAGAGACCAACAAGATTTCCAGGGTATGAGCTTTTGGGGGTCAAAGCTCCCGTCATCAGATCGTAATAGGAATGGAGATCCCTGAGTCCCTTATAGCCTTTTCTGAAGGTAGGAGGGGTGTCGGGATACGAGGACTCCTGCATCTCCGTTCCTACTTGGATCTGACGAAGGGAGCTTTGCCTCTTGAAAGCCCATACCCTGGAAAATCTTGTTGTTCTCTAAGGTGTGACTGGACTCCAATCTAGCTACCTCTAGTGATGTCTTCCTTCTGAATACTAGAAAGGGAAATAAGGGGGAGGAACGTGCAAAGAATTTGTATCCTCTGAGCTCTGAGTAGTCTGAGAAACTGGCAACATTAGAGAAGGTGAAGAGCTTCCTTCCTGTGAACTAATTTTGGTTCATGTCTTACTGTTTGGAGTTGACACACTGCCTTAATAATATATTTTTTAAAAAAGGGGGGTGGGTGTCACTTGCTGTTTTGGAGTTTCTCAACTGCAAGACAGGGGCAGGCTGCCCCTAGGGGTGTTTTTTATCCAAGCCAGCCTCCCATCTTCACCTGGTGGCAGTACCTTGTGAGTGACAGGAGGTACCTAAAGGGGGGCGGGCAGCTTGGTAAGAAATGCGGGCCTCGTCCTTTCCCAGACTCTGAGAAAGCGCATTTCCAGTTTACCTCCTGTCAAGTGACTGCCCGTTGGCTGATAATGGCGAAAATCCAGCCTTCTGTGGAATTCACAGAGAACAACTTTCTCACTTCCCCCACTGCTCTAGCCCCAATGAACCGGCTAATTTTTTTTCCCCGGTGGTCAGCAGACTCTCATAAATAGCATAGAGAGCAAAGTGGGGATGTGCGGGGGATGGAGACGGGAATCGGCAGAAATTTCTGCCGCCGCTGCTGCCGCAAATGAAAATGCAGTTCTGCCAGAGGAACTGTGTGGGTGGATAAATGCTAGGGCATTTGAGAGAAAACGAAGCTATTTCCCAGGCTTCTAGTACAAGTTATTCCAGCAGATGGTGAAGGGCAAGGCATGGACGACCTCCCCTCCAAGAAAGAGGTCGGAGCTGTGTTTTGTGTGGCGTATGCAAGATCGCGGCTGAGAGGGAGAACGGTCTGTGCATTCTCTCCTGCTCAGTCCTAGCTGATCTTCCATTTCAAAGTTTTCTAATGAGAAAATTAATAAATAGGTACTGATATTCAGTTGAACTTCCCCATGTCAGCCCGTTTTCCAACTGACCATCACAATCAAATTATTTGTTTATAACAAACACGCAACATGGATGTTTCAATCCATTCGTAATCTCCCTCCACCGGGAATCTTGTTTTGTTCCCCCGACGTTGCAGAGTCCTTCTGAAGCCCAAAGAGACAGATCCCCTCTTTCTTTCAGATTCGAGTCCAGTAGCACCTGAGAGACTACCAGAATTTTTGGGGTATATAGTGGTTAAGTGCATGGAATCTAATCTGGGAGAACTGGGTTTGATTCCCCACTCCTCCACATGCAGCCAGCTGGGTGACCTCGGATCAGTCACAAGTTCTCTCAGAGCTGTTCTGGAAAGAGCAGTTCTTGAAAGAGCTCTCTCAGCCCCACCTACCTCACAGAGTGTCTGTTGTGGGGAGAGGAAGGGAAAGGAGATTGCAAGACACCCTCCAAGGGAAGGGTGGGGTATAAATCCAATCTCTTCTTTTTCTTCTTAAGCTTTCGAGAGCCCAAGCTTGCTCCGTCAGCTCTCTGTTCCTTTCTGTTCAACTCCAGCACAGTCACTAGTTTATACTTTAGGATGCATGGCTCGCTTGGCAAACATTTAATAATTCTGTGGGGTCTTGTTAGTCCATCCAAAGAGCTAGACACGGGGCAGCGAAGACACCATTTTTAGGTGGACACCTTATTCACCTTTATTCTTATTTGCTGTTAGGCAGACGCTTGACATCTCCTTAGGGCCGTTTCATACACATCTCTGTCTTCTTTTCGGCACAGAAGTAATTTTCATGTAGGGACATCTTGTCCACAGTCCTGAGCAAAGTGTCATGTGCACTTCCTCTTGTTCTGAGTTCGAGGTTGGCCAGTATTCAAGATCTTGCCCGTTGAAGACCCATTTAATAACTGTGTACATCCCCAGTCTGGAATTGGCAGTTTTGTTAGGCTTGGGAGAAGTTGGCCCTGCAGTAACTTCAAAGAAGAAAGCCCTGAGCTAGGGGGCAAGCCATGCCTTGTGCTCCGTTGGTCCCTCAAGGCTGTTGTGTTGTGCCTGAAGTCTCCCTTCGTCATGACTTGAAAAGGGGTGGAGAGGGTGGGTGGTGGCACTTGAGCCTGGGAAGAGCGACATGCCAGCAAATGTTGAAATAAGGGACCACCACTGAAGATCCCAACCGTGATATGCGACTGCCACATTTTGTTCTCTCGTGACTCGGTGCAGCCTCCTAGAGCCACTTCCCAATAGTGTGTTGCTTAAAAGAGTAAATAGAGATGACATGACAGAATGGAAGGACTTTTTTAACATTAAGAGACCTTAAACCTTTCAATCAAAGTAATGGAACCCAGTGTACAGCCTTAGAAAATATCCCTCCTTCCCCTGTTGGTGGCCCTGTGTTGGATCGAGACTCAATTTTTTGTTCATGCAAAGCACTTCTTTCAACGAAACACAGCTTCCCCCATACACACACTGTAGCTCCCAGATCTTCCTGAAATGCCGTTTGGGGGGAACTGGACCCCCACACACTGTATGAGAGCCATTGGGAAGTCTGCAAGAGGAAAGGTGGAATTGGTGGAAATTACCTTTTGGAGCGTTGCCAGGCCAAGCGGGTTGGAGGTAGTGACAAAGGGGGGTGATACCAGCTGCATTGCAACATCAGTTCCAGAGGAAAACCAGAAGTGCCGCTCTAGGAATCACTGAAAGCCCTGTGGTAAAACCACAGAGTTTCCAGCAATTCCCAGAACTACCCTACATCACTTCTAGGGTTTTCCTGGAAATAACGTAGATTCCTGGACACAGTTGTCTTTTAAAAAATATTTCTTTCCACTACCACCTGGAGCCGCAGAAAACTAAGGCTGCTGGCAGGAAGCCTCCTGCCATAGCAGAAGTCCTGGCAGCTCTACCCCTTCCCCCCTTTGTTAGAGGAAAAAATCAATCAGGATCCAAGGTGCTATCAGTGAACCTCAGCTATACTAATGCAGACTGTTAAAAAAAATCTGTAGTGTTCCATTTCCCCCCATAATTTCTTAAATGGCAGAAGCATCTAAGTTTGGATCCTACTGATCCGTTCCACTTACAGTGGCTTCTTTTCTCGGCACCAGGCCCCCTTCCCCTAGGCAAGGTTCTCCTGTGTCCGGGACAGGCACCGTCATAAGCAAGCAGAAAAGATCTGCAGGATCCAGTGCACCGTGCTGGTGTCATTGTAACATTGACCGATCGGAGTTATTTTTTTGTCTGCCTTTGACTGTACTGGCTGTGCTTTTCATTCTGTTTGTGGTCACACACCCCTAATTTCTTTCTTTCTTTTTGTTTTGTTTTGTTTTTAAGGACCCCATGTTGTCTTCCAGTGTGAAAGCACCTCAGAGACCCACTATCCAAGTTTGTGACTATAGCACGGAAGCAGGGTGGAAAGCCCGCTCACGTCTCTCTGAAACGATTCCGTTTGCCTCGCTTCAGTATTAGAGCCACTCTCAAGACGTCAGAATTTTTTTTTATCCTGTGCTTGTACAGTGAACCGTTTGATTTGTACAAAACTGATTTGAGATAGTGGGTCTTTGTGTGGCTTTCCACACACAGTCCAATCTGGCTCCGTCTTTCCCCCCCCTTTTATTTAGGAACCATCCTGAATCATTAGCATGCTTGTCGAGTTATCTCTTGGCATGGTTGGGATTTCAGGCACACAAAGACCTACTATTTGCACAAACGATTTGTACGATTTCACTTCATCAGCTGTGTTCTTGCAATGTCGCACCACGTGCCTCTTACTCTGAGCTGTTACTTGCCGATCTGTCCTCAAAATACACTTTGCATATGATTTTGTACACAGTGCCTTCTCTCTCTCTCTCTCTCTCTCTCTCTCTCTCTCTCTCTCTCTCTCTCTCTCTCTCTCTCTCCCTCTCAACCAAGAGCAAGAGTTGATTCATCCTGGAATAAAAATATTGTTTGTTTCTTCTGCACTTTTCTGCCACCATGTTGTCCGCTGGGTTTTAGATCTTGGAGCTCTTTTGTTAGTACAATCCAGTCTGTAAGACGGCTCTGTTGAGGTTTGCCAATCCCCAGGTGGGACCTGGAGATCTCCTGAAACTACAGCTAGCTCTGCAGACCACAGATATCGGTTACCCCGAGTAAACAGCTGCTTTGGAGGGCGGACTCTGTGGCATTATACCCAGCCCAGGTCCTTCCCCTCCCCAAATCCTCCCCTCCATGGTCTGCACCCACAAATCTCCAGGAACTTCCCTACCTGGAATTGGCAAGCCTAGCTCTGTCCAAAGGGAGAGGTAGAGAAAAGCAAGAGGGTCGGGTCACGCCACAGTGTCATATCGTGCATTGCAGAGTAAGGGATGGAACAGATCCAGACCAGGTCTGTTCCATGTAGCAGTCTGGGCTATTTTCGTAGTTCCACAGGGGTAGCCGTGTTAGTCTCTTGTAGCAAAACAAAAGAGAAGTCCAGCGACACCTTAAAGACTAGCAGTATTCATTCTGACCCCAGCGTTCATGAGTCAGCCTTATTTTGCGGCCCGTGAAAGCCCACGGTCTCTTAACTGGGGTTAAAAAAAATCACAAGTACAGAGGGTCCCTAACTCCTGTGGCGCTCCGAACACCGGTAGAAGCTTCTTAGCTTTCTGTGCCTCTTCTGTCCGCATTGGCCCTGCCTTATCCGGTGACTCTTTTGGGCAGGCAGGGGCAATCACGGAGGGCTCAGGCGGCTCCAGGACCCAACTGGGAAGTGTAGAAGCTTCTAGACCCTATTGGTGCTCCTAGTGATGTCATCAGGAGTGTGGCGGCGTGCCTCTCCCCTCGGCCTGCTTTCTTTCCAGAGCTGTGGGTGTTCCTACCCATGTATCCAAGACAATCGTGCATCTAGGACAATGCTGAAAGGGAAAGTATTGTGGAAAGGAGGCGATCTGAGGCAGAGATTTAGCAGGCCAGGAAAGGGTTAAGCTCTTCCCTCCCTTCTCCATTCTCAATCGTAGAGCTGGAAGGGACCTCCAGGGTCATCTAGTCCAATCCCTTGCACAATGCTGGAAATTCACAAATACTCCCCCCCCCCCCAGCCCCAGTGACCCCTGCTCCATGCCCCAGAAGATGACGAAAAACCTCCAGGATCTCCAGCCAAACGGTGATGGAGAAAAATTGCTTCCTGATCCCAATCACTTCATCTTATAGTGGCTGTCCCCAGATGGAAGAAATGAGCTTGCCAGAGGTTTAGTTGTACACCTGCTGCGTGTACTTGGGTCCTAGGAAATAGGAAGCCAGTTTATCATTCTGTAGCCATACTGAAAGGCATAAGCATTTGTCTTCCGTCATGGCCCGTAAAACAACATCTCCTCCATCTGAAGAGGTCGGGCATCTTAGCTGCAGGCAGCAAGCTTAGCAGGCTGTGACTCAGCAACTGCCGACCTCCAGAGCTCTAGCTGATGTCCGCAGCAGACATGTCCTGGCTGTGCCTATGGAAATTCCTAAAGTGACTGGCAGAGTCTCTGGGAACATGCTAGTCAGTGCCGCTGCTGCCGCCACAGACTTCTTTTGGCAGCCCTTCTCGGCCTGCGGAGATCGGACTTTGGCCGTTCCCGCGCTCTGCCGCTTGTGCGTTGTGTATCTGACAGGGTTGTCAACCTCTAGGCGGGGCCTGGAGATCTCCTGGAATTGCCACCGTTCCTCAGATCAGTTCCCCTGGAGGAAACTGTCATTCAGGAAGGGTGGCTCCATGGCATTATTCCATGGCTGATATCCCAGACTCTCCCCTCCGGATTCCCCTCCATGTCTCCAGGAATTTCCCAACTTAGAGCTGGCAACCCTAGCATCTGGTCAGAGGCACCCTCTCCGGGCTTACCACACACAGCCAAGGATCAGAGCAGGCCCTTAGCTACAGCGGGGCATTTGGGGGCCCTGCCCCCTAACTAAAAGGCCTGCCCCACAAACCACCGTGCCAGAAAACTTATTTTTGAGGAAAGACCCCCCACTGCCAGGGTGAGAGCACCAGGGCTTGCCTTCGGGCTTCCCTCTCCCTCCCACTGTGGAATTTTGGAGGGATTGGCATCATGGGACCTGGGAAAAGACAACTCAGAGGGCATTTCATTGCCTTCAGAAGACATTTAAATGAGTTCTGAGTTCCCTCCCACAGGGCAAGGAAGCTTAGAAGGGCACTCAAGAGTGCCACCTTCAGTACATCTCCCAACAAGTCCCCCTTTCCGCTAGCCCATTCACCAGGTTGGCAAAGTGCTGAAGGTGCCACTCTTGAGTGCCATTCTAAGCTTTCTTGCCCTGTGGAAGGGAACTCAAGACGCATTTGAATGCCTTCTGAAGGCAATGAAATGCCCACTGAGCTGTTTTTCCCCCTCTAGGAACTGACTTGCTTGCTGCCCTGTCCCTTGCAAGGAAGGGCAAGAAACGAGCTCGGAGCCTCCCGCTTTAAAGGCAGGCATTCAGATTCTTTTAATTAAGTGCAATTTAACTGCCCCCTTAAAAATGTAAACGCCCCCTGAACAACAACAAAATCCTGGCTACAGGCCTGGATCAGAGCCCCAACTTGGGAAATCTCCCTTTAGGACTAAGTCTTTTGAGGCAACGCCAAGATAGGGCAACTAGTACAGCAGTTGCAGCTGTTGAAGGCACAGTTCTTTTTCAGGGTAAGAATGTCTACGGTACACATCATTGCAATAATCTACCTTCTTTTAGACAAGTCGCTGCAGGGGGAGAGTTTGTATTTTTAAAGGGAGGGGGCGTCATTTCATGAATGGCCTATTAAAATGGGAGAATATAGTTCAGTGATAGGTGAGTTCTCAAATCAGGTTCCCAGGGATTTTGGGGACGAGGCGGCAGTTCTGGAGTATGCAATCTGAAAAATGTTTACAGTAAATGTGCAGAACATACGAATGTCACGTGGTACTATACCGAGTGTTAAACGTTGTTTCATTCATTCAGAGGCCTGGTCGGCCCACCTTCTGTCTAAAACAAAAAAGTGGAATGTTGTTTACTCTCCATAAGCTTTGGCCAAGTAGTGTTCCATTATTGTGCTGGGAGATCTTTTGTAAAAACGCAGAATCATCATGGGCCTGCATTAAATTTAAAGTCCTGTTTGTGTTTTTAACTGCGGTAAGTTTGTCGCAGCAAGAAGAGATCCTACTTGCAGGGAGTGTATTTCGCATATCGCTCAGTGTTCACCCGCTGGCCTCTGTCTCTGTAGTGTTGGGTTTGTTTTTTTTTAAGTGATGTTACTAATGATATTTGAATCATGTCCTCTGCTAGCAGCTCGGAAGCTGCCTCTGGGACTTTGCAGTCATCAACCAATAAGTAACCTCTTGTGAGCTAAGATCTGGCTTTATCTCCGGAAGCTCCCAAAGTGATTCGCAGAGGTATCACAAATGCCTGATTGTTAAAGCCAAAAGCGAAAAGTCCCAGGAGGTGTGCCCAACCTTTTGGGCTTGCCTGAGTTGGTTCTCTGAAATGTGGGTGCCTTTGACACTAAGTATATGGGGGGGGTTCCATTTAAAAAAGCGACCTTGTATTCACCCCCATTCTATAAACAGGACTGAGATAATTCTCCAAAGATATGGAATATGTGGCCATTGAGATCTGACAGAGGAAAAATACTGGGGACGGGTCCTGTCAAATAGACATATCAGATATAAGAATATAAGAAGAGCCCTGCCGGATCAGACCGGCGGTCTGTCTGGCTCAGCAGGTTCAAAAGGTTCTAGATCACCGGTTCTAAAGAACCGGATTCGTTCACGTATTCCGGTACGCGATCCTGAAAGGGCTTGAGGTAAAGTTAGTGGATAAAGCACATTGAAAGATATCTGAAAAGCTACAATACCTTATACAGTGGTTATTACTTTGTTTACAATGGGGATCTCAACCTTAAATAGGGTTCTTGATTTTAAAATACGAAAACCTGAAAAAAAACGAATGGGATCGCATCAACCAAATTTGAGATTTGCTACCTGTTAACAGTATTTGCCAAACTATTTCCTGCTGGCTTGTATTATTATCATTGTCATTATTTTTTAAAGAGGTCCACCCATAAGCTCTTACCAAGCTCTGTTACAAGTATGCTGACCGACCTCTGCTTGTGGTGGTGTTTTGGGCTGCTGCAGCGAGCTGCTGCCTTAATGTAATTAATTATATCGAACTCATGCAGATATATCGACGTGTGCTGCTTTAAAACATCTCTTCTTTGGGGGGAGCTTTCTAGTGTTAAGATTTGGGGAGGGTATCCCCGCCTTTCACCACGAAAACACAGCATACTTTTGTGCATGACATGATCGTTCTATGCTGTTCGGAAACTGGAAATAACTATGCAAAAAAAATATTTTATTAAAGGGACACATCGAAGAATACGCTTTGTGTGTGATTTCTTTTCTCCATCGCAGCCTAACGAAATATCTCTACGGCGGTCTGATTTTAGATCGGGGGGCCTCAACGTTGTCACTGGCAGCAGCTAGGGAGGTTCACTGCTGGCTGCCGCCACTCTGCTATGTGTTTCCTTGGGACGGCCCACAGCACCCCACCCTACCCTATTGTTACAGGACTTCCACAACAGGTTGTATGTGATCAAATGAGGCGTGGGGACCCAGGCAGAGTAGCAAATAGTTTATTTTAAGAGGTTTAACAACTTTAGAGCAATAACAAGTAGGGAAAATGAGCCAAGTAAAGGCAAGTAAATCAGTAAAATAATGAATCCTAACACATCTGTGTACACCGTGCTAGCCGTCCATAGGTACCTGTTCACAGTATAACTCACCCCCTTCTCGGATGAGGGATCCCTCTGTCTGCAGCAGCTTCCCCCAGCCCTGCTCCCTGAGACCAAACCCTCTCCCACTCGGGGCAAGGCCTTTTATCTCCCCTTCCCAGGCACCGCTCTCTGTTCCCCTGCTGGTGTAGTTTTCCCTCCAAAATCTCCTGTTACCCAATCACAGGGTCCAGAGGGAACCTGGGAAATGTAGGCCCTGATGACTACTCCAACACAGGCTTCCCTGGAGCCACTAGGCCTCCCCAGAGCCTGTAGGCCGCACCACTATTTCTGTGATTCTTTTGCACAATGAGAAGTATTGTGCTGTGCTCCGCCTCCCGTTGCAGCTATTTGAGGTTTGGTTCCTCCTCCTGAAGCTGTCATTTTGGCAGTCACTCCCCCCCTCAAAATTTGAAAGGTGCCACATGCTCAAAATGGTTGGGGGCCACTGTTTTAGATACTAAACCTTCCTTACCTTAGAATCATTGCATTTCAGTTTGGCAGGTCAGGTGCAGACAGGCAAATACAAATTTAGATTATGGTCTTATTAGGTTGTTAGCTGCTTTTCCTCCAGAATAGCGATCAACGTATATGTGGGTTGAATGGGTGTGTTCATGTCCGCCTACAGAGCTATACTTCTCTGAGTTTCTAAAACCGTTTTTGAGTTTCACCCTTTTTACAGCTTCCAAAATAACAAACTTCTGACAAATCACAAAACTGCTGAAGGATAAATCAGAATTTCCAGCTTTGTTGTGTGGAAGCAATGACTTTCGTATCGTACCAGTTTGCATTTTTCGTGTAGATGAAGAGGTTGAATTTATACCCCGCCCTTCAGTTGGAGTCTCAGAGCGGCTTACAAACTCCTTTCCCTTCCCTTCCCCACAACAGACACCCTGAGGTAGATGGGGCTGAGAGAACTCTAACACAAACTGCTCTTTTCCAAGGACAGCTGTGCCAGAGCTTGTGACTGACCCAAGGTCACATCAGCAGGTGCAAGTGGAGGAGTGGGGAATCACACCCGGTTCTCCCAGATTAGAGTCCGCACACTTAACCACTACACCAAACTGGCTGTTGGATGCAGTTCACAGGCTGGGAGTGGATTTGAAATTTGTAAGGTAGACAACATGCATGCGCAGAACACCAAAATCTCCATCCAACTGTGATGTGGCTGGTACCCCTGTGCCTATTACCTCTTCCTAGCTGCTGCAATGCCAGTTTGCCCAGCGTTTCACTTTCCCTTTGGCCAACGGCTTCTCTTCCTCCTCCCTGTTAGAACTTGACTCCCAGCCCAAGCTCAGTCGTCCTAAACCTTCCCCAACTTCTCCCGTGATCCTCAAGGGAAAAGCAGACATCGCTGTGAATGTTTATTCTGTTGATATTTGAAACAGAGTCGCTCAATCAGACAACACAGTTTAATCTGTTTCACTGTGGGCTCAGCCTGTCACTGCGCGATCAAGGCGGCGCAGACAGGCAAGGGTTTTAATTTTTTTGCCTGCTTTTGTGTATGCACGTAAACGAGGGTACAGTTTTTTGCATATGTGCTTTCAAACTTCTGGGAGCTGAGTGTCAGCTTTGACCACTTGCCGATCCTTCCATGGAGCATTGTGATCTCCTTGGTTCACAGTGATCCGTGACCACCTGACAAAGATCACTCCCATTCCTGCGCGTTTTCAAAGCTGGCCTAGAGATGGGTACGATTATGCGGCTATGTGCATATCGCTAAGTGAGCAAAAAGATGGTGCCCAGTCAGGATGAAATGAGCAAACCGTCCCGACGGCCTGAGAGTGCACTTAAGTGATCAGACCAGGGAAAGTCCATCTGTAGCTTTTCAGCAAGCATTAGGATCGGTCTTTCCTAGGTATCTTTTTACTCCGTTTCAGGGCGGGACAGAACAGGGTGTCGATGACTGCAGAACCTTTCACAGATGTTGCTGGCTATGCACTTTAGATCTGTCTGGCATCAGCAGCTCCATCCGATCTAAAGGCACATCTGAATGCAGCCAGGGTATACTTTTCCCATGCCC
Source organism: Gekko gecko (assembly GCA_029375565.1). Classification (NCBI taxonomy): domain Eukaryota; kingdom Metazoa; phylum Chordata; class Lepidosauria; order Squamata; family Gekkonidae; genus Gekko; species Gekko gecko. The sequence continues at coordinate 331,299,090 of JAPDNY010000001.1, read as the reverse complement.
CTCAGCTTTGTGTGCCCTTGTGACAACTTTGATCCTATACCCTTTTTTCTGCTAGGGAAAACACTTTCTCTCCCAATCCCCACCACCCTTTTCCCCTTCCACATTCTTCTTGGGTTCCACTAACCCTTGGGGATATGTTAGACTATGGCGATGAAGGGGCAGTCCCTTGCAGTGATTCTCTGCCTCACCTAGATCAGATCAAAGCCAGCAAATCTTACATCATCTTTGCCCTCATGCTAATTCGCTGTAGGAGACGAAGTTTGATTCCAGTGGCACTTTTAAGACCAACAAAATATGATTCTGGGTATAAGCTTTTGTGTGTGGGCGCACTTCTTCAGATGCACACAAGAATACCCAGAATTAAACTTTGTTGATGTTAAAGGTGCCACTGGAATCAAACTTTGTTCTTTTGCTTCAGACCATCATGGCCAGTGGCAGATTAACCATTAAGAAGAAGAAGAAGAGGCTGGATTTATGCCCCGCCCTTCACTTGGAGTCTCGGAGCGGCTGACAAACTCCTTCCCCTTCCCCTCCCCACAACAGACACCCTGTGAGGTAGGTGGGGCTGAGAGAACTTCTGACAGAAACTGCTCTTTCAAGAACAGCTTGTGACTGACCCAAGGTCACATCAGCAGGTGCAAGTGGAGGAGTGGGGAATCGAACCCGGTTCTCCCAGATTAGAGTCCGCGCACTTAATCACTTAAAACTGGCTCTCAGTTAAACAGACTAAGCACGTGCCTAGGGCACCAGGGCCAAAGGGGGGCACACAAATTTGGGAAAAGGGTGAAAAAATGTAGAAAAATGCCTTTCAGGTCATGAATATTGGAACTCTGACACATTGTGAAATATTAAAATAGATGTTGTATTGCATCTTTGTAGAACTTTCGGTAGCCAAAGCTTGGCTTAGTTTGTACAGTAAATTTTTGTATTGATGCAACCTGCATTGTATATCTGGTCAGACAGGTCAACAACTAAAATGGACGGGGTCAGTGTGGAAAGGGGGGGGGGGCACCAAGGTTGGTCAGTGCTTCGGGCACCAGGAAGCCTTAATCCGCCCCTGACCATGGCCACCTAACCTGGGTCTGAATTGTAGGAGAAGTTTTGGTAGATACCTCAGGAATGGCATGAAATTTTAGATTTCCTGACACAAGTGATTGCTTGTTCATGGTTTTGGTATTGCCTGGTTTAAGAGAGGTTGGCTTTTAAAATCAGAGTTCTTACCGTCATCCTCGTTGTGGAGAGAGCCCCATGAAATCATCCCTTCCCAATACACTGCTGTTTCTTCACCATTGATCAGGACAGAGATGTGCCTTCAGTCCAGCATTGTCTGTGACCCTGGTTGTTTGGGTTTGTTTGTTTTTTTAAAAAAAAACCCTTCCGCTTTCTGAGAGATATGCACTGAAGAGGTGAATTTTGATGTTCAAAATTCCCATCTCCTCATCTACTTATGTCATATCTGTTTATTTCGGAAATGTCTGTGTTGCCTCTCCAGAGAACCTGCTAGAGGCTGATTTTTAAAATAAGAGTGGTATGTCTGGAATATGCATGTCAGATTCTCTTCTGCTTCCAGTTAACTCCCAATTCATACGTGATTGGCACTTCCAACTTTGAAGAAATCTTGGTTTAAAGCCTCTGCTATTTGGTGGCTGTACCAAAATAGAGGGGGTTTTAACACAGACAACATCCCCTTTTTTAGCAAACATGTTTCTTCCTTTCCAAATAATCAAAAGGAGCAAGTCCTGTGCATACTTTTAACTTATGCAAAACTTGCAGTCTTTTCCAGCAGCATATTAAAAAAAATGCCTGGAACGATGATGACACTAACCAGGCCCCATTTTGGGGAAACCCTGTTTTGTTAATCGAAATGTTAATTGAAATGTCTGACGTTTGGGAAATCTTGACGACGGGAGATTTCTCCTACCGATTGGAGCTCACGAAAGGCCATGGAAAGTTTTGAGCATTTCCCTATAATTCGGTTCACTTCTGTTTCCCTTTGTAGATTGTAATCTTGAGAGAGGGATGAAAAGTTGGCACATAATAGCAATTGGAAACAATGACCACAGAAGAACAGTCATTGTCTTAATGATTTAGAATGGACTGGTTGACTGCTTACGATTACTGACAGTGGGATGGAGCCTGCCTCTGTCCTGCCATTCTACAGAGCAAACTTTGGCAGCTTCCTTCCAGCCTATTATTATTATTATTATTATTATTACTATTATTATTGTCAGATTTATATACCGTCCTCCCCCACATAGGGCTCAGGACAGTTAATGACAATTTATAAATACATTCCAATGAATACAATAAATATATATATTCAACTTAAAAGCGTAAAACAATAAAACAGCATATTGAATCTAACCAAATGGCATTTGAGCATTATGAATCCTTTCTTAAGGGGGGGAGGCCAAGCTTGTCAGGGAACCCTCGCCGTCCGCAGCCATAGCTCTGGCTGAACATCTCTGTCTTACACGCCCTGCGGAACTGCTTTAGGTCCCGCGGGGGAGGGATGTCAGGAGGCAGAGAGTCCCCCCAGGCCAGCACCAGGGCTAGTAGAGCTCTCCACTGGAGGAGAAGCCGCTTGTGGGAGGAAGGGCCCTTAGGCGAATGGATCCACCCCAATATCAGCTGTGATTACGCTAGTTATGTATTTTATGAGGACTGATCTAGGATTCTTTTAATCCTCTATCTTTTTGTGGTACTCTGCAGTGTGTTCCTGTTCTCTTCTTTTAAAAAAACGGATGGGGAGGTAAAATTTAATGCTTCTCTGGCAAGGTTCACCATAATGGTACACCTCACCCCTCAGCCAACTCCCTTGCCGAGCGGGGGTGCAAGTTTAACCACGCATCTGCATCTGCATCAGGAATCCAGGAAGGAGGGAGAGAGCCCAGAGGCGTCCAGACCTTGCTGTGTCAACTGTACACATCCTTGATAGATGGTTTTTCTGCGACAGTCACTCATAGTAACTCTTATTTTTAATGTAGCAAAGTGGAATTTTAATGAAGTTTGAATCCCGTGGCCCCTTTAAGACCAACAAGGTTTTATTCACGGGGTAAGATACTGAGGAATTGTGCTTGCACACGAAAGCTGATACTGTGAATAAAACTTTGCTGGTCTTAAAGGTGCCACGCTGGACTCCGACTTTGTTCTGCTGCTTCAAACCAGCACGGCTCCCCCACCTGGAATTTTAGTGTTTTCCATTTGTTTTATAAAGCGGTTGCTATTTAAGCCGGCCCTTCCAACCAATATAATGCAAAAGCAAGAGGTGCCTTTTTTAAGGGATTAAATCGCTTCAGATTCGTTGTCTCTTTCTTTTAGAGTATGTTCTGCTGATTTCATGTATATGAAAGCTATACGAGCTGGCGGTCTCTGAGACAAAATATTATTATAGTACACTCATGGTCATAAATGAGGCAGCCGTTCGGACAGATCCTGTTGATCCGGTCCCACCGAGTTGCTTTCCACAGTGAAAAGAGAGGGAGACTTTCCTGTACTGCGGAAAAGCCCTTCTGCAAACAGGAGCAGCTATTTTTTTTTATATATCCTGCCTTTCTCCCCAATGGGGATCCAAAGCGGTTTACGTCATTATCCTTTCCTCCATTTTATCTTCACCACAACCCTATGAGGTAGGTTGGGCTGACAAAGTGGGCCTGGCCCAGGGTCACCCAGCGAAGTTCCATGGCATAAAATGGAGGAAAGGAGAATGACGTAAACCGCTTTGGATCCCCATTGGGGAGAAAGGCAGGATATATAAAGGCAGGATCTGAATCTGGCCCTCCCGGAGCCTAGTCCAAAACCCTAACCACTACACTACCCAGAGATCCAAGCCACTGTCTTGTGAATAGGGTTGCCAGCCCCCCAGTGGGAATGGGGGGATCCCCGCTTTGGCAGGCTCTTGCCTGCCACTGGCCAGTGGTGGGAAATCCTACCCCCAACCAGTGTTCCCTCTAAGCTGAGTTAGTGTGAGCTAGCTCACAGTTTTTTAGCCTCTGGCTCACACATTTTTGTCTCAGCTCAGGAAGGATGGCTCCAGAGCAAACTAATTTATGCAGCAGCCAAACTGCTCGCTCAGAACTTTAATGCCCGCAGCTCACAAAGTAGAAATTTTGCTCACAAGGCTTCACAGCTTAGAGGGAGCATTGCCCCTAACTGACTTTTTTGGGCCTACTTCCGGTTTCGGGCCTACTTCCCATTGGGATGACGCTCTGGTTTTTCGGCAAAACTCTATGGTTTGAAACCGAATTTAACAAAGAGTTTTGCCCAAAAACTGGAGTGTCACCCCTGACTGGAAGTAGACCTGAGACCGGAAGTAGGTCCCAAAATGCCCAAACGTCACCAGTCTCCCGGAAGGACGTCGGGAGACCCTGCCCCCCACACTGGCCAGGCCTGTTGACCTGGCAACCCTACCTGTGAAAGGTTCTACTGCAGAGCAATACAGCTGCCCTCTGAAACTTTGCTGAGAAAGCCACTGACCTAATGTCAACTAGATTCATCACATTTTCAGTGTCGCAGAAGGACAATCCCCCTCCCCCCCCCATACATGCACAATTAGTTTCCACTGTTAGAACTGTCACACGGTGGTTTTGGAAGCCCTTCTGCATGATTGATTGATTGACTTGCTTCGTACCCTGCCTTTCTCCCTCCTGGGGACCCGAACCAGGTTACATCATTCTCTTCCTCTCCATTTTACTCTCACAACAACTCTGTGAGGCAGCTTAGGCTGAGAGCGTGCGACCGGCCCAGGGTCACCCAGTTGAGTTTCCATGCATGGCAGAGTGGGGACTCAAAGCTGGGTCTAACCACCATACCATTGTGCCTTCAGAACCAATCATGCAGAGTAAAGAAATTTTAAAAATTGTGCCTTTCCACACCAGCTCGCACCATGCAGCAAGAAAGTTTGCATGGGGTCCAAAGGTGTTCTTCCACTGACATTTACACTGGTAAAAGGGCATTTCTGTTGGCAAAGGAGGGGGTGATTTTTGCCATTTTCCCATCCCACTCCACCCCCCCAACACACACACACATGGGTCCCTTTATCCCCAGCAGCAGAACTGGGGGAGAGGCAGGAAAATCCACTTGCACTACTTAGGATCAGTGTTCCCTCTAAGCTGAGTTAGTGTGAGCTAGCTCACAGTTTTTTAGCCTCCAGGTCACACATTTTTGTCTTAGCTCAGGAAGGACGGCTCCAGAGCAAACAAATTATGCACAGCTTTAATGCCAGTAGCTCACAAAGTAGAATTTTTGCTCACAAGACTCCATGGCCTAGAGGGAACATTGCTTAGGATGCAGCCCGATGGGGTTTTATGAAGCTCACTGAATTTTAGAGACTTAAGCAACATCAGTTAGGAAGTATCTGTGCGGCTCATTCCTTTCAAAGTCAGCTCCCTTCATATTCTCAAAAGGTGTCCCCCCTCTGAGATGCTCATTGTCGATCCGATGTTTGCGACTGAAACTGGTAATCAGGCTAAAAACAGCTGGACGTGTTTCTTTCCGTAGGGTGTGCAGATCTCCAGAGCCTTGACACGATGCAGCCGATGGAGCGGAAGAGGCAGGGTTACATACATGAGCTGATCCAGACGGAAGAAAAATACATGGATGATCTTCAGCTGGTGGTGGAGGTGAGATTCCTTTGGATGGAAAGAAAAAAACCCACGTCTCATAGTAGAACCTTCAGTGCCTTACTAGATGGCCATAAAGACGTGTCATTCAAATAAGAAAAAGAGTTTGGATTTATACCCCGCCCTTTACTACCTGAAGGAGTCTCAGAGCGGCTTACAATCCCCTTTCCCTTCCCCTCCCCACAACAGACACCCTGTGAGGTAGGTGGGGCTGAGAGGGCTCTTTTGAGAACTGCCATTGAGAGAACAGCTCTGAGAGAACTTGTGACTGACCCAAGGTCACACCAGCAGCTGCATGAGGAGGAGCGGGGAACCAAATCCGGTTCTCTCGGACTAGAGTCTGCGCTCCTAACCACTACACCGAACTGGCTCAAATAAGAAGATGGAAAGGTCTATAATTAATGAATCAGTATTATTCATTAACCCAGGTGTGTGGCCCTTGTGGGGCTGCGAGCCTACGCTGCAAGGGGCCACATTTGGCTCAGATCTGGCCAGCAGTGCAGACAAGGGGCGTCAACTCACCCATGGCCTCCTCCCATGGTGCCACCAATCAGTGGTAGTGTGGGAGGAGACAAAAGGTGAGCCAGCACCCCCGTAATTGGTGCCCCCACTGGATTGGCTGCTGCAGCACCAGCTGAGCTGCTGGGGCTCCACCTCCTCACGGCCTCTACGGCAGCAGCCTGCAGGGAACTTCCCTGGTACATTAAATGGCTAGTCCACCCCCTGCATTAAGCTTCATCAGTAGCTGACACTGACAGCTTTCCTAAAATAAAGGCAAATGACATCAGAACCTCACTTTGCCTTCAGGTGGTTTCCTCTGGCGTTTTATTTAAAACATTTCATCGTCTTCCTCCCCAGCGACCCGCAGAAGGTGGCTTACAAAGTAAAAACCTGTGAGGTGAATCCTACCCCCTGTCCTCTCACTTCGCTGAGCAGAGTTTACAATCTTCCTGCGGCCAAAGGAGTCCCCCCTCCAAGTTTAGTGGCTTTTCTATTGGACAAAGAGTTGCTTAAGGTGGAGGAAGGCTCTTTGGAGGCACCCCCCAGCACAATAAAACCATAAAAGAGCACGAAACAATATTCAGGAGCCTGGGGCAGTCTTAACCAATGGGCAGCAAGGGCAGGTACCATATGCCTCACCCGGGGGTGGGGGCAACTGCTTACAGCCCCGCCTTCCCAACAGAGAGGAGCACCTGGCTGGCAGCAGCTCCTGCCCACTTCACACGGGGCAAGCAGAAGTCACAAGGAGACAAGAACTGTCGCAGCTCATTAGAAGACATCCGAGAGAATTTGACTACGAGAGCATGTCAATTAGAGCCCAGAGCGTGCTCAACCTTTCCAATAGGCATTCAGCCTCCAACAACGACGGCGAACTACTTATCTGAGATAATTCTTCCAAAGTATAGAAGGGCATTCATGGTATCACACCTAAATGCCCCACCTTCAGCTGTGCTGTCAGGAAGATTGAATGGGATTTCATACTCAGATCGACCCTGTAATTGCAGCAGCAGTAAAACTGACTCTGTGGATCATATTTTGCTTGATTGACCTAAATTTTCAGCTCTAAGAGATGAATCGATCTCCACTTTATTTGGTCAGGACTTCCTCACTCCAGAAGCAAAAATATCCTGGTTACGTAGAGACTAAGACAAACAAACTACCCTGTGCGTGGCAAAATTTCTATCAGCTGTTGTCAAATCACATGACAACTGTTGCAGTAGCAGCCTTTAAATTCTTCCTTGTTTTCCTGCGGAATGAGGTTAATTGTGGGATGGGGGTTTGCTGCTTATGACTCCTGTTGCAAAAACAGTAAAGACAATAAATAAATATCAGAATGCAACCAACCCAGATGTTGATCAGTTCCCTCCCAGCCGCATGTTTTGACACCCCTGTCCTAAAGCATTTATTTAGAATGAGACCTTTGATCTAGCACTGGCTGCTTTATAACTAACACGGGTGGTCTTTTTTTTTAAGTTGCTGCTAGGATCTGGGGACTGCAGACTCAAAATGCCACCTTGCTGTGTATATCACTGGGTGACCTTGGAACTGTCATCCTCTCATAGCCTTGTCTACCCTACAAGGTTGTTGTGAGGACAGCTTTGGAACGGATAATCACATACGCTGCCCTGAGCTCCTAGGGGGAAGTGGGCGATCACTCACTCCTGCTTTCTCTGCGCGCTCGTAGGTTTTCCAGAAGCGAATGGCTGAAGCAGGCTGTCTCTCAGAAGCAGAAATGGGGCTGATCTTTGTCAACTGGAAGGAGCTCATCGTGTCCAATACAAAGTTGCTAAAGTAAGTACCGTTAGCATTTGGTGAGGGGTTTTTTTGTGATTTCTGGCATCAATTGTAGCTTCCAGACAGTCTTCAAGGGCAGCCCCATGTACAGCATGTTGCAGTAGTCTACTCTAGGGTGTTACCAGGCATGTTCCACTGTAGCCGGATCCTTTTGCCCAGGAAAGACTGAAGCTACAATTGGGGCTTCTGGGCACTGCTGCCACCTGCTTTTGTAGTAGGAAACCCCAGGTCCAGCGGCACCCCCAAGCTACGAACCTGTTCCTTTCGGGGAAGTGCAACACCATCCAGAGCAGCAATTCCTGGGTCAGTCATTCCTCCCACCAGTAACACCTCCATTTTGTCCAAGTTACGTTTTTCCAAGCCAGCTCCAATTTTTTTTTAAAAAAAATCTTGACATGGTAGGATGTGCAGGATACACGGTAATCCGAGACCACGGCACTTTCTGGTCCTGCCACCAAAACTTCTCTATATCAGGCTTGTTAGGATTGATTTTAAATATTTCTACACTCTCCCGAGCATCTCGGAAGACCAGGGTGCCAAGTGCGTGCCTCAGCCACTGAGCCCAGGCCCCTCCAAGGAGCATTCAGATAAATAGGGAAGCATCTGGGGTGTCTTTTAAACGCTCCCTTTTTAAACGAAACGAGTCGGCTTCTGAAGGCCCAGTTCTGAACATGCGTTTCTGTTCATGAAGCTTTTTATATATCATGAGATACAGCATAAAGGTAACATCAGATTAAGAGAGTCAAAAGCCTGGCTTGAAAAACATGGGGAATTGGAAGCAAATAATATTTTCCCTGAAGTTGGGGGGGAAACCCAGCGATGGGGGGCGAGAAATCTTTTGCATTGGAGAAGATGTTAAACCTCGCTGGGTAGAACAGTCAGCTACAAACTGATACCTTTTACTCAGACGTTGATCCATCTTTCTTTCAAGTGTAGCTAGAGTGTCTGTAGAACCGTCCTTTAGGCCAAATCCAAAAGCCAGTCTGAAAATCGGAGCAAACTCCTTGGGAGACAGTTTCTCTTGTGAGGCCCAGTGGCCTCAAATTTCCAGGGTGGTCAGTCATGCCAGAGGGGTAGGGTTGCAACCGGCAGGTGGATTGGGGGGCGGGGGGGCGGTGTCCCAGAAGAAAAATTAAAAAGAAAAATAAGGCCTCGTCTACTTACAGGAAGTTCTGACCACAGAGTTCCTGGCAATTCCCTGAGCTACCCAGAAGTGAACAATATAGCTCTAGGAATCACCAGGAACTCTATGGTCAGAACTTCCTGTAATTAGATGAGGACTTGTTTTTCTTTTTAATTTAATTTTTCTCCCCAGGACAATCACGCCCCCCCCAATTTGGCCCCAGCATCCTCTCACTGATTAGGCAAGCATCAGTAGGCAAGGGCCATAATTACCTGGAGGTCAACCGCCATAAGCAGACAAATGGGAACCGTACAGAGGGGAAGTCTTCCATGTGGCATGCAGGAACCTGCAAGCCCTTGCTCCTCCCCCTTATTGCAGCTGGAAGGTGTCAAGTCAAGCGGCTCCCCCTTTTGTTTTCCAGAGCGCTGCGTGTGCGTAAGAAGACAGGGGGCGAAAAGATGCCTGTGCAGATGATCGGCGACATCTTGGCTGCTGAACTGTCTCACATGCAGGCCTACATCCGGTTCTGCAGCTGCCAGCTCAACGGAGCGGCCCTCTTGCAGCATAAAACGGACGAAGAGTCAGACTTCAAAGATTTTTTGAAGGTAGGGAATCCGGTAACCTCTTAAGTCAGTTAAGGTAGAATGTGCCATTGTCTCACAACTGACTCGTGGCAACCCCATGGAGTTCCACCCGACGGGGCTTTCAAGGCAAGTGATTCGGCAGAGGCAGTTTGGCAGTGCCCTTCTCTGCAGAGCCTTCCTTGGCCGTCTCCCATCCAAGTACCGACCCTGCTTAGCTTCCGAGCTCTGATAAGATCAGGCTAGTCTGGGCTACTAGGGCTACCGATGTCAGCTAGATTCCCCTTTTCTCTGTGGGACCAGGGCAGACAAACCACAGGCTCTGCATTAAATTTGGTTAACTGATCAGGAGCCAGTTTCAAAAACATGCATTCCCTCCCCACAGCGAATGACATGTTTTAATGACACTCACTAGAGCAGAAGAGATCGTTGGCCTCCAGACCTTTTCAAGTGCCCTTTTTAGCTGCATTGTAGCCTTGACTTGAACATCTTACAATCAGACTTTGACGCTACTAGTTCTTAGATGGTGGTTATATACTTTTCTAGCTTCTACTTACAGGAAGTTCTGACTACAGAGTTCCTGGCAATTCCTTGAGCTACCCAGAAGTGAGCAATATAGCTCTAGGAATCACCAGGAACTCTGTGGTCAGGACTTCCTGTAATTAGATGAGGTGACCAGTTTTGCATCACCTTTATACTGCCACCACCCACCCTCACTGGGGACTCAGTTTGAATTCCCTGGAGAGTTTGGGATATCCTGCAGCTTGAGTATTTATGGTCAGGTGTCAGGGCTAACTTTCTTTGGTGAAGGATATATTTCTTTTTTATAAGAGGTGGTTCCATTCTTACAGGGGCCTCTTGAATTGTTCCTTAGCCATTTGCATTAGCTGGACAGCTACCTTTGAGTCCAGTACACCTTAGAGCCAGTTTGGTGTAGTGGTTGGGAGCATGGACTCTAATCTGGGAGAACCAGGTTTGAGTCCCCACCCTTCCATATGCAGCTGCTGGTGTGACCTGGGGTCAGTCACAGGCTCTCTCAGAGCTGTTCTCTCACGAGCAGTTCTCGAGAGAGCTCTCTCAGCCTCACCTACCTCACAGGGTGCCTGTGGTGGGGAGGGGAAGGGAAAAGAGATTGTAAGCCGCTCTGAGACTCCTTTGGGTAGTGAAGGGCGGGGTATACCAACCTCCTCTTCTTCGAGACCAAAAAGATTTTTGAGGTGTAAGCTTTCGAGACTCAACTCCCTTTATCAGATGCCAGAGAACTTTGACACTCAAAAGCTTATATCCTGAAAATCCTGTGGGTCTCTAAGGTGTTATTGGACTCAAATCTAGCTCTTCTATTGCACACCAACGTGGCTACCCTATTAAACAATCTTCATGGAAGGCACAGCATTAGTTGGAGTTCCTCGTGGATGCTTTTCCCCCTATAGGCCAGCCAGTGGGCCTCCTCGAGTGAATGTCGGTTGGTTCCAGCTGCAGGACACACATTCAGGATTTTGGCTTTTGTTTTTCCACAGTGGAGTGGGTCTTGGGTCTGCTGCTCCATCTCTTGAGTCTTAATCTTTATATCATAAAATAGGAATGCCCGTGACTTTCCCTTTGCAAAAGACGGCCAGTTAAAATGGGTAAAGCTTTGCATGTTTAAAACAGCTCTGTAAACGCAGATCCGTAACACGAATCCTTAAATGGTTAACGAAGTCTGTCAATGTTTTGGTCTAACCTGCAGAAACTGGCTTCGGACCCTCGCTGCAAAGGAATGCCCCTCTCCAGCTTCCTGCTGAAACCCATGCAGAGGATTACCCGCTACCCTCTTCTCATAAAGAGTGTGAGTATCCGGTTCTCTGCAGTCCAAAGCGCCGAAAGCAACTCCACGGGCAGCTCTGGGAGAGGATCAGCAGGGAATGTTTGTAAGAATGCGGGAAAAGCACAGTCCAGAAGTGGCCCTTCCTCTGACATGATGTGTCACGCTTTGTTGCGTGAGCAATGACACATCGTTCGCTTTCCAACCAGATTCTCGAGAATACCCCTGAAACGCACCCAGATTGCACGAATCTAAAGCTGGCCCTTGAGCGTGCCGAGGAGCTGTGTTCCCAGGTCAATGAGGGAGTGCGTGAAAAAGAAAATTCGGACCGACTTGAGTGGATACAATCCCATGTGCAGTGTGAAGGACTTGCCGAGGTAACCGGGGTTTGGACTGTTGCCGTGGGCCCTGGGGAAACAAAGTGATATTACGGGGCTCCCCAATCTTTCATAGCCTGCTGGCACCTTTGGAATTCTGACACACAACAACAAAATGGCTGTGGCAGGAGGGCGGAGCCAACCACAGAACGTTAGGAAACAAGGTCATGCAGAACTCTCACAGCAACTTGTCAACATTTCGGTCAGAAACTCTGTTTAACAGGATGCCTTTTAATCTGCACAGCCAATCAGAAGCCTGCTGGGCAGAAGCCCCGCCTGATCCTGCCCACTTTCTAAAAACACTTGGCAGGCCACAGGAAAGGTGTCGGTGGGCACCACGCTGGGGACCCCTGTTATATTAAGTCAAACAAATCCCAAAGTGGGGAGCACGGGCTGGCACTCGGTAGAACCACGTGACAGAGGAGTATGTCCTTTGCATTAGAAAATGGGCATGTTTTCCATCAAAGCTACCCTCTTCCACCATTTTGTTCAGAGCAAGTGACATGAACGGGTGGGCTTCTCATCCGCTGCTTCTTCTCTCTTTCCCATTATTCTTCTTTCAATACCCAGGTTTTCAAAGAATGTGGCTTTTGTCAGCAAGTACTAAGAGAATGGTGGTGTAGTCCGGTCTAAAGCCATTGAAACCAGCAAGCTTAGACTGGAGTAACTGTAGTTTGGACTGCACTGTGATAATGAGAACTGGTGCAAAGAGTAGGATGGAAATTTGGGGAGGGTCTACAGAATTATAAGGACAAAGAAAGCACTAGAGGAGCCATAACCTGGATATCACACAGCATGTTTAGCCCCTAGTGCTTCTGGGATTTCAGGAGATGCTGCCTGAATGTTTTTAAGTGGGTAACCTATCAGGGCTAGAAACTTGACGATAAAGAACGAAGAAGATATTCTCAAAATCTTAAGTTCCATGCCACTCACCAGATTCAGCACTCGTTTAGCAGCTCTTACAAACAGCCCTAACAATTGCTTTGCAGTCTGCACAGTGGTTATGCACTCAGAATAGCCAGTGGGGTGGATACAACCATCTTCTATGCAGAAGGCCTGAAGACGGCCGCACCCGTTTGCCCTTGTGGCTTCAGTTGCTCCCTCGCTGAGCCCAACATAGAATCACAAGTTTCCCCATTGTTGTGAAACAGCCAGCTGTGTGGCAGCAGAGCAGAGAGTGGCGGGAGGGACTGGTGCTCAGGTGAGAGGAGCAACGATCCCGTGGATCGGGAAGGGGCCGTGGCTCAGTGGGAGAGCATCTGCTTAGCATGCAGAAGGTCCCAGGTTCAATCCCTGGCACCTCCAGTTAAAGGATCCTGGTAGTAGGGGATGTGAAAGACCTCTGCCTGAGACCCTGGTGAGCCACTGCCAATTTGAGCAGTGCAAGTTAAAGGATCCTGGTAGTAAGGGATATGAAAGACCTCTGCCTGAGACCCTGGTGAGCCACTGCCAATTTGAACAGTGCAAGTTAAAGGATCCTGGTAGTAGGGGATATGAAAGACCTCTGCCTGAGACCCTGGTGAGCCACTGCCAATTTGAGCAGTGCAAGTTAAAGGATCCTGGTAGTAGGGGATATGAAAGACCTCTGCCTGAGACCCTGGTGAGCCACTGCCAATTGGAGCAGTGCAAGTTAAAGGATCCTGGTAGTAGGGGATATGAAAGACCTCTGCCTGAGACCCTGGTGAGCCACTGCCAATTGGAGCAGTGCAAGTTAAAGGATCCTGGTAGTAGGGGATATGAAAGACCTCTGCCTGAGACCCTGGTGAGCCACTGCCAATTGGAGCAGTGCAAGTTAAAGGATCCTGGTAGTAGGGGATGTGAAAGACCTCTGCCTGAGACCCTGGTGAGCCACTGCCAATTGGAGCAGTGCAAGTTAAAGGATCCTGGTAGTAGGGGATGTGAAAGACCTCTGCCTGAGACCCTGGTGAGCCACTGCCAATTGGAGCAGTGCAAGGGCACTGAAGCCATTGGTGCCATTTTGCCGACTGAGGCACGGCTAAGAGCAAGATGAGATGAGCAGGGGAGACAGGCAGAGGAGGACCTGCCTTGTTCTGGAGGTTTGACCCAACCTGCCTGCTGTTGGTGCCACAAGTATAGCCCAGACCCACTGCCTCCAACTGAGGCTTGCAAGCCGGCTTTGGCTACCTGTCAAATCCGGTGCGTGGCGGCACAGTCACATCAGCTTGATTTTGTGCCCCTTTCCTTCCCAGCAACTGATCTTTAACTCTCTAACCAACTGCCTGGGCCCGAGGAAACTTCTGCACAGTGGCAAGCTCTACAAGGTGAAGAGCAACAAGGAACTCTACGGCTTCCTCTTCAGCGATTTCCTGCTTCTCACCTACATGGTCAAGCAGTTTGTCTCTACTGGGTCCGATAAGCTGTTCAGCCCCAAGTCGACATCTCAGTTCAAAATGTACAAAACGGTGAGTCTTGATAGATCCATTAATGGCTACTAGCTCTGGTAGCTAAAAGGGAACTTCCATGTTCTGAGACAGTATGAATACCAGTGCTGGCAGGCAACTTCATGGGAAGGCCTCAGCCTCTATGTTGTATGTGTTGGCCCTCCATTAATGGCTACTAGCTCTGGTAGCTAAAAGGGAACGTCCATATTCTGAGACAGTAAGACTCTGAATACCAGTGCTGGCAGGCAATTTCATGGGAAGGCCTCAGCCTCTATGTTGTATGCGTTGGCCCTCCAGAAGTTTGCTGGTTAGCTTCCGTGTGAAGGAGGATGCTGCACAAAGAGGACCACTGGTCCGATCCAGCAGGCTCTTCTTGTGTTACACTGGCGTTGGCCCATGAGAACACAACTCCCCCCTTTCTATGGAGTTCTCTCCGTGAAAATTTCTATATTTGAATTTCACATATGCTGTACAGGAGATGGGAATCTATGTTCAGGCCTTTTCTGCAAATCAACAGAGTTTTTTTCTCCATGGATATTCTGCTATTTCAGGCAAATACTGCAAAAATTCTCCCCTAAGTATTTGGTAGTGATTCAGGATACAGCAGCCAACTTCTGGCAACCCAAGAGGTTTTTCAAGGCAAGAGATGTTCAGAGGTGATTTGCCACTGCCTGTCTCTGCGTCACGACACTAGTTTTCTTTGGTGGTTTCCCATCTAAGTACTAACCAGGGCCGACCCTGCTTAACTTCCAAAATCTGGGCTATCTGGTCAGGGCAATGCAGCACACCAAGTTGTTTTGATACATACCTCTTGGCCAAATAGTTATCGGTGTTCGTTTTCTATATCATCCTCCCGCCATCACTATTCCATAATTGTTAGCCATGTGCCATCGCACCACTGCCATCTTCGGTGCGGGGCGGCCCTGGAAGGAGCAGGAATGACAATCTACTGTTCGGCTGCCGGGGATTACGATCTGCCCCATCTTGTTTTAACCATCTTGAATGTTGGTCTATATGTTCTATTGGGTTTTATACTGTTTTAATGTGTTTTAAAGTCGGCATGCGTGCCCTGTTGTAAGCTGCCCTGAGCCTTCGGGGAGGGTGGGATACAAATCCAAATAATAAATAAATAATATAAATAAGTGGTAAGAAGAATTTTGAGTTTTATGGAGAAATGTTGTCTGCATTTTCCTGGAATGGCAAGTCAGACACAATTAACTACCATTTTAGTTTTTGTCAAAGTGGATTTGCCCCCATCACTGAAGTTAATGGCCTCTTTGTTCCAGCCCATTTTTCTTAATGAAGTCCTGGTGAAATTGCCAACCGACCCTTCAAGTGACGAGCCAGTTTTCCATATCTCCCATATCGACAGAGTGTACATCCTAAAAACAGACAATGTCAACGAGAGGTGAGTTCAGAGAGTACTAATCTGAAATGATGCTTCAGACACTTGGGATTGTCACGTGGAGAAATACATACTGGAGGAATAAGGCAGAATGAAGGTTCCCCGGGCTTCTAGGAAGGTCTCCCACCATCATACCTCTATTGTTTCGCAAAATGTGCCAAAGTGATTTGTCCAGGAGGGCTTGCTTACAGCAGGAGCAAAGTGCAGTGTAATGGATCCGCTCAGGAGGTGACTTCTTTTTTTTGGCCATCAAGTCATGCGGACTTCTGGCAACACCCAGTGGGGCTTGGAGGCAAGGGATGTTCAGAGGGGGCTTGCCATCGCCTGCCTCTGGGTCGCAACCCTGGTATTCCTTGGAGGCCTCCCATCCAAATATTAGCCAGGGCTGGCCCTGCTTAGCTTCCGAGGTCTGACGAGATCGAGCTTGCCTGGGCTATCCAGGTCAGGGGTGCTTGGGAGGTGACTTTTATTCAGGATAAGCTCTTTCCTACACTGATTGTCCTGCTGCCTTAAACATATATGTCTGCATGTCTTGTTCTGTTTTTCCCCCGTTCTACAATCTCATTTTTTTAAAAAGAAAGTTTATTAACAAGATATATTAGCATGTTACATATTCGGAAATCAATCTTTAACATATCCTTTTCTAGAAAAAAGAAAGTTCCTCCCCCCTCCCCTGGCTTCCAACGATGCTCCGCCCCCATTAACATTTCTAACAATATTCTCTTACCTTCAGTCCATTTTCCATATTCAATTCATAATTTTCAATATTTTCCTTTTCTATTACAATCTCATTTTTTTTACCTTACTAGAAATTTTAGATTCAAACGTTAGATTCAAATGTCATCGTGTCTCACAGCCCGCTGGCTGATTGACTGAAATTTTTTTTATCATACTTGCAATCCACTGTAGGTTCCAGTGAGAAAGGCAATACCATAAATGAAAATGATAATAATTCTCCCAGTCGCAACACAAGCTGGGCTGTAGGAGTGGCAAAAGGCTCGAGTGTGTGTTGTTATAGGATAGTACGGGGCTCCTCTTTGTCGACTTCAGCAGATAGAGGATCACAGTCCGGGCGGGCAGCATGCAGGGAGGAATTCAGCTGATGCTGATGAGGTTCTTAACAGCCCTCAGAGAAACACAATGGACAAGAAGCGGGACCCACGATACTCGCGGGGGGGGGGAGTACGCCCCTGGCCCCCAGCCTGCAAAGCAGGAGGAGGCCCTCACTGAGGAGGAGGCCGCAGGTGAGCCCAGAAGCAGCGGTGGCAAGCCCTGCCCGGGTCCCAGCCACCTGTCCGCCCAGGCTTCCCCTCCCCGCCCAGAAACTATGGTGGCAAGCTCTGCATGGCTCCCAGCCACCCAGGCTTCTCCCCCTCCCCCCGGCCAACAGCAACTGTGGCAAGCCCTGCATGGCCCGCGGCGGCTTCTCCCCCTCCCCCCAGCAGCAACAGTGGTGAGCCCTGCTCGGATCCCAGCTGCCCACCCACCAAGGCTCCCTTGAAGCTGCCAGCAGCAAGCTCCGCCACAGTTCCAAATGGCAAGTCCATTCTCCAAGCATGCGCGAGAACGCAGTTTCAGGTTTTGGGGGATTTAAGTATCCCCGTATATTTTTTTAAACATGTCAGATTTTTCTGCATGCCTATGTAATGCCTCAAGTGTACAGGAATTTCTATTGAGCCGTCACGTGCCCCCAATTTGTGTAAATAAGTATCCGCACGCACTGGGGACAGTTGACTATTAGTATATAGATATTTAGTGTCCAAGCTTCAGTATGCAGTCTAACATTTGTTAAGTTTCTATAGCAAAGGGTAACAGGGAAATCATTTAACTCTGAAATATCATACCCAGTCTTGCTACACACCATTTACATTATGGAAGAAGGTGTCTTCAAGTCAAAACTGACTAATGACGAATCCCATCCATGGGCATTCCAGGCAAGACATGAGCAGAAGTGGTTTGCCATTGCCTTCCTCGGCATAGCAAACCCCATTTTCTTGTTGGTCTCCCATCCAAGTACTAGCCAGGGCTGACCCTGCTTAGCTTCAAAGTTCTGACAAGCTCAAGCCAAGCCGGGCTATTCAGGCTGGTAATCTCTTTTCCTGTGATACTTGCATTGGGTCTGGGTGGTGCAGAAACCTTTGCCTGGGGGCCCATAAAGATTCTTGGTAGCACTGATGAGGATTTTGCAGGTAATTCCTCTTTTTTTAATTTGGAGGATGGGAAGAATTCCTGCCTGGTTTAAGAACCTTCAAAGGATGGTGGTTAGGTGTGAAACCAGGATGTCAGATTTACAGAACAGTATTTAAGTAAATACAAACTTGTGGGTGGATTGCTTTCTTTCCTTTTGCAGAACTGCCTGGGTCCAGAAGATTAAAGGAGCATCGGAACAGTACATTGAAACGGAAAAGAAAAAACACGAGAAAGCTTATCAAGGTGCCGAATGTTGCTTGGAATTTTAAGGAATGGACTGAGGCACAAAAACGGTTGGATTCCGGTGTTATTGAAAGGGCCTCAATTCCTCCATAGAAGTACTTGGTATTTGTGGGTTTCAGGCACCTTGCAATGTGGATGTTCATAAGGGATGCATCTAATTTTTAAAAGTAGTCCTCAGTTTGATTGCAAGTTAAAATGTTAATCTACCACCGAACACTTTTTAGACCTTTGTTATGTGACAGTACTTTTGATTGTCTATTTTTAAATCTTCCTGGAGATACTGTTGCAGATCTGAAAATTACTGTTATATTTAAAAAAACTCAACCTTCAAAGGGCATGTATAACATGATAGAACTAATCAAGAAACTAAACACCACTTACCATCTTGGCTTAAAGAGGAACTTGGATTTCCTTATTCACTGTAATTTCTAATAGCTCAACAAGACTTTTTGAAAATTTTAATTGTCTCTTCTTCATAGGTTGTATCATACTATATGTCAATTAATTTGTCATGCTTTAGACTACTACTTCCTCAATTAGTTGTGATCTATCCTACTTAATTACACTTATTGTTTATCTTTACTGTGAAAGTGATTCTGGAACCTCAACCTCTTTCATCATGCATTGTGTGTAACAACCTAATGCTTTCCAGTCCCTTACACAGAGAATCACACATGGAAGGTTTTTGGGGTTGTTGGCCTTTTTTGTATTTTTTTCAATGTGTGTGCACGCATGCACCCCTGGAAATCATGGCCACATCTGGTGACTGTGTGTGCACCTGGAAGTCATGGCGACTTCTGGTGACTGACCTCTACTGGGGCCCCGGAGGATATTCAGGGAAGTGGCTGAATAAGGCCTACCCCTGCTGCTGGTATTCCAAGGAGGTCTCCCATCCAAGTACTTGCCAGAGTCGACCCTGCTTAGCTTCTCAGATCTGACAAGATTGGGCTTGCCTGGGCTATCCAGGTCAGGGCACACAGGAAAGATTTATGATGGAATTCACACCAAGTCTTTCTGTCCTCAACTCTCCCCTGCCCCCACCACCTTGGTAATTTTCCCTATAAAAATGTGGAATACGATTTCATCTTCAGAGCATCTAAAGAAATAAGCTGTGAGTCACAAAAGCTCATGGTGGAATCAGTCTTTCGGAGGTGCACCAGATTTTTGTTTTATTTAAACTGCCTTAAATGTGGTGACAGGTGTTGCATTAGGAAAATGATCAATCTTTTACACAAAGAAAGAAAGAGGTTGCTATTAGCTGAGTCAGCTCCAGGGCAAGGCAACAGAGATGGTCTGTTCGTTAGTTCTGCCTTCTCTTTTTTTTTTCAGCTCGTTCGCAGAAGAATTCAGGAATAGGCCGCTTGATGGTGCATGTGATTGAAGCGACAGAACTGAAAGCATGCAAACCTAACGGTAATAATTGAGAGGTGGGGTTTTGATCTGCTTCCCCCGTATACTGTCGTCCACACTGGATAATGTGCTCTTCTCTGTTCTCTGTCAAGGGAAAAGCAACCCATATTGTGAAGTCAGCTTGGGGTCTCAGAGCTTTACTACAAGGACCCTGCCGGACACGCTGAATCCCAAGTGGAACTTTAACTGTCAGTTCTTCATCAAGGATCTTTATCAGGATGTGCTGTGTATCACCGTGTTTGACCGGGATCAGTTCTCCCCCGATGGTCAGTGCAACCTTTTCCCATCTGTTTCCCTTTTAAAAAAAAAAAATGATTACAATTATCGTTCTACTAATGTCAACCTTGACCTACGTCAATGAATGGGAGTGGGTAAGGTGTGCTGAAAAGATCAGCATAACTTAACTTATTCTGTCTGTCCAGTCATGGAGAGAAATATCCAGCACATGGCAGGGGCTCAGAAGCACACTGTCAGCCGGCGTAATTGGGCCAAAACAGGAATGCTGTGCTTGCTGTGGCCAGCCCATTTAGGCACCCTGGTTGGGGTATTTGAACCATCTGAAGCTTCCAAACAGTCGAAGGGCAACACTTCACCTGGAGCATGTTGGTGGTCCATCCTGGATGGTTCCAAAGCATGCATGACGCTGGCCACGGTCAGATCTGTGCTACAGGATTCCAAGATCAAAGTGTGGCATGTCCCAGAGCCCCAGGGGGAAAGAGAGTGTAAGTTCCAAGAACCACTTCTGATCTGGCTGTGAACGGATGAGCAGAAGCAGCATCTGAGCAGTCCCCAATAATGAGGTTTAGTTTCACTTAATTGTTTCCTCATTTACACACTTGAAAATTTCACTCTTTGGTTTTGTTCTGTTCGACAGATTTTTTGGGTCGCACCGAAGTTCCAGTAGCCAAAATCCGAACAGAGCAGGAAAGCAAGGGACCAACAACTAAACATTTACTGCTGCATGAGGTCCCAACGGGGGAAGTTTGGGTACGCTTTGACCTGCAGTTGTTTGACCAGACAACTCTCCTTTGAAGGAAAAAAAAAATGCTTGTTTTTGTAAACATAAAGGGACTAAGAAAGACAGAGCTATCTGCATTACAGTGGAAAAAACGTTTTACGAATCATTCTTGACCCCAGGTGGGCGTCTCCAGCTTCAATTCCTGTGGCGGCATCACTTTGTTTGGCCTCCAATGTAAATTATTTCTTTACCGATGTCCTTGGTGGTATATCTATGCAATGTACAATGTACTGTATATAAGATGCTGTAGTACAGTGCCTTTATCAATGTTGAAACTCTGAAATGTATATGCCAAGGTTTCCAATTTCAGGGTTCTTTGAAGCGTTAATTAGGAATCTGGCATTTAAAAAAAAAAAGATGTGTAATGTTTTACTCTTTAGATTAATATACAGACTGAGGAATGATTTATTTGGGGGCAAGAATTGTTCTGTCTCAAACAGTGTTCCCTCTAAGCTAAGTTAGTGTGAGCTAGCCCACAGTTCTTTAGCCTTCGGCTCACAGATTTTTGTCTTCGCTCAGGAAGGATGGCTCCGGAGCAAACTAATTTATGCATTAGCCAAATCTCTCGCTCACAACTTTAATGCCGGTAGCTCGCAGAGAAGAATTTTTGCTCACAAGACTCCACAGCTTAGAGGGAACATTGGTCTCAAACCAAGAAAATTATATTCACAGTGCCCCAGTCTCAGGATATAAATTACGGAGGAAGTACGTTGAAGCCTTAGCACTTGAGGAATCTTATACTTTTTAAAAGAATAATCAAGTTCAACTTGTTACTTGACTTAGTTCTGCATTGATAAGGAAATTACAATTTCTTTCTTATTCAGGTCGGCTAATCATTTTCTGCTGAGACAATGAGGTTGCAAAAAGGAATTAACTAGAAACGCTGTTAGTTTTTTAATACTGTAACCCCATGGATATTTTTTTGACTATTGTTTTACTATACATTATTTATGTAAAAATATCTGGGTGGTTTTGCAGAGAATCCCACCCAATGTGCACCTTGAAGACTTGTCACAGAGAAAGGCCCCAAACTAGAGAAATTAGTCACATTTTAAATCTCATTTGTGTCAGTGGGATTTCAGTGTAGCTAATCTTCTCTGGATTGTAGCCAAGAATGTGCATATCTTGAGTAAATGTAAGCTTGTTAATATATAATTTTACAGAGATATACAGAGGCATATTGGTTTTCTTAAAACATATTTTATTGCACTGCTGAATGTGAAAGAATACAGGAATTTAAATTCAAGGGGGGAAATTATCAAAATGTAAATTATACTTTTTTAAAATAGGAATTGATCATAGGAATTGAATGAGCAGCAAGCCATATCTCTCACTTTAAAGCCAGAGAGTCCACCAGGGACCCCTCTGGTGTCAAAGCCCTGCTGAAAGAGCTCTGATATAGCTGTGATCCATTTCTGTGGGACTTGCTGAAGAAGCATTCCTACGACGTTGTGTTCGTTATTGGGAATGCTAAGAGGAGGTGGGGGGGTCTCAGGTGTATGACAGACGTTAAACCAAGATGACTGCATCGTTAACTTGTCTCGTGGACAATTTACAAGCTGTTATGTAACTTCAAATGGTGGCTGAGCATATCCAGAACAGAACTGCAAAGCCAGTCTGAATATAACGGCTTTCCTTGTTTCTAATGCTAAATTAAAGAGCTTTCAGAGTGCATGTGTTCAGTTAATGGGAACGACATCCAGCATTCTATAAAATCTTGTGTGTTAACAACTGTTGCTAGATTGAAGGCAAAAAAAACTGTTTTACACTTGGCAGAGTTCAGTGTCTGTGCAGAAACTCAGCACTCAGAAGATAACAAAACTAACACATTTTGATAACTAATGAACAACAGGATTGCTTATTCCTTTTTTAAGTAATAAAGGTTTTAGTGACACCCTGTTTTTCCACAGGATATAATTCTTGTAGCTTTCCTATACATAATGCAAGTCACCTGCAAGTATTTTCTTGTGTGCCAAGAAAGAAGGTTCTCAGCAGGGACTTTGAGGAACAATTAAGGGCTGTTAAGAGTTGTCTGGTTACTCTCCTTGGTTAGAGCTGGCAAATTTTACAAGAGGTGGAGGAAGACAAATTCATCAGCAGAGGAACAAGAGTGTAGATCTACATTGGAATCTTTATCCATTACTTCCCATAGCAGGCTGCTGGGGGAACAAAACTTACCAAACATGTTCCCCCAGGTGGGCCGTGCAAAGCCGCCTATGTTCTTCATCAGCACAAAGAAAGTCCAGCAGGTTCACTTCTGACATTCCCCTGTGCCCAGCCTCTGATATTTGCTGTCTTTGCTATATATCTTTTGGACATTCAGGTTACAGAAATTATCCTGCAAGTTGGTACTGAGCCTGCAGTGGTAACTTTCCCCATTACAACTAAAACACAGGTTTATCATCTGCTTCAAGTGTTGAGGATCATCCTGATGCAACACTGGACAACATCCTGAGGACAACTGGTTTGGAAATTTGTTTCCAAAAGTTCACTTAGTGCGGGGGTGTCAAACATACGGCTTGCGGACTGGATCCGACCCCTGCAGAGCTGCTATCCAGCCCGCGAGCAACTGGCTCTCTGCTGCTTCCTGCATCACGGCTCCTTTTACCCGTTCTCTCCTATTTCCTGCTTTGCAGAGGAGAGAAAGAAAGCCAAGCCTCCCTTCCCTCACTTGACTGAGGGCTCCTCCCCCTCCTCCTCTGGGGAGGGAGGGGGATGGGAAGAGCCAGAGAGAGCCAGAGAAAAAAAATGGAGTCCCATGGCACTTTTAAGAAGACCAACAACATTTTATTCCAGGTATAAGCTTTTGTGTGCAAGCACACTTCTTCAGAGAGAGGGGGGAGGGAAAGAGCCAGAGAGAGAGAGAGAGAGAGAGAGAGAGAGAGATGGAGTCCCATGGCATTTGGAGAGATTCCCCTTTCCAGTTCTAACAGATGGGGGGGGCAGAAACCTAAGAGCACATCTTACATTCTTTATTGTCCAGCAGCACCTTAATGACTAAGAAAATTTGTGGCAGGGCTTAAGCGTTCGTGAGTCGATGCTCACTTCTTCAGATACAGCTAGAATGGGGGTCCATCATATCTTGGAGACTGATTTCAGACACCAAATAACAATAGCAGGCATTGGTGATAAGAGACGAAACCTAGGTCTCAGTTCAATCCAGGAGTTTGCATTGTCTTGAGCTTCGTGATCAGTTGCAATTCAGCAGTGTCTCTTTCTAATCTCCCTTTGAAATTCCTTTTAAGAGAACTGCTACTCTTAGGACAGCAACTGAATGTCCTGGAAGGTTAAAATGTCCCCCCACTGGTTTTTGAATATCGTGGTTTCTTATAGCTGCAGAAAGAGTCCAGAAGCACCCTGAAGACTAACAAAATTTGAGGTAGGGTATGTGCTTTCATGAGTCACTGCTCACATCTTCAGACTTCCATTTATTCTTTGCATCCTCCTGGACTGAATCCTCCTGTACCAAATTGAGACCTGGGTTTCCTGTCTCATTACCAATGGTATCTCCATGCCTACTACCCCACTGTATATCACACCTCATCCAGTCACACCTGCTACTGCCATTTTGCATCTGAAATCATCTTTATAAAGTTTATATCTCTGGTACCTCGTGTTACGTTTTATGGCACACATGGCCCGGCCCGACAAAGTGACATTTATGTCAGGTCCAGCCCTTGTAACAAATGAGTTCAAGACCTCTGATTTAGTGCACTATGAAAATCATAAACTCAGCCTAAACATCCTTAAGAACTTGGCCATCTACTAAATGATCAGTGCCATTTTTAACTTCTAATCTTGGACTCCGTAAGGGTGCTCTTTCTCAATTAGATACCTGCACTCTTAACTGTAGTTGTTTAAAAAGATATTATGCAAGTTTTAGTGATTTACAGATGGATCTACCATGACCCTCTCCTCTATAGTCCCCACTCACTTTAGAAGGGGGAAGAATAATAGAAGAAGAAAGCTGAGGGAGTGGGGTTGAAACCTTAGTATCACCCAAAATGCAAGCAGATTTTTGTGGATTTCAGTCCATTAATTTTTAAAGCCCACTTATGTGATTGAGAGTAGGGACTCCTCCTACATGTATCGCAACTCCATTGCTAATACGACATGGGCAACAATGGCTCGGTTAACAGGTCTTTAGAAATGAACCAAGTGGCCATCGAGAGCATTTCCAGAGGGGACAAGTTGGGCGTACATGTGTACCAGTTGCACAAGTAACTACTGAGCCATGTGAAAGCTCAAATTGCTACAACAAAAGCTACACCAAGGCTTAAATCTCCAAAGTAATTTTTTGCAGAATATCAAAACTATGTGTCTCCTTGAGTACTATGTAGC
Organism: Gekko gecko; assembly: GCA_029375565.1. Classification (NCBI taxonomy): domain Eukaryota; kingdom Metazoa; phylum Chordata; class Lepidosauria; order Squamata; family Gekkonidae; genus Gekko; species Gekko gecko. The sequence continues at coordinate 331,274,283 of JAPDNY010000001.1, read as the reverse complement.
AGGAAGCAACACAGCTTTCTGACTCCCCATATGTAAAACAATCTGGATTAACACCACCTGCTTAACTGCAATATAGACTCCTGACCTGAGGGTATAAGATAGTGATGCAGGAGCATTCAAAAAAGTCAATTTCTGCGTCTTGTTGTCCCATGCTTTGTACTACCCTGTTCTGCTCATTTGTTGCTTAGTAATACAAATGCTGAGGATGCATCTTTGTGGTTTGCAAAATATCCAGTGCGAGTGTACCTTATGTTATCCTTGATGCTTTTGGTTTATACTCTCATACAATGAATCCAACAAGGTTTCGTTACGAAGCAGATTTTATTACTGGTGTCCAACTGGATGAGCTGCCCAATCTTTGTTTCGCTAGAAGGCTGGACACAGAGGTCAAATCTGCTTTCCGGGCAGAGGTGAGTCTCTTCTTTGGCAGAAGCCAGGACTGGTCGCCCCAGCACTTGAAATCCATAGTACTCCTGTTCCTAGTTGTGCTCATTTTTTGCCTTTAACAGAATGAAATTTAGCATGGTTAATGCTGTCTGCCCTCGACAGGCACCACGGCTTGCTTCTCTCGGTGTACCAGTTGCGTGTTGTGCCAGGGCGAGGCTGTTTTTGACACTCAGAATATTGGCCAGTTGTCCACGTTAATTTTTCCTAATATTTACCTTTCAACAGTAGTTAAAATACAACTTCTTATTGCTTATAGTAACTGGATGGAAGGGCAACGTTAAATATGTGGTTCGAGAGCAACACTCGACCATTCTCTTAAAGTGGGCAGGTTGGACAAACGTCTTCAGTGGAAAGTCTCCCCTTGGAGTTTACAGGCAGAGCAGAAGGCAAGGGGCTACCGGCCGAAGCCATTCCCCGCTTTGGAGAGAGAGGGCTCCTCTAGGCGTTCCTGGCTTTCGTCTTTGGTGAGCCCCTACTCGCTAGGAGTCTTTCCTTCGTTTGTGCTTTCTCTGGCTCTTTACCTTTCCTATCTCTCATGCGTATGTTCCTACAAAAAAGAAGCAGAAGAGGAACCACACTCATCTTCCCCCAAAAGGCAGCTACAAGGCTCAGCTCTCTCGCCACCCCTCCCTTCTTCCCCATGAATGGGATTCCAAGGGCTGGATTCAGTTGCTACAGATACTTGCGTCGGTAGTTCCTCTGTCCCTACAAAAAGAGGAGAAATGCCAGGACTGCGCAATTTATATAGTCAAAGCTAGAGGTGTGCAATCCGAAAACTTTTCTATTCATTCTGGATCCCGATTTTGAATAGGGCACTGTTTTCATTATTCTGACTTTTCAAAGGTGTTATCTGTTTGGAATTGGGGGGGGGCATTATTTTTGTCATTTCCCCCCCATTATCCCTTCCTTGAGGCCACAGGAGCAGGGAGGGAAAGAGAGGAAACTGACCCCATGCTTACCATTCAGGTATTGTCCCTCCCCACAACCAGCATCAAAGGTGACAGAGCCTACTCTGCAGCCGGAAAATGGGAGGCAAGGTCCTGTACTCCTGTATGTCTTGCCTGCCATGGCGGCCAATTGCTCCCCCTACCGTCAGAGGGCTTGGGCTTACTGTTTGTCTTTTAATCGGCAATTGAATATCACTATATCTATATAACAGTATAACATTGTTATCCTGAATCCCCAGCACCCCTTTTCATTATGGAAATATGCCTTTTCCTTTATATCTTGACAAAAGAAGGGACCAGAGACAGCACCCTGCCAACAAAAGTCCGTATGGTCAAAGCAACGGTATTCCTGGTAGTAATATATGGCTGCGAGAGTTGGACTATAAGGAATGCCGAGCGCTGAAGAATAGATGCTTTTGAACTATGGTGCTGGAGAAGACTCTTGAGAGTCCCTTGGACTGCAAGGAGATCGAATCAGTCAATCCTAAAAGGAGCTGGTGGCGGCTGCAAGCATGGACGGCTTCAAGAGGGAATTAGATAAACATATGGAGCAGAGGTCCATCAGTGGCTATTAGCCACAAGGTATAGATAGGAACACTGGGGCAAGTGATGCTCTGTATTCTTGGTGCTTGGGGGGGGGTCAACAGTGGGAGGGCTTCGAGTGTCCTGGCCCCACTGGTGGACCTCCTGATGGCACCTGGTATTTTTGGCCACTGTGTGACAGAGTGTTGGACTGGACGGGCCATTCACCTGATCCAACATTGGCTTCTCATATGTTCTTAAATCAACCTTGACTGTTCCCTGGAAGGCCAGATACTGAAGCTGAAACTCAAATACTCTGGCCACCAAATGAGAAGGGAGCGCTCACTGGAGAAGACCCTGATGCTGGGAAAGATTGAAGGTCAAAGAAGAAGGAGACAGCAAAGGATGAGATGGTTAGACCGTGTTATCGATGCAACGAACATGAAATTGAACAAACTATGGAGGACAGCGGAAGACAGGAAAGCCTGGCATGATGTGGTCCATGGGGTCACGAAGAATCAGACTCGACTGTGTGACTAAACAACAGAAAGAGACTTAAAACAAGAAAGAAAGCCAGGAATTCAGAAAACCTGATATGATACTATTCAATTGCTGATGCCCACTCCCCAGTGGCAGCACTGGGGGGGTAATGGCCCCCATGCCAGCCAAGTCTTGTGGGAGTCCAGGCACCTGCCAGCCTGCCTGCCTGGCATTTTCTGACTGTGGGGGCAGGCTCTGCTGTCTCCAATGCCAGCAGCTGGGGGAAACCTCCAAGTGTGGACAATACCAGTATGGTAAGTCTGGGGCCTGTTCAGTCCTTTCTCTTTGAAAATTTAAAAGGTTATGGGTGGAGGCCATGTCTACCCAATCGTCTGGGAAGAAAGACCCTAACAGTTTTTTCTCTGGCTCCTGTCCCTACTCCTGCACTTCCCCAAAACATTCCCGAATTCTAGGAGATAAATCTTCATTATACGCACTTCAGCAGAGGTGGCAGCTTCAACTCAGAAGAAACCACCTTCCCAGAAGGTGAGGCAACCAGGTGGCTCTCCTCCTTTGGCAATGGAAAACGTCACCTGGCATTCAACTAGCAGATAAGAGTGCCATCAGGAAGAAAAAAACAGTTGAAGAGAAAGGAACTCACCTGGCACCTCTGCTGAACTACATCTCACTATAAATTATGGAAAACAAGAGGAGCAATTATATTCCCATAATTCCCAGTACTGTTCTCAGTTACCATCACCACAGATGCCTGGAACTGCTCCACTCCAGTCCTTTGCCTCAGGTGCCATTCAGATTACCTGTCCCGGAGGAAACTGCTCCTTCCAGTTCAATCCCCAGGCCACTCCTACAGGCATGCAGGTGACTAAGACCTTTCATGCTCTCTCATTTCCTGAAACACAGCTGGGGATCTTAGAGTCCCAGCCCTCCAGCATCATGCGGGATCCTACCTTCTTTCTTCATGTGCCCCTTTCCACAAAGAAAGGCTCCCACAGGAGCACACAGGTGCAGGATGGGAATGACGTCTCAGTTGTGTCCATGTCCATGATAGTAAGGGCTCATCATCAAGCGGGCTTAAGGCTTTCTGGCAAAAGCAAACTCCAGCACCACAGGGGACAGTATTTTGAGCCTCAGAGGCCACCATGCAGTGCATGGACAAGTCAGGCAAGAGACAGAGAGAGGGGCTGTGGCTCTGTGGAAGAGCCTCTGTTTTGCATGCAGAAGGTCAGCTCTCGGCATCTCCAGTTAAAAGGACCAGGCAGTAGATGATGTGAAAGAACTCGTGGAAAGCCACTGCCAGTCTGAGTAGACCATACTGACCTTGATGGACTAATGGTTTGATTCAGTACAAGGCAGCTCCATGAGGGAATACTCCCCGTGTGTCTCTGGGAAGCTGCTAACTAGGTCCTGAGATATTGCACCTCTCGGTCCCTGTAAAGCCATCTGTTGTTGATGTAGCTTTTCCAGATGCCCCTTACCTAGGGTTGCCAGCTCTGGGTTGGGTAATGTCTGAAGATTTTGGAGGTGGAGCACAAGGAGGGCAGGGTTTGGGGAGGGAAGGGACTTCATTGGGATCTAATGCCACAGACTCTACCTTCCAAAGCAGCCATCTTCTCTAAGTCAATTGATCTTTGTAGTCTGGAGACCAGTTGTAATAGTGGGAGTACTCTAGCCACCACCTGGGGGTTGGCTTCCTTACCCTTCCCAAGGTTCTCCTTCTGTAACCATCAGCTGAGATGGCACAAAAACTGGGCTCCAGATTCACAAAAAGAAAAAAAAAATGTTCTCCAATAGTTTGTCAAGACATGATAAAGCCCCTCAGGACAGTCCTGCCCTTAGAAAAGAATGTTTTTTCAAAAGACCGCCATGATATACAAAAATATCCCTCCGCACAAATTGAAGTCCATAGCCCCTGATTCTCATGCGACAATTTCCATCTTTGAAAGAACAATCTTCCTGTTGCCCAACATGATCACCTTTTCCCTGGGAACTGAAGACAAGTTTGCTAAGCTGGCCTGTAGCTACAGTGGGACTAATGGGGGCTTTGCCCCCTTTCCTTAAAAGGCTACCCGCTTCTTAAAGGATCCCTTTAAATGCTTCTGAGAAGAAGTGAGGGTGGCAGGCGCCCATCTCCCTCCCCTCATACAAGATTCAAAGGGCCCTTCAGCTGATTGGCAGAGAGCACATGGCCCGCCGATCAGCTGGACACCCCTTTAAATCTTGCAGGAGGAAAGGAAGAGGGGCTCACGCCACCCCCTTCACAATGGCAAATAATGGCAACCCCACCAGCTCCACCAGAAAAAAAATCTGCCCCACAAGCCACAAAATCCTGGCTACAGGCCCGATGCTAAGGGAAAACCGATCTCTTGCAACCTGAGAATTTGCCAGGAGAAATAAGCAACGTTTCTTATTCTAGATTCAAGAATAACATGACAAATTGCCATTCTGCCAGAGCCAAGTAGCCTGGGAGGCCTTTTGCTGTATTCTAAAGATAGATGAAAGTACTCCCACATGACACTGGTTGCTGCTGGTAGAGGAGGCAATGTTTAAATACTCCTCACCTAAAGTACTCCTTATGTATAGAAACTAGTATAGCAGGAAAAGACCAATCATTGGGCTAAATCAAAAAATTAGAACCCTCAGATAATTTGGTTGTATGGAGCAGAAGCACTGGTGCGGTTGCTTCAATCCAAATCCTGTCCTTTGTGAGACACACAGATACAACTGAAAAGTTACAGTCAGTTCAAGTTTCTTTGACATCTTAATACACCACACAAGTCCATGAATGCAAATCAGCACCTATGGCAGAAAGTGCACATTCCTAAAAAAATCCTCCGGTGATTCATCTTCATTCTTCTCTTAGAAGAGACTTCCTTGCCTCAGTCTGTCTCAGAGGCCTCGCTATGCTTCAAAGCAGGAAGCATCACAGATTTTCCATTCAGGTTTTGAAACCATCCCGGGACACACCACCAAGTTCCTCTTTCTACTAGTAGCTCAGCTCTGGTGGAATAGAACACACCTAATGTGTTCTGATGCTCCTAGTTCTGATGCTCCTAGTAATATAACATCCCTTTCAATACAAGACTGAGGATGAACAGTCCGCAGCAACCTCATGAAACAATGAATTTCTTATCTAGAGTCTGCATGGGAAGAATCTTCTCAAGAGGACAGAAAATCAGGATCCATTCACTGGCAACTGAAGTCAAAGAGATCACACATCCTCAACTTGAACAGCATGGGATAAGCGTTTCAGACATAAAGATTTGCCAGCTCTGCTTTCACATTCAGAAATCCAAATCTCTACTACTCTTTGTACATGTTCCTCCCTTGACAAAAGCCATCTAAAGACTTGAAACAGCAAGCAGAACTCTTTCTCAGTGCCCTACATAGGTCCAAACATCTGTTTTTAGGAACTTGTTCAATTTTCTAAAGAATGACTCCAAAGTTCTAATTCTGGGACTTTACTAGAAGCCCCTTTGTTTTCATCCACCCATCCAAAGATTTAAGACTTGGAGAAGAGCCCCTCTATTTTAACTTCTAGTGAATGCCCTCAGAGGGATCAAAATGTTGTCACTTGATGTTCCTCAAGTCATTAGTGCAAGCAGGTAAGTAAGAAGGCTGTGCAGGTAAGCAGTTCTGAAAGCCTTACAACATTTTCATGTCAAGCCCATGAGAAAGAGTTTATCATGCTTACCTTCTGGCACCCCCAGGGCTATTTACATCAAAAGTTACCTTCTGTTAATCTATTGCTGAGACCCTTTTCTTCATTAACCCCCATCCCAACACCTACCTGGAAATTCTCATGGCCTTACTGAAGTCCCTTCCAAGTCATTGAGCTCTTTTTCCCAATTCCTACTGGTTATATAGGACATATCAACTGGGACTCTTTGGTGTTTCACAGTGGCATCCTCAAACTCAGTCTTTATTCTCAAAAAACTCTATATTGTCACAGCCAAGCAGTTAATTTTCCCTTCCTTTTGCTGTAACTCTGTCCAGCCTAGGGGAGAAATACATTATAAACTGGCAGGGGGGACCTTTTCAGGGAGACCTAGGGTTTCCAGAACCTCTCTAGCAGACTGGTTGAAGATCGAAGCAGTCTCCTCAAACATCAAGGTATGACTGCTTTCGTCAGAAGGTCATGACTTCAGCAACTTGTTTATGGGAACCCCTTCATGAAGAAATATGCAAGACTTCCTCCTGATTCTCCATCCACTCAGCAATTTGATATAGAAAAATGTATGTCAATGCTCGTTCTGGGATTCTCCAGAATATTCTGTCCTTATTGTCCTATGAATCTGTACTGTACTAAAATGATCTCAGCCTTTTCCACATCTTACAGAATACTAATCATTCTACCTTTAAGAGTAAATATTTTCCAATTATCTTTGATAAATTTCTGCTGTAATTAAAGGGGGGAATCCACTGTTCCTACACAATTCCACATTTAATTTTTATTTTGTTCTTCTGGTCCTTTCTTTTCTTCCCCCTGAAATCCCATCTGAGGAGAAATGCATGACCACTCCCCAATATAATCCTAACATACTTGAGTCAAAGGTAGGAGGGGACTTTCCACTTCAGACTGATTGTCCTCCTTCCACTGGACACAAAATAATAAATTGTGTGACGAGTTGCCAAGAAGGGAGTCAGTGAGGAAGGAGTATATAACAGTGAACATAATAAAAAAGAACCAGAAAGTAGAAAATACATATATTGTTCAAGGTCCCTTTCATACAGGCTTTTAACCTGCTGTAGCTTCTGGGAGCAGAAAAGGTTTTTTTTAACAATCTCATATGCATTAAAAGGCAAGCGATGTTCTCCCATCCTTTATATAAGGTTGATCTTTTTAAAAAAAAGTTTCCTTTCAAGCTTTTTTTAATTTGCACTTTTGAAGTGCAGCAGACTGTAATTCAAAAATGCCTGCTGCGTTTAGAAATGCACTACCTCTCCTTTTCCCGCCCTTTTTCTTTGCCCAGTTTGTCTGCCTTTGTTCTTTTAAAAAAACATTTAAAGATTATCAATAGATCACAACTTCATCCATCGGAAGAAGGGAAAGGATCTGAGTCCCCAAATCAGCAAACACGGACTGCAGTTGTCCTTTAATCACCGGCTAAACCTCAAGTAGCTGACTTTTTTGTCTCAGCGTATTTGTAATTCAGTCGGTGCACAAACTGAAGACTTCCCCTCTGTGAGGCAGGCAAAGTTGTTAGCTAAAATGAGCACCTAATTGCCTGTTAATGATTCACTGGGCACTTTTGAGTTGTTTGTTCAGTTAGCTACCTTGCTTCCCTTTCAAATGCTAATGAATAGGAACCATTGCTTGTGGCAGTCCTCCTAAGGAATCATTCAGCATGCTGTAATTGTGCTGAAGATAATGGTATACCAATGGAGTATAGAAGGGAGGAAGAAAAGCAGATGCCGCATAAACGCAGCGCTGAAATACATAAAGCATTTTATCTGCATTTCACAAATGAACTGGATTATTGTCTGAAAGAAATGTGACAGAAACACTCCCACCTCAGTTTGGGGCAGAGACTGATACAAATCAGGGTACGGTCACAGTATGAAAGGGATCCTGGAAAAGTTCACAACATGTTTTAATACAGCCAAATAAGTGACAAACTGTGCAACCAGCTAAAATCTCAAACAACAAGCTGGTTCTGGCAATTTTGCATACTATTTTTTTCCGGTGCCCCCTAACCTATTAACGCCTTTCCTCTTGGATTTTCTCATATCAATATCCACATCTACTGATCAACAAATGGATTATATATTGATGACGGACAAAGAAGCAGGCTTGTATCCTACCACTGCCCTTAGCTTCTTCCATCGGAAGAGGCTGGGCTGGGTGAAGCAATACTATGTAACCCAAAGTATTTAACCGTATCTTAATGCCAGCTTCAAATGCATTCGTGTGTTTTCATACATTTGTTGTTTTGATGTAACAACCTCATTTGTTGATGGAGATTTCAGAGGGCAAGAAGCCCACCACAGTCACCGACAGAACAGACACTTCTGGGACAACATGCTCTTTTACAAGAAAATCCCAGGTTGAGTCAATTAGCTCATTTTCCACGTTAAGAATGTAAATATGTGCAGAACCCATTGAATGAGAGGCATAAAGCTTTTTAAATAGGTGTATCAGACTTTACCTGCTTTTTTGACGGATCTCGCTTTCAATGTAGCCAGGTGCGATTTTCAGCCACTCTATCGGATTTATAATTTGCCGGCTCAGTGGAAGAAGGGGCAGATCCGCTTTACGGAGTTCACTCAACTCTTTGGAAGAGTACATTTTTCCTGTACAAGATTTAAAAAAGCACCAAGAACATTTCCATAAGCTACAGCGCCTGAACTTGCAGAAGCAAGGAGCCAAATCCACCCCTCAACATTTGCCACCCCCTCTGCTGTACCACTGGTATGTCATGATCTTTTGGAATGACCCCCAAGTGACTAGATCTGCATGTTTCATTGCCCCCACCCCATCCATTACAACTGGTTTGAGCCTAAAACAGGTACCTGGGGGAGGAGCAAATGGCATACAATGCAAAGCCTCTTACAGAAGGCCCTTTATGGCAGGGCCCTGAAAACTATTGGGCATTACACCGGGGATAGATTATGCTCCTCAGAAACTAACGGTAAGCGAGACAACTAATACCTGTGTCACACTGCTGGATAATCCCTTCCTCAAGGTATCTGTCTTGCACCTCCTTTAACAAGGGATCACATAAAGGTGGCATCGAAACCTGTTAAAACACAGTCAGGTTCATAATCTTCCACTTTAAAAACTGTTCCCCATCACTTCATCAAGCGAGGGAGCCTTTTATTTCGTTATATTGGGTTTGATCCTATGTGAGTTTTCTGCTTGCACAAGAGCTCTTTTAAAGCAACAGACACAAGATTGCGGTAGCCTCTCGCATTACGTCCAACTTATTGTATCCCCCATGTGCATTTCCATTTGCGCAAGATCATGTGAGTTTTGCCCTGACCTGGATAACCCAGGCAAGCCCAATCTCGTCAGATCTCAGAAGCTAAGCGGGGCCGATCCTGGCAAGTACTTGGAGGGGAGACCTCCAGGGAATACCAGGGCCAGGACGCAGAGGCAGGCTATCAAGCCACCTCTCTGAAACGTCCTAGCCCCACTAGGGGTCGCCAGAAGTCAACCATGATTTCAAGGCACACACATATATATACATACACAAAATAATCCCCCCAAAAAATCATGCAAGTTTTCCGGGCACTGGAATATAAAGGGATAGGTGTGCTTCATCTTATTACCCTCCATTGCTGACTGTTTAGCTGGAGTAGTTTGGTTTAAAATTGTTGACAGCCAGTGTGGTACAGTGGTTAAGGGCACTGGACTAGCATCTGGGAGACCCGTGTTCGAATCCCCACTCGTGCCATGGGAGCTCGCTGGATGACCTTGGGCCAGTCACACTCTCTCAGCCTCACTCACCTACCTCACAGGGATGTCGTGAGGATAAAATGGAGGAGAGGAGAACGATGTAAGCCACTTTGGGTCCCCATTGTGGAGGAAGGCAGGGTGCAAATGAATTAAAATAAATAGTTGCAAGCTTGACCACAGACACAGTGCTGTGGAGAGTTTACCTATGCCTACCCCAACAAGAAATGCCAATCAAGCCCTGAACTGGATAGCCCAGGCAAGCCTGATCTCATCAGATCTCAGAAGCTAAGCAGGGCCGACCCTGGCCAACTACTTGGAAGGGCGATCTCCAAGGAATACCAGGGCTGGGACACAGAGACAGGCTATCAAGCGACCTCTCTGAAACATCCTAGCCCCACTAGGGGTTGCCAGAAGTCACCATGACTTCCAAACTTGCAAGCACACACACACACAAAATATTCGCCCCCCAAAAAAGAAATGTTGGTCTGTATAAATATATGGGAAAGGAAAAATGTGAGGACCCTGATGGGTGAAGGAAGCACCCAACCTGGAAACCTTCAATGCTTAGCAGAGGCAATAGGGGAAAAAACCCCGAAAACGTCATTGGGTTCAGGCTAACAAAATGGGCTATGTGCTGGGCAGCCGCCTAAAGCACCAAACAAGCCACTCCATATTTAGCTGAAAGGATTCCTGAACTCAAAGCCATCCCTACACAGGCTGTTGTCTCTGGAACACTAATAAAATCTCTATCAGTGCTTCTGCTTATAGTCAAGCTACGTAAACGGGAACCACACTTGACACTGTACCTTCCAGACGTCTGTACTCTTCAAGTAGAAAGGATCATAAACAGAAGGATTGTAGCTCTCTAAATATGCGCCATGCTGTGGAAGGAAGAGAAAAAAATACAGCCACATGCTTAAGGAGCAGTTGATAACTGTACATCTTAAGGTATCCGAGAGGGAACATGCCAGACAATTCACAAGTCTGCCCCCAGTGCTTTTCATTTCACTACTATTCACTTTGTGTAAATTGCATTTGTACGTATCAGCTTCACAACAGCATTCTGGAATGGGTGATTATACCCATATTACAGGTAGGCAATTCAGCAGAAAAGTTAATTGGCCTCTTAGACCAATAACTAGTATTAAGTTTCAGCTACTGGACAGACTGATTTCATAAGTCACAAAACTAGGTTTATTAACACTTCAGCATTATCGAGGCTGCAAATTGCAATGGCTCCCAAATTTTGAGTTACGCAAGTTTGGTTAGAAGGGATCTTAGTTTTTATGGGTGCTACGACACAAGTGGATTTAGGCCCGTGTATCTGCCAAGAAACATTCTGAATTTCAGTTTGATGGAAGGGCTAGAGCTGTGTAACAAACCCTTAATACCCTCACTAAATCCTCAGTGTTCTTTAGTCCACGACTGTTATGTTAGAAAATACTTTGAAACTATTTGCACAGGAAATGCATCCCCAAGACAGGTGGGCCCACTCGGTATAAAGAATGAAAATCTGCAAGTTAGTCTTCCGTTTCTATATACATGCCGTGAGGAAGGCAGCTCACTGTACAGACAAATATATAAAATACATTCCTGCTCCATGGAGCTTACAATCTTGTGCACATTATACAATTTTACATTCTTAAAAGGAGAATTATGCGAGACTCGAGATCTCCCAGGTGGTGCCTGTGGGCACCCCTGCACCCACCAACACCTTTCCTGGCTCCCGCCAAATGCTTTTAGAAAGTGGGCAGAGCCAGTCTGGACTTCCGTCCAGCAAGACTTCTGATTGGCCTTGGGAAATTTCATTGTCTGTGCAGATTTTTTAAAAAATATTACTTTAGCAGCAGCTGCCACCACAGCACAAGGATCTCCACTGTGTGACTGACGGTAAGTGGTGGCAGCCATTTTGTGTCTGGCTCCGCCTTCTGTGGCAGCCATTTTGGGGCTGCACCCACCATGCTGTGGCAGGATCCCAAAGGTGTCTGCAGGCTCGAAAAGGCTGGGGACACCTGTGCTAGACAACTGGAGTACAAAGTCCATAATCGCAACGTCTCCTTACTTCTCTCTTCCAATCCATGACAGCCGCAAAGCAGATAGCGCTGCACCCAGCAGATCTTTCCTCAAGTCCTCAACACCATCCACTGAGTGCTTGAGAAGCACTGCACCTGAATCCGGTCTACTGTGTAGCACAACTGTCCCTTATTTATGGGTGAAGGCAAGCCAAGCATCTTCTGTCTTCAAGGGTATTTAACGCTGTCACTATTCTTCTGGCGAGCTTGGTATCTCCTGTGGGTTTGGATAGGCGGAGGTATAGGGAGGAAGAAAGGGTTATGGGAATGGTAAGCGCTGAAGTCGCGAGAAACAGATATTTGGGGAGCTGGAGGTTCCTGTGAAAGTTGCTCAGAATTTGGAACAACAGAGGGTTGGGGAGCAGGAAGAGAGGGAGAAGGAAGAGGAGCTGGGGGAAACCCTGACAAAATGGCTGAAGAACTAGTCTGCTCTGAAGGGGACAGGTGAAAGAAGGGTGAATGAAAGAAGAGAGAGGAAGAGTGGAGATAAGGGGGAAGTGGAGGAAGAAAATGAAAGAAGTAAGGTGGGACAGAGGGAGGAAGCAAGATGGAAGGGAGAATTATCATTGGCGGAGATGCAGAAGGGGAGACAGAAAGAAGAGAGAACGGAAATGGAGGGAGGAAAGAGGGGAAGTATGAATGTTCAGAAGGGTAAGAGGACTCAAAAAGTGGGAGAAATGGAGGAAGAAGCACACAAACAGAGACTGGGGATCCAGGAGCACAGGAGGCCTAGTGGAAGAAGAATACGGGGAAGGTGGGAGAACAAACATATGAAAGAAAAGTAGAGAATGCAATCCAAAGAATGACAGTTAGAGACAGCAAGTTACTGATTCAATATAAATGTTGCTCCCCTTATTACAAAAGGTGGTCAAAATAAAAGCCAACAAAATATAAGGGCAACAGCATTAACTTGAAAAGCCTGTTCATAGTAAAGAGCTCACTGATCCACCTGTAGGCAGATTCATAGGGATTCTCCAGCTCACCCTATTGACTGGTGCCTGTTCTGGATAAATCACTGTCCTTACTCTTGCCTGCCTAGGGTGCCTTTTTAAAACACGAATGGTGTGAACGGATGCAACTGTAATTCTTCAGGGTTCAGCTCCCTGCCCAGGGTCTTTAGAAATTAAATCTCTGTGTGGGAGGTGGATGCCTCTTCTCTCTAGAACCCATACCTGGACATGAATCCAAAGAATCCTTAACAGACACCCATTTCACACACTGCATCCGATGAGGTCAGTTTCTAAACTCTTAACATACTGTAGAGCCATTACGTTTTCCCCAATGTATGGTTAAAAGACAAACATCAATTGAACTATTTCTAAGTCAGTGGAGGTTAAGGTGGTTGGGTCTTTTGCCATCAAGCCACAACCGACTTATTGCAACCCGAGAGGATTTCCAAAGCAAGAGACGTTCAGTGGTGGTTTGCCACTGCCAACCTCTGCATGGCAATCCTGGACTTCCTCAATGGTCTCCCACCCAAGTAGTAACTAGGGCTGACCCTGCTTGCATCTGTGTATGTTAAGTGCCGTCCAGTTGCTTCTGACATGGCGACCCTATGAATTAATGTCCTCCCAAATGTCCTATCGTTGACGGCCTGGCTCGGGTCTTGTAGACTGAGTGCTGTGGCTTCCATTGTAGAGTCAATCCGTCTCATGCTGCCTTCAACTTTTCCTAGTGTTATTGTCTTTTCCAATGACTCTAGTCTTCTCTCAATGTGACCCTGCTTAGCTTCTGAGATCTGACAAGACTGGGCTAGCCTGGGCCACCCAGGTCAGGGCAAGGAGGATACACCACTGCTGTGTAAATTAATACAATGTACAGCAATCACAGTGTGCAGCGACATGAGAAGTAGAAGAAGAGAAGAGACTGGATTTATACCCCGCCCTTCACTACCCAAGGGAGTCTCAGAGCGGCTTACAAACTCCTTTCCCTTTCCCTCCCCACAACAGACACCCTGTGAGGGAGGTGGGGCTGAGAGAGCTCTGACAGAAACTGCTCTTTTTCAAGAACAGCTCTGACAGAGCTATGGCTTGCCCAAGGTCACCCAGCCAGGTGCAAGCAGAGGAGTGGGGAATCAAATGTTGACAAAGTTACTAGGAGATTTATTCATAACTTTGTTTTTTCCTAATATTTTGTGGTTGGCCCCACCTTCTGTGGCAGCCATTTTGTTGTTGCGCCCACTACCCTGTGTCGGGGTTTCAAACGTGCCCACGGGCTAATAAAGGTTGGGGACCCCCCCCGCCCCGTAATATATTTTTGCTTCTCCAGGTCCCATGGCAACAGCCCAAGCTGGGATCCCTGATTTATGATTTTCCTACACAAGGTAAATGTTACCTAACTTACTCATATCAGTTACAACTGAATTTACAATGTAGTTTACAATCATTTTCTAGCCACTCTCACAACAACCCTGTGAGGTAAGTCGCTATTATTCTCACTTGATTTACAGTGCCGTGGACAGGCAACTTGCTTGAGGCTACACAGTCAGGCACAAGGAGTGTTTGAACCAGGCCCGTAGTCAGGATTTTGTGGCTTGTGGGGCAAATTTTTTTCTGGTGGGGCTGAATGAACACCCCCCCAAAAAACATCCCATGTTCAGGACGTAATTCTCATGTTACGTTTAATGCATGCACAGCTAGATGTGCGATTGAAACTGGTGGCGGGGGGGGGAGCTCTGGTTTGCCATTAAAGGGACATCTGACTCATTCCTCCCCAGCTTCTGTTCTTGGTGCATGACTTGGAAAAAAAGTTTTAGAATGAGTAAAAAAAGCATTTTGAGGCAAAAATCTTGTGGGGCTGTCCCTTTAAGAAAGGGGGCAGAGCCCCACCATAGCTACGGGCCAGGTTTGAACTAAGTCTTCCAGTTTCCAGTACACCACTTTATCTACTTCTCTGCATTCCAAGGCTCTATGGCTAGACAGCTTCTTCCATCCTTTATCATCTACCCAGTCCCATGCACTTCACAAAAGGGAAGCAGTGCATATTAGATCTTAGGTCTAACCCCTTGTTTGCTCTGCATGTGCATTTCAGGTTCCTGGCGAGATTTTTTCCACACGGGTGCAAGCTTGCCATCAGATTATTTACACGTTGCTTACTGCCTTCACAGCCATCTTGCGAGCAACATTTTCACAGTTATACGTATAAAGTCCTTTGGCATGGAAGAACTCCGATAATGTCACAGGTGTGCATCCAAGCAGGTGAAACAGGCGTCCATTCAGCAATGCTGCTAACAGATGACCAAATACACATCACAGGTAAGGGCAATGCTTTTTGTTTAAGGTAGGGAAATGGCGTGTACGGATGAAGAAGAAACAGAATGCTACATATTGCTGTTTACTCTATGCCCTCCATCACACACATCCACCTTATGACAGTAATTGTGACTAGGTTTCTCCCCCACTTTGGAAAATGGCAATTAGCGGTACTAGAAAGTGCCAGCAACAGGGAAGAAGCAAAACCTGAAAGCTGCCACCGTCCGCACTGGCCATAGCAAGCCACGAGGACACGGCTGCCAAGGAATCTGGCTGCCAGAATCTTGCAATTAGAGCGTCTTCAGGAAAATTTAAAACAGAAGGGGGGAAGTCATTTTTACTTATTTTTAAAAAAAGCAGAAATACAGTCCTCAAGCTGTCTATTCAAACCTAGATAATGCTGAAGTATTCTATTAAAATACAGAAACAATGATGTACAACCCCAGATTTATCTCCCGCATGCACTGAAGGCAGCCTTGCTGTGTTTATGAGCTGTGGACCGAACCTGCTCTGAGAGACAGGGTGGGCCTCTGTTGATCTGCTGGACCCTCAGCTTCATTTTAAATCACAAATATTACACCGAGGGGTCTAGAAAACATTTTTCTCACTACAGGATATGAAAATTTAAATAATGTTCTCATCTGGCACAATGAATGACCTAGGCACAGAGATACATTTATCGATCTGAATGGAAACCAGCAGCAGCAGAAGGGCCGGTTATGCAAGTCTCTTGCTATTGAAACATCAGAAGACACACAACAGTTTTGCTAGCGAGCCTCCAAATACAGTCCTCCACACAGCAGCCGTCTTTCTTTCCCAATACCTGCTTATTACAGTAGTCTAAGTAAAGGGAGAGTTGCTTCCGTTTCCTTTCCTCTATTTCTTCACTGGACTGGCCGTCCACTTTGTCCTGAATTTTCTGCAGGAGCGGGCTCGAAACATTCTCAAACCATTTCTTGTACTGCATTTCCTTCCTCCTTTGAGCTAAGAAATCATGGTGCTTCAAATACCTGTCTACTTCCTGATTGACAGAGAGACAGTTATTAAATGCAGCACGGCAACTTATTAAGCAGTCAAAGCAAACCACAAGACTTCAAAACTGATGCCGCACCTTGAACGTGGAAGACTTGGAAAAGGAAGCCTACCTGTAAGCTAAGTGATTTCTGATAAAGAATAATGGTGGCCAACAATGCTGTCAAGTCACAGCCAACTTATGGCAACTGCTTAAGGTTTTCAAGGGAAGAGACAAGCGGAGCAGAAGTGGTTTGCCACTGCCTGCCTCTCTGCAGCAACCAGGGACGTCCTTAGTGGTCTCCCATCCAAACACTAACCAGATCTGACCTTACTTAGGTTCCAAAATCTGACGAGACTGGGCTGGCCTAGGTCATCCAGGTTAGGGCTAAAGAATAATCCAATTAGATTAAAGTACCTTTTTTGCCCAAGAACTTGCAAAAGATAAAATTAAGGCAAGTGAATCCCACTGAAGGGCAACACATTTCATTAGCTGCACTAGAACAAATTTAAAGTCCAGTGGGGCACCCTCAAGACCAACAGAGTTTTATTCAAGGTATGAGCTTTCGTGTGCCAGGCACACTTTTTCAAATACACTGGAATGGTAGGTAAGGTTCAGACTTATAGACAGGGGCTGAACAGCAAATTAACATGTAACATGATGAAGACGTGCAAAGAGAAACTAAATAACAAGCTAAGGTTATAAGGTCAGCAGCTGTAAAGCAATAAATATGTCAAAATAGCAGATAAATATGTAAAGGTATCTTTTCTAACTGTGGGTTAGCTGCACTATAGACACCGGTCTCCTTTCCTAAGGCAGAATACAATCTGGATAAAGCACTGGGAGCTATAAACCAAGGACAAGATCCACAAACTCCACGTGCAATTACTACCAGGACAGCCAGCCACGTCCAGTCCAGCCACACTTAGTGGCCAAGACAAATGTGGCCCCAGGAGCTGGGCAACATCTACCGAGGCTGCTGGGACTAGATGCTGCAACTGCAATTGCTTGCCACTAATAACGGCAACGGCCTTGCTTGTCCCATAGCAGAATCCAGACCACTAGAACCTGCTATAGAGTGGACAAGACATGGGATGGCCCCAAGATGCAAACAGGTCTCTTATATGAGGAGGAGGGGAAGCAGGCACAGCACGGCTTGTGGACTGTGCCCAAAGATCGAGGTGGAGCAATACAGCAAGGAATACGGGAATAGTGAAGGGGAAGGGACAGAAATCCAGGGGGAAAGCAAGCCCAAGGGGAAGCCAACAAATATAGAGCTGCATATCCTATCTAGATAGGAACAGACTGGCCCTCAGGGAGACAGAAAGGTATTGTGGGGGCCAGCATAGTGTATCTATTTATTTATGGGTACTTCTTAAACATAAGATTGTCACACATAATTTAAACCCACCTTGTGATCATTTTCAAAAAACCCATCTTAATTCTTCCCCACAAATTACATAATGTCTTCATTATAACAGGATTCTGTTGCTAGTGAATTTATACCATATTTCTAATGGATAGGCTATATCCTATCACCCTGCTCAGCCAAGGAGGGCGCATTTCATTAATGTGAGGTACACACACCCCAGTGAAGAAGCTTCTTGCTTCAATGGGATGTGGCCATGATCTGTGGGTCGCAGGTCCACAATCCATTGCTCCTGTGCAGGGCTCTTTTTGTAGCAGGAACTCCTTTGCATCTTAGGTGACACACCCCTAATGCAGCCAATCCTCCAAGAGCTTACAGTAGCCCCTGTAAGAAGAGCTCTGTAAGCTCTTGGAGGATTGGCTACATTAGGGGTGTGTCGCCTAAGATGCAAAGGAGTTCCTGCTACGAAAAGAGCCCCCCTCCTATGTGTGTATGTAAACTGCAATCAAGTCACAGCTGACTTATGGTGACCCCAGCAAGGGGCTTCCAAGGCAAGTGAGAATCAGAGGTGGTTTGCCATTGCAGTCCTCTAAGGAGTCATCCTTGGCCGTGTCCCTTCCGAGTGCCAACCCTGCTTACCTTCTGAGATCTGACAAGACTGGGCCACCTTCCCACCCATACTGCCCCTAGTAAAGCAAAAACTCCAGACAAACCTGTCCCAGAAGAAGAAGAAGAGGAGGAGGGGAGGAGTGGGAGGAGGAGGAGGAGGAGATTGGATCTATACCCCACCCTTCACTACCCGAAGAAGTCTCAAAGCTGCTTTCAATCCCTTTCCCTTCCCCTCCACACAACAGACACCCTGTGAGGTAGGTGGCACTGAGAGAGCTCTTTCAAGGACTGCCCTTGAGAGAACAGCTCTGAAAGACCCAAGGTCACACCAGCAGCTGCATGTGGAGGAGTGGGGAATCAGACCCGGTTCTCCCAGATTAGAGTCCGCACTCTTAACCACTACACCAAAAGGCTTTAAACACAAAGGTATTTCAACACTCATTCTTGAAAAAGCCGATTTCAAATCGGTATGTCTCAACAGCCAGAAAGACATACATGCAAATGGAAACTTTTGTTTTGTTCCTTACCCTCACAAAGCGGTTTTCTCTTTCCAGCAGGGACTGAGGGGAACCACCTACATACTGTTGTCCACTAACTACAGCCTAGTTAAAAAAGAAAAAGCCAGCAACATCTGTGAGGTAGAATTGCTAAATAAAAAATATCATAATTAAAATCAGTTTTAGGAGGTCAGCACAGGAGAATAGATTCCATGATCAATGAAGAAGAGACAGAGAAGTAACTTTCAAAGCTTTCTTTGGCACAAAACAAGGCCTGGGATTAGGGTTGCCAGCTCTGGGCTGGGAAATATCTGAAGATTTGGGGAAGAGGGCAGGGTTTGGGGAGACTTCAGTAGGATATAATGCCACAGGCTCCGCCTCCCAAAGCAGCCATTTTCTCCAGGTGAACTGATCATGGTCATCTGGAGATCAACAGTCATTATGAGAGATCTCCAGGTGCTACCTGGAGGTTGGCAATCCAGGAACTCCTTTGCATATTAGGCCACACACCGCTAAATGTAGCCAATCCTCCAAGAGCTTACAAAGCTCTTCTTACAGGGGCTACTGTAAGCTCTTGGAGGATTGGCTACATCAGGGGTGTGTGGCCTAATATGCAAATGAGTCCCTGCCTGGGATGATACATCTGACCATATCTATTGAACTGGAGCCAAAGTGCAATAAAAATGCCAAATTAGTAAAAGTGATGAGGCCACCTATAAGTTCAGTTACAGGGTCAGAAGAAAAGCAAACTTTGGTGGCCAGAACTGTCAATCTAATGCATACTACATTAATTTAGTACAGTAAATATAGCATACAGAACAGACTGATCAGATCTTTTTCAAATCTTTAAAGTTTCAGCATAATTCCTAAATTTCACATAGAGAGCTAAGTTCATATAAAAAAAATTAGTAGGTAACTTCCTGTATCATAAAAACCCATACCTGGGTAACTAAGCTAGATACACAAGAATCAACTGAATCACTGGGTTGAGAGCAAGAGTTTTGTGACAAACGGACTACCAACCAAACGTCAGAACAAAGCTACCACATGAATTGTGCAATATGCTAAACAGAGAGGTAATTAATAGGGCAGGCCTAACTCTATCAAGCCTGTTGACTTCGATGGACTTAGAATGCTGTAACTCTGATAAGGATTGCACTAAACCAGTCTGTTTAGAATCCTACTGAAGTCAACTCAATGACGCTTACTCCCAGGAAAGTGTTCTTAATACCTGAACAGCAAGTTAGTTTCAGTCCTACCTGCATATTTTACTTAGCCACAGGGCTTTTTTTCTTTTCTGGGGGAACACAGCAGAACAGAGTTCTGGAACCTCTTTAACAAAATTATTTTTAAAATGTTTAAAAGTATATGAGTTTTCAGTATAGAGACTGAAAACTTAATTTCCCTCTTGAGAGTTCTGGCACCTCTTCCCCCCCCCCAAAAAATGCCCCGCTTGGCCAAATCATTACTGCTCTGTAGAAGAGCTACTCTGAATTGTACAAAATAATTGCCATCTCCTCCTTAGATGAAAAATCCCCATGCAGAGCAGACAGGACCTTAATCCCACCTAATCCACATTCAATAAATTGCATGGAACTCAAAGAATGGATGATGTCTGAAGTAGCTGTTAGCCATTTTGACATGTGCGCCTTGTAGCAGTGCCCCTTTTTTTAGCCTCCTCCTTTGCCAATATCCATTTCTGACTCATTTCCCCACCCCTCAACTCATCTGTACCTGCATAGCGGACAAATGCTTCTGTGTGAGCCAGCTCTCCGACGGCTTTTCCCTCTCAGACTGACTGCTTCTTCCAGCCTTGCTCGGAGGGGGAACTGCTGGAAGAGACTTACAAAGGGGGTGGAGGGGAGGGGAATCACAGTGAAAGCACGATCTTCAGACCATCCTCCAACTCAGGTGGGAGAGCATTATTTTTCCTTCCATTCACCAAAAAGATGTTAATGTGGATTGCCACTCCACATCCTGGAAATGCTTCTGCTTTCAGTCCTATGCAGACAGCAATTAAATGAAACATGCCCCCCTCCTTGGTAGGCCATGAGGAATGTGAGATCCCTCCCCAATAGGGCTGCCAGCTCCAGGGTGGGAAATGCCTGGAGATTTGGGAGGGGTGGAGCCTGAGGGGGCGGGGTTTGGGGAGGGGAAGGGCTTCAATTCAGCATAATACAATAGAGTCCACCTTCCAAAGTGGCCATATTCTTTGTCACCTGGAGATCATTTATAAGAGCGGGAAATCCCCAGCCACCACCTGGAGGTTGAAAATAGTCCATGGCAACTGTAATACATTTACAAAAGGAATATCATTATTTTATAGATTTAAAAAAATAGATCAATATTAACACTAATACATTTCCGTACATTCGCACAAGAATAAATATCAGAAAATGATTCCACAATGTTGACAAGCACAGTTCAATAATCTAAAGTTCTTACAAACAGTAAATTTTCCTTGTGTAGAATCCTTTCCTACTCAGCATTTATCTCGGCATGCCGTCTCTCTGCATAAGGCACACACTCAAGTGAAATCTTCTCTTACCCAAGTTTTCTCTCTGCACGCTTCCTCTCAAAGACTTGAATAGTTCTAGATTCACTGAGTCGACATGGTGCTCTGCTCTGAAGAAGCCTTATGAAACAGGTGTTGGAGCAAGCCTGTCTGCGGATTTGTGATCTTTATGTTATTTGTCCACAATCCAATATTAGTACAAGAAGGACACAAAGAAGATTTATGGTTTGTAAGAACTTTTAGATTATTGGACTGTGCTTGTCAACCTTGTGGAATCATTTTTGATGTTTATTCTTGCATGAATGTACAGAAATATATTAGTATCATTACCAATCTATTTTTTGAAAATCTATAAAAGAGTGATAGTCCCTTCAGAAATGTATCACGGTTGCTACTGACTATTTTCTATTCACTTGTTCTGTGATCTCTCTTTGGTTATCCTACCACCTGGAGGTTGGCGACCCTGCTTTCCAAACAACCGAAGCACTGTGAAAGAATAAAGGTATTGTCCACCTTGGAGTTTGGCTACTATACTAGGGTTGTGACAGTTTGGAAATCAGCAACTAAATACAAACTTATTGTACCTGTCCTATCTTTGGTGTCAGCTGTACTGAACCAAGTGATTGACTTGGTGATGGGTTTAGCAAGTTAAAAACACTTCAGTAATGATAGAGTTAACTTCATTTGTGTTAGTCAACAGGAAGTCACATGTTTATTGTACCAAATCTGTTTACTAAGTAGAAAAGCCCGGGAATCTTGTAGGAGGTCTTATTATAGTGACCTGAACTTTAGCCCTGTGATTGGAAATCAATGTATTGGCTATTTAGCATATTGAGGTCCCTCCTTTTACTGCCTTTGTATGTTGGAAAAGAAGAGACGCCATTCCTGTTCCTGTAGCATCTTCTTAGCAGTAAGGATGTAGGGATTTCGTACTTTGTTATTTTGCATCCTGTTTATCTTCTCCCCATGTTAGTTTTCTAGTAAACTTTTATATTTTTACAAACATACACATGGACTCAGTCTCTCGCTCACTGCTCTAATGAATTTAATCTCTGCTTAACTATATTTTTACCAAAAACAACCTACACTTGGGGCTTTTCCGCATTCTCATTTTCCTCACTTGTGTGTTCCTGTTGCTTGGGGGGCGGCGGTCTACTCTACATGTGTATTGCTCTCTCTAGTGGTTGATTTGATACTATACCGCTTTATGTCTGGCATTAAAAATGGTACAGAATTTTGTTCCCCATGTTTACATCAGATGTCCCGAATTAGAGCTCTGAATAAGTTTATACAAAAAGTTGCTGTTCTTTTAATTGTTCTGTGTTTGATGCACGTGTTAAGTGGTTGTATTAGATGGATTTGTAAAGATTATTTGATTCCCTGGAGCTACTGGGACAAAAATTGTTCAAGCGAGCTGGTAACTGTTCTTTGTGTCAAATCTTGTTGTAACTGTGTTGTTAAAAAATGAATAAAAATTAAAAAAAAAAGATGTCCCGAATTAGAACTCTGAATAACTTTTTTTTAAAAACCAAAACCCTTGCTTAAACTAATTTGACCTGCTACTCTAACAGTCTTGCAACGTTAGCATCACAGCATAGTCCGGGACCCTGCACTAGCACAGGCAACACACACATTCTCCTCACCCCAAGCGCGCCCATGAAAGTCACTCACTTGTTTTGGATCTGAAATCCGCTGCTCCATCTGGGCCCCTGGACAGCGAAGTCTGATGAGCCACTCTAAGTCTGAACTCTCCTTCCTTGGCACTCCCAGGTTGCTCTAGTGTGAGATTGTTAAAATGTGTTTAAAACCCAGCCCACGGCAAAGTGTCAGTTTCCATATAAAACACGTTGGTGTCTTCCAGACGGGGATGGGTTCTTGAATTCTGTGGGGCCCAGAAAGAGGTGCCCCCATCCTCCACTGTTTTCTATGGAAGCTTGGTTGTGAGCTTGAAGCAGAAATCCTCTGAGCTGGCCTCTGAAATGCTGTGTGCCAGTGCCCCCTAGCGCAGCTTAGAGGGAACTGTGCTTGTGGCTGCCCCGTTGCTGGTGTGTCTGCAGATAAAACACAGCAGCAATGGGGCATACATCCACATAGCAAGTTTACCTGCAGCTTCCCTGTCCCAGTCCCTCAGAAGTGACCACCCCCACCTCCCATGAGCCACCAGGGCTTTACAAAATAAATAAATAAATAAATTGGCACAAAACTATCATCATAATGATATAATGTTGTAATGATAGGAGGAGCAGGTTCTCTGAATTTCCAGCTTTCATTGTTAAAAAAGTAAGTCTCTTGTTGTTGTTGTTCAGTCGCACAGTCAAGTCCAACTGTTCGTGACCCCATGGACCACACCACGCCAGGCCCCCGTCTTCCGCTGTCCTCTGAAGTTTGCTCAATTTCATATTCGTTGCATCGATGACACTGTCTAACCATCTCATCCTTTGCCGTGCCCTTCTTCTTTGACCTTCAATCTTTCCCAAAATCAGGGTCTTCTCCAGTGAGCGCTCCCTTCTCATTTGGTGATCAAAGTATTTGAGCTTCAACTTCAATATCTGGCCTTCCAGGGAGCAGTCAGGGTTGACTTCTTCTAGGACTGATTGATTTGATCTCCTTGCAGTCCAAGGGACTCTCAAGAGTCTTCTCCAGCACCATAGTTCAAAAGCATCTATTCTTCAGCACTCGGCATTCCTTATAGTCCAACTCTCGCAGCCATACTACTGGGAATACCATTGCTTGAACCATGTGGACTTTTGTTGGCAGGGTGACATCTCTACTTTTTATCATGCTGTCTAGGTTTGCCATCGCTTTCCTCCCCAGGAGCAGGCGTCTTTTAATTTCATGGCTGCAGTCACTTGGATCCCAGGAATATGAAATCTGTCACTACTTCCACAACTTCCCCTTCTATTTGCCAATGATCTTATTTTTTTTGATGTTGAGTTTGAGATATGCCTTTTTCCTTATATCTCTGCAAGGGAAAGGGCTAGAGACTTTTTAAAAAATGAAAGCTAGGGATTCGGAGAACCTGCTACACCTATCGTTTAACAGTATACCGATAAAATGATATTCTAGAGTGGATTTTTAAAAAAATACCCCCACCCCCACCCCCCGTGGTGACAGGGAGGAAATAGCTGTTGTGGGAACTGGGAAAGTGGCTGCCACGTGGGCTAGAAATCCCACAGTGCTGCCAATCCTGGTTTTACTGTGATCTTTCCCAAAACTTGGGAGCAAAGCAGGTTTGAGAAAGATCAAACAAAAGCCAGGGAAACCCCCAGAGGTGCATGAATGAGCTACAATGCTGTGGGGAAGCAGGAAAAGATAAAATGCTACCCAAAACCACTGAACTCAGGACAGATGATTCATGTGGAAGACCCCTTCACATAACAAATATAAACTTTTAAGCAAGCTAATAAATACATAGTGGTCTCAGCTCACAGACTGATAAGACATCAGCTTTTAGACTGCGCACTCTTGATACGTCTTTCCCTCTCGTAGGCTATGAGTCTACTAGGTAGAACGACGATGCAACCTTTGGATTTCGTGCAACTGAACAGAACTTTTCCAGTATTACGTCATAAGATGGCTTCAGTTCTCAGTTCCAATTGTCTCCATCATTCTGTTATGTTCTTCTTGATTTCTTAAACTGTTGTAAACTAATAAAATGTTCCATCCAAGAGAAGATGGCCCACTACAACTGAGATGGAGAATGCTTCCATTTAGACACATGGCCAAGGCAAGAAATTAGAAGGTGGTAACTAGACATGGTGACTGGGAATCATTAAGCTTTATGTCTTAGAAGTCAAATGTTTATTGTTACCACCTTTTGATCCCACCCCTTCTCCAAGAGCACACAGGATGATTCCCTCTCCGGGCTGGAGAGAGGGATAGCTTCCCGCATTTCCTTTGTCACACTAGTACCTCTGTTCGAATAAGATCTGCAGGTTGTTGATTGAGTACAAACTCTGTAATACCAGCTTCTCAAATTTAGATGAGTATACACAACTAGCAATCCCATTTCTAAACCAGCAACTCTCTAAAAAATATATATCCAATCAACTATTGTTTGCCTTGCCCTGACTTGGATAGCCCAGGCAAGCCCGATCTCATCAGATCTTGGAAGCTAAGCAGGGCTGACTCTGGCAAGTACTTGGACGGGAGACCTCCTCGGAATACGAGAGGCGGGAGGTGGGAGCAGGCTTTGTTCAGCCACCTCTCTGAATATCCTCCAGGCCCCCAGTAGGGGTCAGTCACCAGAGGTCGCCATGACGTCCAGGTGCACACATGCACATAAAAAAAACTATTGTTTGCCTCCAGCCCAGTTACAAACCCACTACAGTTTATCCTGTTTCCCTTCAACATTCTTCCTTCCATTCACAAAGCTCGTGTGGGGTAAAACAGAGGTCATCGACCATTCCAGACTCGGGACCCATTGACCCTGGGACCCACAAAAGTGCAAACACATGACAGGAAATCATCTGACACCAGGGCCACGCAACAAGAAACAGGGGGCCACCATTATGGGGTTGGATCCATCAGAGTAGCTCATGGAAGATGTTGGCAGGGCAGATGCTTCACCGCCTTCCCCAAGGAGTGTATCCTTAGTCCTGAAGCACACTGCTGACACAAGCAGAAGAAGGGAAAGAGGCGATTCTCTCCGACTCCTGCAGTCCCTGTTCTGTGGTATATTTTGCTGGCAAGACAATTCCAATCCTCAGAGAGGAGCTTCAGGACAAACAGCGGGCCACTTGGGGAAGGATGATGGGGGGGAAGAGGCAGAACTGTCGAGAGCCACCGTGGGCCCCCGGACACAGATTCCACCTGGGCCTCCCCGCATATGACCCTGATCCAAACCAAATATCATAACAGAACAAATCACTTGGCTGGCTGTTACCATGGATCTATCGTAATAAAATAATCAGCCCGTCTGTCCATCTGTTATTTATTTACTTGTTTTACTTACAGCCTGCCTTTCTCCCCAATGGGAACCCAGAGTGGCTTGCATCGGTCTCCTCTCCTCCATTTTATCCTCACAACAACCTGGAGAGGTAGGTTAGGCCAAGAGTGTGTGATGGGCCCTAGGCCACCCAGTGAGCTTCCACTGCAGAACAGGGGATTTGAACCTGGGTTTCCCAACACTTTAACCACTACACCACGCTGGCAGGAATAACTCATCAGAGGATAAAACTGGGAGACTCAAAGGTGGCCACCAGCTTCAGGGTGATCGTGGGAGTTCCAGGGCCAAAATGGAAAAGCCTGGGAAAATCCTCACCCAGGTGAGACAAACCCGCCACCACCACTCCGTGCTATTTGCAATGGAGGCGAAGGGTCTCTGTCTGTGGCAGGCATAACTCAGAAACAAAGCTACATGCTTGCAAACTGGTCACCAGCCCCAAAATGATGATGGAAGTTGCAGCGCCAAAAATGAAAGGAGTCGAAATACCCTGAACTAGGTTATCTTCACAACATGCAACTTGTAATAAGAGAGCTTTTAAGCAACACATCATGTGTCTCTAACACCCAGATCCCCGGGCCACCATGGAAGGTTGCTGGGTGATGATCTGCTAGAACAACCTCACAGGGCTGTTGTGAGGATAAAATGGAGGACAGGAGAACACCGCAGCTCTCGGTTACCACTGGGGAGAAAGACTGAGCTTGGTATTTGTTAGAAATCTAATTTTAATTATATTAAAAGACTGCATCATTAGAGATGTAATTTTTAATTATATTAAAAAGATTGCATCATATAACAAAGTCGCCTTTACAAAAGGCTATTATGTCTTCCACCAACACAATAGTAATGATAACAACCCAGTGCCTGAGCTGGGAGTCCTAACTTCTGTTCCACATGTAAGACCACTAAAACAGATTAATGTCCCATTACCATGCATGTAAAGGGTGGAGGCGGGGGGGGGGAAGCATCCTATTATTATCATTATCAATTTGATTTCTATCAGGGTGGCTTACAAACAATTCAAAGGTACAATTCATAAATACAGTAGAATACAATAAAACCTCTCATAGACTTATAAATTACTTAAAATAACAATCAATTAAGACAAAGACATAAAACTACTTTGTTAGATCATGGGGAAATATTAACACACACATACCCGCCCCTTCTGTTCATAGTATTAACAAAGATTTGCTACTGTACTACTCCAAGCATGATACAGATGAGAAGGACTTGAGAACAAGAATTGTGAATTAATTGGGGGAGGGGGTGTAGAAAAAGTTAGGTGGTGGAAGAGGGAAACTGAATGAGAAAAGTGTGAAAAAGAGGGAGATAAATTAAGGAAAAGAGAGGGAAGGTTTGATTTAACTTACTACAACACCCTAACTAATGCTTTGCAAGATCTGGCAGAGCCAGATGCAAGGAAAGGAAGAGAGAAAGGCTAGACTATTGGAGAAAATGACCTGCAGGTTGGCAATTACTGTAGCAGCCATCAGCAGGCTGTCTTATCTTGTAAAAGTGCTGGCTGGGGTTGATGGACCTTGCATGATCCATTAGGTAAATTAATCTTGGAGGAAGGCAAGTCCAGCTGGTAACAGAGCACCTTTTACTGTGCTCAGGCCTCCCTGAGCCTCTGGTGGCTGCAGCCATAACTGCATTTTAAAAATAAACAGACATTTGGCTAGGTGCAGCATGACACTGGCTTCAAGGGCCCTCCAGCTGACTTGCCCCCCCCCCATTTTGGAACCCCTCCCAGTCGCACTCCATTGGTGGCTCTGGAAAGAGGCACTTCACCAACACCTTCTGTGAATACTTCCAACCTATGATCTCACCAGTGTCAAGGCCAGGACCAAGGACTACGTGACCCAGGGCCAGGAAACCCAAGCCACTCACCAGGAGATGTACCCCAGTGAGAAACAAGGAAATGGTTTGAGCCATGGGGGAATCTTCTCAGCATGTATACTAATACACACCTCTGCTCTCTATGTAGCAGGTTCCTCCAAAAGATAGCAATAGCGGGGGGCAGTTCTGGGTTGGGACTTGCTACCCAGCAAAGGGAACTCCATGGCCCACCTGAAAGTCCCAACCCATTGACTGAAAACCACTGGGATAAAGGGTATAGAGTCTAGAAGAGAGGTTAAACAGGTTGCTTACCTGTAACTGATGATCTTCGAGTGGTCATCTGTGCATTCACACCTCTGGGATATAGTGCGCCTGCACCGACCTTGATCGGTTCCTCTTGAAAGTGAAAGGGATTTTCACGCCCGCTCTCTTGTCACACACTGGCCCCACTGTGCATGATTAAGGGAGGGGCACAACAATCCCACCAGTTCCTTCTGACCCCTGCCATCAGAATAAAAGAGGACCGAAAGCAGAGAGGAAGGAGGGCGGGTGGTGTGAATGCACAGATGACCACTTGAAGATCATCAGTTACAGGTAAGCAACCTGTTTATCTTCTGCGTGGTCTCTGTGCATCACACCTATGGGAGATTAGCAAGCAAAAACCAACAGGCCTACCTGGAGGAGGGAGCTGAAGGTCCTAGACTTGCACCCCCTGCAACACTGCCCGTCCCACCACGGAATGTTGATGAAGACGCACATCCAGGGCGTAATGCTTCACAAACGTGTGGGGGGTAGCCCAGGTTGCTGCATGACAGATGTCAGTGAGCGATGAAACTCTCAGGAAGGCTGTAGATGTGGCTACTGCCTGGATGGCAGGGCTGGCGCTACCATTAGGCGAACTTAGGCAGCTGCCTATGGGCGCAGATCTCAGAGGGTGCAGAGAAGCCAGAGCCTGTCTGTGGGGCAGCCACGCTGCACTCCCTCGGAAAAGGCGCCCCTTCTGCGGCCCTCCCTCCTGATGCCTGGGCAGGGGTGGGGCAAAATTTGGAGATGCCCACCCCCACCCTCTTCCCTTCCGCCCCCACTCTCTTCCCTTCCGCCCCACCAGCAACTGGGAGCACGCTGCTGAGCCCCAGAACGAAAAAGCTTCCACTTTGCTTCCAGCCTCCTTCTCCTCCTCAGCCCGCCCCCTCTGAACTGTGAGGGCGGAGAAGTTCATCTCCTGCCACAGCCCCTGGGCAAACAGAGCGCCTCGCACGAGGATGAGTGAGTGGCTGGTGGGAGAAGTCAATGGGACTTACACCAACATAGTGTGCACAGGGAGTTAGTATTGCGCTCCAGGGGGCTCTCGGCATGGTGTGTGGAGTCTGGCTGGCTGTGGGGTGGCACAGAAAACTGAGTGCTGGGGGGGGCTTTCCAAAGAGGAACCCCCCGCCTGCCTGCCTTTCTGGTGCAGGTTAAGAAAGAGTTTCGGTTTCCGGCGTTGCGAATGGCGGCCACCCTTCGAGAAGCTCCCGGAGGTGGTTAGCCCACACGCAGTTTGGGGGGGTCTTTGCAGGTTTGCAAGACCCTAGTGAGCCTTAGGCAAAGGCTCCAAACCGGGGGCGCATGGGGAGTAGCCTCTTTGCCGGCAGTTAGCCGGGAAATTGAGGCTTTCTCCCCGCCCCAATCGGCCCCGCTGCAGTGTGCCCGTAATGGGACTTAGCAGCGCCACCGATTTCCAACAGGAGTGAGGAACAGCGATGAATTAAAGTAAAAAGAAGAAACGGCAGGAACCGTGAGTTGGAGGTCTGAATTTGAAGCGAAACCCGAGCCCTTCCCCCGTAAGCGAATAAGCGGCTGGGAGGAGGGGGAATCCCCCCCACTGAGAAGCGGGACTTGTATAAGAAAGCTAAGGGGGACGAAAGGGAAGAAGGGTTGGTGAAATTACCTTTGGGGTGCCATTGAAGCGAATGAGTTAGCGGGACTCCTGAGCGACGCGTCACGAACTTTTATAAAGTAAACAAATACAAGAAATGTCTGCCATGAAGAAGGTCCCTTTGAAAACGGAGAAGAAGGGAGGCGGGACTTCCGGTCCAGGTAATCCCCCTCCAGAGCCGACTGTCAGTCAACAGACAAGCGAGCTACTGCACCCTCTGCTGGTCCAAATACAGAAAATCAGCGAAACCTTAACTAATATGGAAGGTGTTCTCAACAGTCAACAGAGGCAACTAACAGAGACGTCAAAGAAGATGGAGGAGATCGCACAGAAATGTTTGGTCTCGTCGGAAGACATCGGAAAAGTGAAGAAAAGGGTCAACAAGTTAGAAAAGCATCAGGATGTGCAAGAAAAAAGAATTTTGATGTTGCAAATGGAAAAATCGAATCTGACTCTTCGATTTCAGGGCATTAAAGAAAAAGAGAAGGAAGATCTCAGATCTATACTTGCGAATGCCTTGGCACCCGTAACTGGCAGAGATCAGCGTGAGTTAAAAGAAGAAATGGATAAGGTCTATAGGGCATACTCCACATTTACAAAAAAATAATCTGCCAGCAGAAGTGGTTGTCAAGTTTGTCAAGCAGAGTACCAGAGATCAAATCTTGCGTGCAGTTGCAGCGGTGCCCTTGAAAATTGGGGAGCAGACCATCAGAATATTGAAAGATGTGCCTTATGAAATCCGGATGAAAAGGAAAGCTTATAAAGGATTGACCACTTTTCTACAAAGAAGACAGGTCATATACAGATGGACCTATCCTGAAGGCCTTTTGTTCAAGTATAAGGATAAAAGAGAGAAGATTGACTCCATCTTCAAGGCGCAGGAATTTCTGAAGAGACACGCCAGTCCAGAGGAAGAGGCAGCACTCGCAACGTGGACAGATTTGAGTAGTGAAGATGACAGCGGCCCAGAGGAGGGAGGTGCCGGAGCGGGAGAAGTGAAAACCAAAGGTGGCCCATCCTATAACTTGAGGGATACCAAAGGAAGACAACCTAAGAAATAACTGTTCGGGAAGCGTCAAAAAGGAGATGACTAATAATTAACCCCAAAGGACACTACTAACCTCATTAACAGAGTTATTTTGAATTTTTGTTAGATGAAAAGAAGACTCTCAAATCACGGAGATTGCCAAAAACTGTATCTATATTGATTTAAACTAACCTTTATTAACAGAATACTCACTCCGCTCTTTTCTTTATCCCTCTATATACCCTACCTTTTTCTATTTATAAAAAGAATAAATTCCTCTCCTTTTTAGGAGGGTTTTGATAAAAAAAAAAAAGAAAGAAAGAAGCTGCTTGCCTCAGCCTGGCCAGGACTCTGGCTTGGGTTATTTGCCCAGGTCTAGCATCGACGATGGCCTTTCTCTGCTCTCCCCTTCCAAAAGCAAAACCTATGCACAGCTTCCTAGGAGGTAAGCCCCACAACGAGACTTACACCTGATCCGAGAAAGCATGCTTGCTTCACAATCAGCTAGGACACACAGTTGCGAACTGAACTCTGTCTCAGATCTGCAGGCGGTGACCGTGAACGCTATCCCCATCCCCATCTTTATTGATGAGTGCAGGGAGTGAAAGGGAGTGATTAATTGAATTAACTCCTCTGCGTTCCCATCCCACCGCTTCCTAAGAGACAGGGAAAGTTCCTTCAGTGGACAATGTAGCTGTTTACAGGAAGGTTCCTTTCCCAGAACAGTTGCTCCAAAGTTTTAACAAGTTCGTGCCAAGCCATCAAGAAAGAAGGGCAGCGATGTTTTTCTTTGGTGAGATGCTAGAGCCAGTTTGAAACCCCTAGAAACAACTCAGGGCAATTTTACTCAATGTTTCAAGGATGTTTTCACACTTGATCCTTTTACATTCCTTCCTTCCTTAACAGCACTGATACTTCAACACATTAACAAGATATCAGTGGTGTTTTGTTATTGGTGGAAGCACCATTCTGGATTAACATATTCACGTGTTTCCAGAGTAATTATTTCCAGAGTAAAATAATATGAAACATCTATATTACAGTATTTATTCAAATGCAAGACTAGTTTTTCTCTCAGGTATACCAGAACAAAGAAAAGGTAATTTAATTAAATTTAAACAAGGCTGCAATCCACTGCTTATTTACTTAATAGTAAACCCACTGAAGACAATGGGACTTATTTAGAGTGAGTATATATAGGAATACAAATAAATAAAAGACCTTTCTGGCAATTTTTTTTTTGGGGGGGTGAAATATAATATTGCACATTTAATAGTTGTTGCAAGGAAACCCAAGTATTTTTCTACAATGGCCCAGGATTAGGTAACAGTACTTTAATTTAGGAATAAAATATAAACCAGAATGCAATCATTAAATTAATTTTAGGATTATTATTTAAGCATTCCAAGCCTGTTTTTCTTCCCCCTAGGGCTCAAAGTGGCTTACATAACTGCTTAAACATTTTAAGCAAAGAAAAATTTTAACATCCTGGGCTGTTCCTGAATCCACTGGCCTGGCTAATGCAGGGCCATCGAATACCTTAGGTTCACATCACTGGCCACACCCGGTGTTAATACCTGTAACAGAAACTCAGCCCTGATCTCCCTCATCTGTTCCCAAGATTCCCCTCCCTTGCTAGAAGTGCTGCTTGTGATGTTCAGGTTTAAATACTTGTAACACTTACTGCTTTTTACACTCTATACAGACACACGTGTAGCTGTATGTAATGAGTAATTAGTACTATAGCACTGGCTAACTGTATGGGTGAAACATTATTCAGCAGCATTAGGGCTACTGAATAATTCTGATGTGGATTCTGATGTGCCTGAAATAGAAACATTAAAGAGACTTAAATTTCAACATCACAATTAACAGGATTTTTCCAAAATGTTTTGTGATTTGTGTTTTTCTGTTTGAGATAGAAAATCAGAGATTGTATTACTTGCTCTCACACTTAAAGAAAACGAAATTAGCAATTTCAAATTTTGTGTTTTTCATTCTTCCTAAAATGCATTTATGCTTGGAAACTGATGGGTGCACCGGGGGGGGGGGCAGAAGGTAGCCTCGCCTAGTGTGCAAAAAAACCTGGCACTGGCCCTGCTGGGTGGAATGCATTCGGAGCAGGCCCAGGAGTGGCCTTTTGGCCAATAAGTAGCACAGTTTAATGGTTTCCACAATCCACCTTCTTCCCTCGCACAGGTGTGCTATAGGAGATAAACAAGGCTGGTGACTGCCGGAATGACCTTGTTCTATCAAGGTAGAAGAGTATGGCTCTCTTGACATCTAAAGTATGAAGACAACGTTCCTCGTTGTTAGTAAGGGGCAGGGAAAAAGTCAGAAGGACAATGTCAGCGTGCAAATGGAACTCGGAAACAACCTTGGGCAGGAAAGAGACATCCGGGGCCAAGGTGACACCATCATGGTGAAAAACCAAGTATGGAGAGTCGCAACAGAGTGCAGACAATTCACTCACTTGTCTTGCTGAGGTAATGGCTACCAGGAAGGCAGTCTTCCATGAGAGAAGATGCAGACTAGACGTGACCATGGGTTTGAACAGTTTGCCCATTAGTCTGGACAGCTCTAAAGGTAAGTCCCAGGAGGGAGTTGGCCCACAAGCCGGAGGAAAGAGACAAGTAAGGCCCTTCAGAAACTGTTTTGTTTGAGGGTGAGAAAAAACAGAATAGCCGTCCATCGCAGGATGATTGGTGGAGATGGCAGCTAAATAGACTCTTAAAGAGGAGTAATTAAAACCCGAGACCAGGTGGGTCAATAGGAAACCGAAGATTGCTCTCAAGTCTGTAGGGGGTGGGGGCAAGCCCGACAACTCAAGGTAAGACAAGAATTTCTTCCACTTCTCTTCATAGGAAGCACATGTAGTTCGCTTACAACAGTTCAACAGGACAAGGTCTATTCTGCTCTTAAGTTGCGCTAGGGGATCTTCCATGCCATGAGTTTGAGGTATGGTACATCGTGGTGAAGCACTTGGCCCTCCTGAGCCAAGAGGATATCTGGTGCCGGGGGGAGATGCATGTAGGTGTCCCAGGACATGTGGAGTAGAGTCGGGAACCAGTGTTGATGTGGCCACCAGGGTGCCACGAGGATGCACTGAGGGTGTTCCTTCATGATTTTGCTGATCACTTTTGGTAAGAAGAGGAATTGGTGGGAACAGGTACACATACTTGTGGGACCATGGGAGAAGGAGGCCATCCCCCAGAGATAGGGGGTCCTGTCCTGCTCTGGTACAAAACACTTCCCGTTCTGACGCATCGCAAACACGTCTATTTCTGGGTGGCCCCATCTGCAAAAGATTGGTTAGAGGTAAGTCCAGTTGAGTTCCCACCAGTGTTCCCTCTAAGCTGAGTTAGTGTGAGCTAGCTCATTGTTTTTTAGCCTCCGGCTCACACATTTTTGCCTTAGCTCAGGAAGGAGGGCTCCAGAGCAAACTAATTTAAGCAGCAGACAAATCACTTGCTCATGACTTGCTCAGTAGCTCACAAAGTAGGATTTTTGCTCACAAGACTCAACAGCTTAGAGGGAACATTGGTTCCCACTTGTGAAGGGATGCGCCTCCTCTGCTCAGAAAATCCTCATGCACATTGAGCGATCTGGGCAGGTAAGCAGCAATGATGAATACACCCCGAGATTGACATAGAGCCCAAATCTCCACGGCCAGTCGACAAAGTCCCCTGGACACCGTCCCGCCTTGCCTGTTCAGGTAGTACAGCACAGTGGTGTCGTCCATCAGGATTGTCACTGTGCAGTGAGCTACGAAGTGGCAAAATGACCTCCGGGCATACTGAATGGCAAGCAACTCCAAGAAGTTGATGTGTTTATGGGCCAGATGAGGTTCCCATTTGGTGCCCACACATACACCTTGGAGATGAGCTCCCCATCCCCACAAGGAGGCATCCGTGGTCAGGGTCATTTCAGGGCTGGGTACACGAAATGGGGCTCCTTGAAGGAGGTTTTCCAGATTTTCCCACTACTGTAGGGAATTCAGCACTTGCACAGGGAGCACGAACCGTTGCGATTGGGGCTGCCACTGTGGATGGAAAAGTTTGAGGAACCACAGCTGAAGTGGTCTCATCTGTAGTCTGGTGAAGAGGAGTACCGCTGTGGTGGCAGCCATCAGACCCAAGAGTCGCTGTATCTGCCTTGCAGACGCATCTCCCTGCGTCCTCATTAGGCTGATAAGAGTCATAATGTTGCTCGCCCTCCTGGGAGGGAGAAAGGCTCGGCAGACAGTTGAATACAGAATTGCTCTGATAAATTGGACTCTCAATGCAGAAAGGAGCATTGACTTTTTAAAGTTCACCTTCAGGCCCAAACTGTTTAGGGTGGCCAGTGTTAAACTCATATGGTTGAACAGAGTCTCCCTGGAGCTCGCTATCAATAACCAATCATCTATGTACGGAAAGCTCCGCACGCCCTGAAGGTGAAGGTATGCTGCAATGACAATCATCATTTTTATAAAGACTCTGGATGCTGTTGAGTGTCCAAAAGGGAGGGCTTTGTACTGAAAATGGTCTTCCGTGACCGCAAAACGCAAAAACTTCCTGTGGGATGGGTGGATAGTTATATGAAAATATGCGTCTTGCAAGTCCAGGGTTGCCATCTAGACACATTCATTGAGAAGGGGAAGAATGCTTTGCAACGTCGTCATTTGGAATTTCCGGTATGAGATAAACCGGTTGAGTCCCCTGAGGTCCATAATAGGATGGAGGCCTCTGTCTTTTTGGGGGACTGTAAAGTAACAGGAGTAAAACCCATGTTGATGTTGTGTTACCGGGACTGACTGGATCTCTTCCAGGAGCGTACTAGATGGTAGGGTAGGTATGAAGTTGGGGGCCTCGAGTATCTGGATAAATTCTATGAGGTACCCCTTCTCAACGACGGAGAGTACCCACCGATCTGACATTATCCACTGCCAGGCAGCCAGGTAGGGAGACAGGCGGGTGGGGGTAGGATGACAAGAGTCAAAGGCTCTGCTTGTGGGCTCTGGGGGTCTTAGCCCTAGGTTGAGAATTTTGGTTTGTGTCCATAGGGATGGGAAGACACAGTGAAAGAGCGTTCCCATTGTGCTTCCGGGGATGACTTAAGGGAGGATCTGTGAGACCATGGCTTGTTCCAGGATTTCACTTTGGACGATTTAGGAGCCAACGTAACCCCTAAAATCCGTGACGTTTTTATGCTCTTTGTCTAGGTCTTGCAGGACCGTATCAGTTGTGGTAATGAAGAGGCCCTCACCCTCAAATAGAAGATCTTCAACAAGAGTCCTGGTGTCCTGTGGTAAAGCAGTGGAGTGCAACCTGGCGTGCCTCCTGAGGGTAACCGCTGAGGTCAGCATTTTGGCTGCTTAGCTGCACTGAGCTGGTGTTTGGCCAAAAGCATTCCTTCTTTTTGAATTCTACGAGCCTGGCGGGTTAGAGTCTTCAGGGAGAGCTGCAATGAATGCAGACATCTACTCTCAAACAATAAACTGATATCTCCCCATACATGCTGTATAGTTTGAAGTCTTGATGCTGAGTGCTACAGCAGAATAAAATTTCTTTCTGAACAAATCAATTTTCCTCCCTTCTTTCTCGGGGGGGTGGGGGTGAAATGACTGTGTCTGCCTTTGGAAGAGGGAGTGACTACGACTGAATTGGGTTTAGGTTGGGTGAATAAAAATTCAGCACCTTGCTCCTGCACCTTATACACATGATCTACTCGCTGGCTCAAGACAGGGGTAGATGCCAGGTGAGACCAAGGGACTTTAGCCATCTGAAGCAGGACCGAAGTCATCAGTAAGGCAATCGGGGTAGAAGTGTCCATTTGGACGATATCGAACATGGAGTCGGTCACGGTAAGCAGCGGTTGTACCATGGACAGGGTCAGCGTGTTGGCCATCCGCTTGATGAAATCCCCATAAGATTTTAGATCTTCTGAAGGGGAAATTGGGAGATCATTGCCCACTTATTGAGGTGGCGAGGGTTCCACCAGAGGATCGGGGTTTTCATCTCCTGATTGGGAGGACGCGTCGGAGGAGGCAGAATGTTCAGACGGTTCGGAAAAAGACATAGGCAATATCGGTGCCGATGCGACCGGATTTGATGGATCTTTAAACTTGGGAATTATTGGGTTCGATGGTTTGGGGGGGTTGCCTGTCGGTCTCAATGGTTGCGGCCTCACAAACTCCGGCATCAATGGAGGATCTCAATATCAGGACAGTTGGGAGGAGGTGGACTGATGGTCCCATTCCATCGGTTGGGGTGGGAACCACGGCATATTGCCTGAGAATGGATAGGCCCCATACATGTATTGCCATTGTCACTGATCCCAGGAGGGTGGTGGGTGGATCAGTGCCGATGGCCGTTCTCAATCATCAGGTCTGAGCTGTGAAGGATGGACAAAGGCTTTGGCTCCGCGGTCGGAGTGTAGGCTTTCGACACTGGAAGACCGGGAGGTCTGTATTAAGTCCATATTGTGCTCAGAGTCAGTGAACTGGATAGGACACAGCGAAGGTGACCAAGGTACACCTTGTGGCTGCTCTCAGCTCGAAGAGTCAAGTGAAGCAGCCCCTGTAGGATTCGGTTCCATGGCCCTCCAAGAGGTCAGCAGAGTTTGCATAGGGGAGTTTTCTTATGCTTTTTTAGCTTGACTGGCCAATCATCCTTGCCCTCCCTGCGTTTTTTAGAAGGAGTATAGGCTTCGGACTGAGTTGTCTGAGCCAAGCGTTTCAGCATCGGGTGTTCGACATCTGAATGAGTCGGTATCGGGGACAGCGCAGCCATCAATGCTGAAGTGGGAGTCGACATTGACGCATGCCCTGAAGTGTTTTGTGACAACATCGGTGAGAGCGCTAACTCCAAAAGCGCAACACAAAGCCTGGCAGCTCAATTCTTTGTCGTCTGTTTTGAAAACTTTGCACAATGAGCAGAAGAGTCCACTCAGTGCAATTCCTGAGGCACAAGAGACAAAGCGAGTGTCCGTCTGGGGGGGGCAATTTTACTGCTGCACTTGAGGCACCATTTGAAGAAACCCCACCTCTTGGCCATAGGCTGGGGGGGGACACGGTCTTGAAAAGAAGATAACCAAATAACAAAGTCCAAATAAATAATTCCATAGTAACAATGTCCTTTCACTTAATAAAAAACAAACAGGAAAACCCCCGAAGAAACTTTGAAGAAAAAAAAGAGGAATAGGCCTTTAAAGCCCAAAGTTTTACCGACCAAAGCAGAGAAGATCCTACCAGCGCGGCAGTCAGAAGAGAACTGGTGGGATTGTCGTGCCCCTTCCTTAGTCATGCATAGTGGTGCCGGCGCATGACGAGGGAGCGGGTGTGAAAATCCCTTTCACTTTCAAGAGGAACCCATCGAGGTCGGCGCAGGCGCACTATATCCCAGAGGTGTGATGCACAGAGACCATGAAGATCTATAATTAACAAACTGAAAAACAAGAGTAATAGAAAAACAAAACCTGCCAACTCCTTCTGGTCATCTGTCTTTAATGCCAGAGTACATTCTGTTTTATTTATAAAATGTACTGATTGTTTTCCCCCCAATAAGTGCTCTATAGGGTATATTCATATGTTACTTCCTGAACAGATGTACCTCTGGTTCTCAATTCAGTCTCTAAAGCATCATAAATCAGGAAGAACAAGAAACAGAATTTTACCCCAAGGGAAACTTGACTCTAAATATTTTCCCCTAGGTCTGATGACCTGTCCTCCTGAGGAGACCATAAAACTCTTCTATTTGTCTTTGGAAGAGAAAAAAACTTTAAAAATTTTTAGCGCTGACTTATTTACACCTATGCCATGCCTTTCTCCCCTATGCAGATTCAAAGCAGCCAGTGTGCTGTAGTGGTTAAGAGCAGCAAATTCTAATCTGGAGAACCGGGTGTGATTCCCCACTCCTCCACCACATGAAGCCTGCTGGGTGACCTCGGGCCAGTCACAGTTCTCTCAGTCCTCTCTCAGCCCCACCTGCCTCATAAGGTGACTGCTGAGGGGAGAGGAGGGGTGTAAGCTGCTTTGAGGCTTCTTAGGTAGACAAATGTGGGGTATAAAACCCAACTCTTCTCCTTCTTCCTCTGCCATTCCCCCTCCTCCAATTTATCCTCACAACAATCATGCGAGGTAGGTTACTGGGCAAACTTCCACAGGACCATGGGTATTCAAACCTGGTCTTAGCCTGACACTCTCACCAGTAGAACAAAGGCCCTGGTCACACTGTGGGAAAAGGCGCAGCTGAAGTGCGGCTTTTTAGAGCCGCATCAAAAGAGAAGCGCGGCGGCAGGATCAGACGGATCCCCCGAGCTGCCATGCAGTTGCTCCCCGGCATGATCAGATGCCGGGAGGGAAGCCACGGACAGAGGAATAAGGCGAGCCTGCTGCACATGCCCAGGTATGCACAGTTCAACAGGGCCTGGGAAGCTGCACAGAGAGGGGCGCGGTGGCGATCAGACGCCCACCCCTGCTGCGCATCAACCAGTTGGTAGCACTGTTTTGGTGCTACCTTTTTGATGCGTGGTTTCGCCAGGACGGGACGGATCAAGGATGGGTGTGCTCCACTTCCCAGATGTTGCGGTATGATCACACCCGCTTGATGCGCCCCCAAACCGTCCCTCTTGCGTGGCAAACCCTCTCGTGTGACCGGGGCCAAAGTCTGATTCTGGCAGCACCTTTAAGTCCAATAAAGTTTTATTCTGGGTATAAGCTTTCGTGTGCATGCAACTTTGTTGGTCTTAAAGGTGCCCCTGTACTCAAACTTTGTCCTGCCGCTTTAGACCAAAACAGCTACCCACCTGAATCTACTCTCACCACTACACCATGCTGGCGATAGCACTGAGGAACATATTTGAAAGGCAGGAAAAACAGGTGGAAGGATCGTCTATATTGCACAAATGTTAAATTCTTCTTCATATCTCTCAATTACAAATGTATATGCCTGGCATTATGCAGAAAGCCTCAACTATCACCACAGTGGTTTTTAATCTATGGGTCAAGAGCCACAGGTGGTTTATGGAATTCTATTTCCTGTGCCACAGACCCCTGCAGACTGTCATTTTTGCTTCTCTTTTGTTAGGACCTGTAGCCCGTGCGCTTGCAATAGAAGGCAAGGGCAGAAGAGAGCAGCAAAGTCACTCAGCAGTAGTGTTCCCTCTAAGCTGAATTAGTATGAGCTAGCTCACAGGTTTTTTAGCCTCTGGCTCACTCATTTTTGTCTTAGCTCAGGAACAATGTTCCCTCTAAGCCAGGGGTCCTCAAACTTTTTAAACAGGGGGCCAGTTCACTGTCCCTCAGACCGTTGGAGGGCCGCCGCGTTCGCCCCCTCCCCCCCACCAGCCTGCTCGCCCTGCTGCCGCGTTGGCTCCCTCCCCCCACCAGCCTGCTCGCCCTGCTGCCGCGTTGGCTCCCTCCCCCCACCAGCCTGCTCGCCCCGCCGCCGTGTTCGCCCCCTGCCCCCCACCAGCCTGCTCGCCCCTTCCTCCTCCTCAGCTCCTGGGCGCTCTTGCCGCCCAGGGCTGCTAGAGGAAGAAAGAGGCCGTGGGGGGGGGCGGCTTTGAGGGGGGCGGGGGCGGCAATTTGCCGCCCCTAAGAGCCCGCCGCCCTAGTGAGCGAGCCGGCAGTGCCTCTCCCAATGGGGCTACTTGGGAGGAGGAGCCCGGAAGGCAGGCGGGGGCGCTGCTGCTGCGCTCCCCGAGGAGGCGGCGGCTCCGGGCGGGGGGGCGGGCATAAACACTCGGCGGGCCGCATAAATGTCCTCGGCGGGCCGCATGTGGCCCGTGGGCCGTAGTTTGAGGACCCCTGCTCTAAGCTGTGGAGTCTTGTGAGCAAAAATTCTAATTTGTGAGCTACTGGCATTAAAGTTGTGAGCGAGTGATTTGGCCACTACATAAATTAGTTTGCTCTGGAGCCATCCTTCCTGAGTGAAGACAAAAATGTGTGAGCCGGAGGCTAAAAAATGGTGAGCTAGCTCACACAGACTCAGCTTAGAGGGAACACTGCTCAGGAAGGAGGGCTCCAGAGCAAACTAATTCATGCAGTAGCCAAATCGCTCACTCACAATTTTAATACCAGTAGCTCACAAAGTAGAGTTTTTGCTCACAGGACTCCACAGCTTAGAGGGAGCATTGCTCAGCAGTGAAGAAGAATCCTTTTCAGAACAGACAGGTTCAAAGAAACTGGCTCCTCCTCTTCTTGTTACATGATTGATGTAACATGACATCCTGCCATGTGCTTGCTCCCTGGATTTATCAGGCCTGGAGAGATTAAAGACTACTACATTACATCCCTCCAGAGACAAATTGTCTTGGTGTACCTGATAAGAGTTGCTAGATGAACATCCGTCCAACTCATCTTCTTTATCCAAATTCTGTTGGAATTTAGTTTTGGCAGGCTGTGAGGAAAGTCAAAGTGTAAATATGAAGAAAAACACCTAAATGCTGCAATTCTATGCAGTTTCCAGGGAGTGTGACTCATTGAACTCAAAAACAAAAATGAGTCTTGTGGCATCTTAAAAACTAATAAGTTTATTGTGGAATAATCTTTCAGAGAACATGCCACAGCTGAACTCAGGTCCGGTACTTTCTTCTGGAAAAGTACTGCTGATCAGAGCCCAAGCTCTGCACCTTTAAGGAGACTATTATACGGTCATATTTTAAAGTCACCCCAGATTATTTAGGCAGCTATGCAGATATATATCCCAAAGCAGCTGAGATTCAGAGCGGGATCAAGTCTCTAGTGAAGCCAACGAGAGTCTAACCATGTAATGCTATGCACATCTATTCAGGATGAAGTCCCACTATATGCAATGGCGCTTACTCCCAGGAAAGTGTGCAAAGCACTGCAACCTAACAATGCAATCCTAAACAGAGCTCATATCCTTGAAGTCAACAGGATTAAAACGGTGTTAACTCTACTTAGGGCTGCATTGTTAGTGATGCAGCACCACCAACTCACTTTGCCTAACGACTGACTTGTGTGGCTTGTATGCTCTTTATTTTTCCTTTTTTTTACCATTTTATTTATATTTTTAAGAATAGAACAATATCTTCTGTTTACACAATGATACATAGTCTAGTTTCGGAGTCAACTATACACATTTTGACTCTAACCATTTATAAACACTATCCCATTGTTCCTGGAACCACTTTCCATCTCTCCCTTGCAATATCATACTTAATTTGTCCATTTCTGCAGTCTCTATTAGTTTCTTAATTAGTTCATCTCTTACTGGTAATCCATCTGACTTCCAATATTTAGCTACTAATATTCTGGCCACAGTAAGTATATGG
Source organism: Gekko gecko (assembly GCA_029375565.1). Classification (NCBI taxonomy): domain Eukaryota; kingdom Metazoa; phylum Chordata; class Lepidosauria; order Squamata; family Gekkonidae; genus Gekko; species Gekko gecko. The sequence goes on along the minus strand of JAPDNY010000001.1, from coordinate 331,232,133 downwards.
GTTATTAAACATACATACATCTTTTTGCTCAAAACCTTTGGGTATAATATTCAACAGGTATGTTTCTGGTAACAGTTCTAAGTCAATATTCGTAATTTCTCTTATCATCTTATTAATATTGTACCAAAACTTTTGTATTTTTCCACACTTCCACCACATATGGAAAAATGTACCAACATTAGTATTACACCTCCAACAATTTCTAGATATAACCTTATAATTTTTAGCAATCTTGTCAGGCGTCCAATACCATCTATAGAATAATTTGTAAATATTTTCTTTATATGGAACTGCCTTTACATACTTCATCACTTTCCAAATTTTTAGCCAGTCTCATCCACGATATCATAGAGGTTTTTACTAACTCATCTTGCATATAATCATCTAAAAAATAACTATATAACTTCTGTATCAACTTATCACTGGTTGACAACCATAATTTGTCTAGGTCTGTTTTCTCTGTGTAGAAACCAGATTTTTTATCTTTCATAAATCTTGATTGCAACTGGGTAGTCTCCCACCAAGAGATATTTATATTGTTTGACTTTAGATTTTCCTTTGTTCTTAAATTATTAGCTTCATCTAACAGAGTGTCATACGCTCCTATATTACTCTCTGTCATCAATGTTGGTTTTACAAATGTTTCTAATGGTGACACCCATTTAGGAATCTTAATATAATACCTTTCTCAAATTTTTTTCCATATCTTTATCAATGCTCCTCTTATTATATGATGCCGGAAGTTAGCATGCACTTTTTCTTTTTCATACCAGATGTACGCATGCCATCCCATATGTAAATCGTGACCCTCCAAGTGCAGAGTTCTCCAGTTTTCCAGTAGAATCCAATCTCTGATCCATCCCATGGCCGCCGCCTGGTAATATAATTCCCAATTTGGTAATCCAAATCCTCCTCTTTCTTTCTTGTCTTGCATCATTTTCCCTTTAATACGAGCTTTTTTGGGAAACCAAATAAATGCCCTAACTATTTTATCTAGTTGCGAAAAGTATGTTCTTCTTTAAAATTGGAATATTTTGTGCAAGAAATAAGAACCGTGGTAATACGTTCATCTTTATTGTTGCAATTCGGCCCATCAAAGAAATTTGCAATTCTTTCCATTTATGCAGATCTTTCCGTATTTCTTCTAACTATTATAGTTATTTTCTAACAGCGTACTATTTCTATTAATCATCACTATACCTAGATATTTAACTTTTGAAGTAACTTCTATTTTTGCCACATCTTGAAGCTTATCTGTTAGGCCAGGAGTACAGTTTTTTGTTAACATTTTTGTTTTTTTAAAGTTTATTTTAAGTCCTGCCAGACTTCCATATTCTTGCAGTACCTCCATCAAATGCTCAATTGTTATTAAGGGATCTTCTAAAATAAACACTAAGTCATCAGCAAAAGCCTACAACTTAAATTCTTTACTTTTCCTATGGGCTATGGAAAATTTGTAGAGACCTGATGCCTCAGAACTCTTTCTGCATCTTCCATTGTGAGCAGCTTATCTACAAGTCATCAAATAACAAAAGGGGTATTTCCTAAACAACGTTCTTCCGCTGACCTACTGACAGGCAAGGTTAGATATGTCTGGCTCTAGGTCAGACTTAAGTCAGAACCTCACAGGACTTTAATACCAAATATAAAATGCAAGAAAGGATATTAACACAAGTCTACACACCTAAATGATACAGCCCAAGTTAAGTTCCACTGATTTCAAATGGAAGGTTAACAGTGCACGTTACACCCTTCTTAGTCTATCAATGGGTACAACTCAGCTTAGAAAGTACTGCCAAGTACTTCCTGTACTTTTCCTAAATGAAATTTAAAGGGCTTAAAATTATTAATTTTGTCTGTGCTGTTCTCAGAGTTTCACCCCACATCTTTCAAACAGAGGAAAAACACCGGATGGAAAAAAGTCAGGCTATAGCCTGCCCATCATGAACCGCTGACCAATTTTGCATAGTCATGCCTTGCTGATAGTTCACTGGCCAATTTCTGGTCGATCACAGAGTGCTGGAATGCTTGCACAGAATGGTAGGCTAGGTGGACCCTGATGTGAATCGTTAAGATAGGCCCTTGTTAGATGGCATACTTTGCTTAATAAAGACTAGCTGTGGGCCCGGTCATACAGTCCAGAAAACGCAGGGGGGGAGGCGTGGCTGTTCGTCCTGGAGCAGAATAAGGCGCGGTAGCCCGATCACATGGTCCGCCAGGTTGCCACGCTCCAGCTCCGAGCGCCGATCACACCGCGCTGCTGCAGCGCGATGAAAAAGCAGCGCAGCAGAGCACGCAAGCCACGCTGTTGTACTGTACACATGCGCTGTTGGGCGGGGCGGGCCGCTGTTGGTGTCTTGCGTGTGCGCATGCACCATTTGGCGTTGGTGCGCATCCCATGGAAACTTACAACATCTGGTTTGCCCCGGGACATGGGCGGGCGTCGGATGCCGCAGGATACTGGCGCTCCCGCAATCAGACACCAGCCTTTGCCCCGGGGTTTCCAGAAACTAGTGCTCCTTTCCTGGTAGTTTTTTATTCCGCAGCTTTGGAGGGAGTGCTACGCCTCCCAGATGTGCCTGTGTGATCCCGCCCAGAAACCCCGCAAGGCTACCGTGTCTTCGGCGGGGCAAATGCTCCATGTGACTGGGACCTGTGTGTAACTATTAGAAGATTGTAACAGTATGTGTATGTTAATTAACTGGTAGACCAAGGGGGCTCCTCTGTTGCTGCTGTTGTTAATAGGACCATGCAGGTGCGGTCAGCCTATCCCAGATATTGGAAGCATAAAGCACTGAAACTGTGCACTGTATAAAAGGAGGATACGATTAAAGGCCAAATATGCAACCTACCTATAAGGGAACATACTTGTTAAACAAGTCAGACTGTGATTTCTTCCCCCTCCTCTCATGGTGGTGGCGGAAAGGGCAGTCAAGTCACAACTAATTTATGGCAACCCCGCAGGGTTTTCAAAACAAGAGTCAAACAGAGGTGGTTTGCCATTGCTTGCCTCTGCGTAGCAGCCCTGTCCTTACTTGGTCCCCCATCCACATACTAACCAGAGCTGCTCTTACGTAGCTTCTGAGATGTGACAAGATCAAGCTAGCCTGGGCCAACCTGGTGGATTCCTTCTCCCATACTGGCATTATATTGTTCTGTCCCTCTGTAAGGCTAATTTATACATCTTAACTGGCTGCTTCTTTCCTTTACGCAATCTACCCCAACTGCAGGTTTGTGCGTAGAGACCTCCACATGAGCCACAAAGCACACTGGGGACAGCCTACAACCACAGGCATCATTGTGAGAGTTGCAGAAGATGCTGCCCTGACTATGGAAATGGATTTAGTCTGTGTACAGCCTGGTTTATACCAAATTTTACAGTACTATACATGGGTTACAGTACTATACATGGGATGAATAGCATACAGGAAAGAAGCAGATGATCACATCTGTAATTCTTACCCACCAAAAATGCGGGGGCGGGGGCTATTTCTTAAGAAGTATTATACACTATGAAAATAAGCACAACTCCATGTTATACCCTGAGCCTAGAAAGGGGGCAGGGTTAGGACAGAGAAGAGGAAGTGCTCCTTCACCCAAAGAGTGATTAACACACATGGAATTCACTGCCACAGGAGGTGGTGGCAGCTACAAACATGGACGGCTTCAAGAGGGAATTGGATAAACATATGGAGCAAAGGTCCATCAGTGGCTATTAGCCACAAGGTACCCCTAATGTAGCCAATCCTCCAAGAGCTTACAGAGCTCTTCTTACAGGGGCTACTATAAACTCTTACAGGATTGGCTGCATCAGGGGTGTGTGGCCTAATATGCAAAGGAGTTCCTGCTACAAAAAGAGCCCTGGACTTCTCTTATATTCTTATGAGTCAGGTTCAGGCACTGCACCTTGAAATCCCACTGAGTGTGGAATACCTGTGGCCTATGAAAAGTAGAGTTGCCAGCTCCAGGTTGGGAAATACCAGGAGATTGGAGGGGGTGAAGCTCGGAGACGGCAGGGGGTTGGGGTGAGGAGGGACCTCAGCAGGGTATAATGCCATAGAGTCCACCTTCCAAAGCAGCCATTTGCTCCAGGGAACCTAAGAACATAAGAGAAGCCAATGGCCCATCTAGGAAACTGACCTTGGTTGTCTGGAGATCAATTTAAACAGCATTACCCTCAGGTGTCACCTGGAGGCTGGCAACCCTCGAAAAGGCTACTTTTTAAAGGTGAAAACTGATAAATAAAAGTTGATGAATTACATATGATATTTCCCCCAAGTGGCTACACATTCAGAACCGCTGTACAGTAGGCCGTATGTGCTGCTCGCTCTTCTCTTCTCAATCCTCACCTTCATGAATCGGGCATTCCTACAGTATCGATGACGCGCTCCTGGGCAGCAAACCTTTATGAGCCAATCCTCTTCTGAACTTTCACTACTTAAGGATGATGATGAGATAATCTACAAAAGTAAAATTTAAACAAAGGATAAGTAGTGCACAGAGGGAAGGGTTCCCCCCCACACACATCAACCCATTTAAAACGGCTGCTGAAAAAACAAGGGAAAGGTTTGGTGGGAAGTGCCATCAAGTCCCAACTGACTTATGGCGACCCCATAGAGTTTTCAAGACAAGGGACGTTCAGGGGTGGTTTGCCATTGCCTGCCTCTGCATCACAACCCTGGCATTCTTTGGAAGTCTCCCACACAAATACTAGCCAGGGTCAACCCTGCTTAGCTTCCGGGATCTGAGGAGATCAGGCTAACTTGGGCTATTTAGAAGTTTGTGAAGAATATTGTAAAGAATATCGTAAAGCTGAATGAGTTGTTGGCTGCCAACTGCAAGAAGCCTCCAAACAAAACCATAAGATGGGATTGCTGCCTTTTGTCCAAATGTGAAGAGACCAGGCATTTTATGACTCCCCACCCTGAAAGGACTTCCTGAAACACAGTGTTCCTGAGGCAGGCCTGCACTCTGCGATCTCTCCAAAGAACTGGAAAAAGTTCCTTCAAAATGGAACCACATTGGGGGAGTACAGAAGACCCACGTGAACACACAGAATACAAGGCCAACACTTTTACAGTTTGGAAAACAAGATGACCTCTAGAGGGCGAGATACCAGTTTGCATTTTGAGTTGTACAAAATAAAACCCAAACTCTTTTGTTTTCATTTTCAGACTTTTAATCCCTTTTTTCCTTTATTTTCATTAGAACATGTCTATTTCTCCCCTATACAACTGGGACGGCATGCTTAGCTCCTCCCAGAGATACTCCTTGACAAATTTCAGGTTAATGGGTGAAAGCAGATCCTTTTTATGGTCAATTGAAAATCTTGTCCGCAGAGTGGATGCAGAGATATGGTTTGCCTTTTCCCACTATTAGAGCTAACGGAGAGCGTGTGGATTTTTTAAATCCGGAAAACAGCCTGTACAAAAAGGGTTCACTTCTCCCAAATTAGGCCCCAGCTGCTGTTTTTAAGGAGCATTGGGGTCACTGGGAGATCTTGGATCCTGACCACAGATCTCTCACATCTTGCCTAATTAGTCAGCGTCTGCCTTTTATTAGTAATTGGAGCAATGCAGTAAGACAGAAGCTTCAGTACAGCCTGTATCAGGGGTCCCCAAGCTTTTTGAGCCTGTGGGCACCGTGGGGATTCTGACACAGGGTGGTGGGCGCAACCACAAAATGTCTACCATGGGAAATAGAACCAAGCACAACATGGCCACCACGGGAGGCAGAGCCACACAGTTTGCTACTGTAATCAGTTATGTGATACAGAACTAACTTGGGCTGCTGGGAGCACACTGTTCCAGGACTGGAGTTACAAGAGTCTATTATATAGGTGTGAGAGTGGCTATGTAGCTAAACCATCTCCCTCCTCAGGGAGATTCCCACTTTTGCCATGGAAGCTGACTGGGTGACCTTGGGTCAGTTACACTTTCTCAGTGTAAGCTACCTCACAGGGTTGTTGTGAGCAGTGTTCCCTCTAAGCTGAGTGAGTGTGAGCTAGCGCACAGTTTTATAGCCTCCGGCTCACACATTTTTGTCTCAGCTCAGGAAGGATGGCTCCAGAGCAAACTAATTTATGTAGCAGCCAAATCGCTCGCTCACAACTTTAATGCCAGCAGCTCACAAAGCAGAATTTTTGCTCACAAGACTCTACAGCTTAGAGGGAGCATGAGGGTAAAATGGAGGAGAGGAGAACGATGTAAACTACTTTGGGTCTAGGGTTGCCAGGTCCAGGTTGGGAAACACCTGGAGTTCTGGAGGGAGGTGGAGCCTGAGGAAAGCAGGGTTTGGGGAGGGACTTCAGTGGGGTATAATGCCGTAGAACCTATCTTCCAAAGCGGCCATTTTCTCCAGGTGACCTATCTCTGATGCCTGGGGGTCAGCTGTAATCCCAGGATTTCTCCAGCCACCATCTGGAGGCTGGCAGCCCTATTTGGGTCCCTGTTAGGGAGAAAGGCGGGGTTCAAATTGAAATAGATTGATATATGATAGATGATGATGATAGATTGATGATGATGATGACAGACTGATGATGATGATGATAGATAGGCAGGCAGATAATAGATGGAGGGATGGATGAACAGGCAGACAGACGTAGGTAGGTGATAGACAGATAGATCTGTCTCCTTCTATCAGCGTCATTCACCAGCAGTAACATACTTTTTTGTTTTGTCTCGTACACCCCCAGTTATTGGCCCTCCTTCTACGGTTGTCGTTTATGTTTTGTTAACCGAATTACCGTATAATTTCAATTGCATTTTTAATCGTTCAAATGTTTTAGTGTTTTATGTTCGCCACCTGGTGGACCCTGATTGGGTGGAAGGCAGCATTAAAAAATGTTTTAAATAAATAAATTAGTCGGATTTTCCAGCCTTTGACCACGACGATGCCTGAACGTTCTATTCATCACAAAATCACAATGATTTCTCCCATCCGAAATTTGGCATGAAGACGCCTAGAAGTTTAAAGACTCGGATATTTTTAAACGCGATCCGTGCCTTTTCAATCAAGTTTGGCTCAAATCCAATCTCATTTGCCTTCTTAAGAGGTGTTGCTGGCAGCTGCTGTGCTTAGCTCTGGTACTGGCAAGGCAAAAGTACCTAGTACAGCGTCTAACTTAAACTGGATTGCTACCCATGCAAAGCAGCTACATGCGTGTAGCACACCAGAGGTCCACAGTCTGGGCAAGTGTTGCACACAGATCTGCTTTGGCTGGGTCTAGTGGTGCAGTGGAAGCCAAACACTGTGTGAGAGCAAAGTCCCATTGGTAAGTGCTTTTGTATCAACAGTAGCACAGCTAAATCAGGCCTTTACGATAAGCAGGCAGAAGCACCAGATAAAGGGAGTCCATGACTCCTCCTTCCTATGAGGCTGAAGTTTGCTCCTGGTTTCCAGATTCTGATTTATCACAGAGCTGCAGGAGCTGCTTGAATAAGGGATACACCCAAACGAGGCTCTGACGATTCTGGATCAACACACACCCTTTAAATATGACTCGGTGATCCCCAGCTTGAAGTTTTGTTTGTGCCACAGTGCTCTTTAACTTGGGCCACCACTTAGGAATATGGAACGGAGGGAGGGCTGCATACCGCCCGGAAGGGCTATTTTTGTGCAGGAACGCACAGGAATGGCGTTCCGGCTGGCTTCAGAGTTGGCCACGCCCACTACAGCCAAAACCTCTGCATGTGTGGCTACAGAGGGAAGGCCTGGAGAGTGACCCCCCCCCCAGTGACTCTGAGGCGGATGGGCCGGGGGGGGGCATGGAAGGATCATGGAGGCATTTAAACGCCTCCCCATGCCTTCCCTGGCCTGTCCAAGGGCCAGCTTGCCCAGGCTCCCCACAGCTGCGGGGCGCCCGGGCAAGCCAAGGGAAGGCATGGGGATGTGGCCTAATATATTATGCTGTGCTGTTAGGGGTGTGGCCTAATATACTAATGACTTTCTGCTGTTGGGTGTGGCCTATTATGCTGATGAGTTCCTGCTGGGCTTTTTCTACCAAAAAAGCCCTGCCACCCAGAGACTGTCATCTTCCAGAGGGCAGCAAAGGGGTATCCCTGTTAGTCTGTTAAAGCAAAATAATATACAAGTCTGGTGACATATTCAAGGCACTCGTTTCAATAAGAGCTTTTGTGAGTCACAGCTCATTTCTTCAGATGTGTGAAGATCATCTTCCCTTTACATATCTGAAGAAATGAAAGCTCATACTGAAACTCACGAAAGCTCATACTGAAACAAAAGGTGTTAGTCTTTCAATCGTCGCTGTAGTTTTGTTTCAGCTTCCAGGTACCCTAGTGTCATCTCCCGAAACCCTTCATTTTTTTGCACAGGTTGCTCAGAAGAGGGATTCCTCCCACCAACTATTTATTATTTATTTCATCCCGCCTTTTTTGCCAATGGGGACCCAAAGCAGCTTACATCATTCTCCTCTGCTCCATTACATCCTCAAAAACCTGTGAAGCAGATGAAGCTGAAAGTGTGTGTCTGACCCAAGGCCACTCAGCAGACTTCCATGGCAGAGTGAGGATCTCAACCTGGGTCTCCCAGATCCTAGCCCAACACTTAGTCCAACACTACTCCAACATGTTCTTTTCTTGTCCACATATTTATTTAATAGCCATGGGTGGCCTCACTGTGCCAGTAAAAAAAAAAAATGAACCCTGACACGTATAGCCCAGTCAGATCTCGGAAGCTAAGCAGGGTCAACTGTGGTTAGTACTTGGATGGGAGACTTCCTTGGAACACCAAGAGTCGGGAGGACAGAGGCAGGCTTTATTCCTCCAGGCCCCCAGTAGGGGTCAGTCACCAGAGGTCAATGTGACTTCCAGGTGTAGACACACAAATGCACACACAAAACCCCCCCAAAAAAATTCCATGGGAGCACCCAAGAAGCATATAATATATGCTTCTACAAACCTGGGCAAAATATGAGCGTTTGTACATGGGTACCCCCCCACACACACAGACAAACACACACACATTAACCATGTCATCTGCGCTTCAGCTGGCATCCTGGTTTGTCAACGTGCTTGAAAACCAGATTGGGGGAGATAAGCAGGAGGTTTATGAGGCGGAGCAGGAATAGGGAAGAAAATGAGGATGGGGGCATGAAGGAAACACCGCAGGAGCTGCAAGGGACAAGGAAGGAAAGCCACTGGGGTGGAGGAGAGAGAAAACAGAGAGCAGGTGGATCAACTGGCCAGGGAAGGAGGCTGGGTCAAAGGATGGGAAGGAAAAAAGTTCAGAAGGGTGAATACCTGGGCGGGGGGGGGGCAGACAAAGTATAGAGGAGGAAGCGGGGGGGGGGTTTGCTTCCCAGCCTTGTGAGTCCTAGCCAGGTCAAATGTACTTCTGAATTCTATTTTTTTGCACTGTGAGTATATGGTATGATCTGGGGGTAACCGAGTGCTTTTGGGGGGATGAAGATGTATGTAAACTTCCATTCTGTATTCACAGAACCATAGAGTTGGAAGGGGCAGGACAGGCCACATAGGGAAACCCCTGCTTGATGCAGGACCAGCCTAAAGCATCCCTGACAAGTCTTTGCCCACCTGCTCCTTGAAGACTACTAGAGAGGGGGAGCTCACCAGCTCCCTAGGCAGCCAATTCCACCACCTGAATTACCCTTGCTATAAAACCCCTCCATGCTCCTTCCTTGTGCATATGGTAGTGAATAAGGAACCGGGAGCTGCGGTGGCTCAAGTGGTTAAGACACTGAACTGCAGGCTGTGGAAGGTCAGTAGTTCAGCAGTTCAAGACCCGGGTGCCGCAAGACAGAGTGAGCTCCTGTCTCTAGTTCCAGCTCCTGCCAACCTAGCAGTTCGAAAGCAAGAAATTACAAGTAGATAAATAGGTACCACTTCGGTGGGAAGGTAACAGCGTTCCGTGCACCTTGGTGTTTAGTCATGCTGGCCACATGACCACGGAAACGTCTTTGGACAATGCTGGCTCTTCGGCTTTGAAACGGAGATGAGCACCGCAACCCTAGAGTCGGATTCGACTGGCTTTCAAGCAAGGGAACCTTTACCTTTAAGGAACCGGGAAACAGCAATCAGCTGCAGCCCCATTCCTTCCCTGTGCACAAGACCTCTACTCCCTTCAGTTTTCTCTAGCTTGTTTCCAGGGATATCTTTTTATTCTCCTAGCAGAATACTTTTAATATGAATTGTATCTTAAATACTTTTTAGAAAACCAAATTCCATCATATTTCAGTGTTTAAAGAAAGTTAGGGTCATCTTCTCTCATGCTGATGCACAGAGAACCAAAGCCAATGCTCGGTCCCACTTTTAACTTCTTAGTACCTGGACAGGTACATAACATATAGCATTTCTTCAGAATTCTCAAAAGGCAGAAATCTCACAGGGTCACAACCAGGCATTTAAGGGCTCTTGAGCACATGACACAAAAGCAGGGGCCATCTGAACCAGTTCAGACTGCAAGTGGAAGTTATTACCAAAACAGATGCTGGTAATAAGCATTTGTAAACACTGGTGCTTTGGGGGATCATGACTTCATTCCCTGTACTTTTCCTCTTGTTAGCTCTTGACTTGCAACCAGGCTCCTGCAATGCGGTTTACAGTGCAGACCCAATTATTAATATCCCGATGCTGATCTCGAAGGTAGGAGATAACAGTTAATCTGTGATACTGGTTTTAACTTCTTGTTACCCCCCACCCTGAGCCTTGCTGTGCAGGGGAGGGTGGCCTGAAGAATAGAATAGAATAGAATAGAATAGAATAGAATAGAATAGAATAGAATAGAATAGAATAGAATAGAATAGAATCCTCCACAGCACATTAGACAAAGGAGAGGGGAATCGCTCTGTCTTGTAACCCGTTCAAAATTGCTGGTGGAAGCTATTTTTTTGACGTTTCGCCAGGTTACCCCGTAAGACTTTTAAAAAAGAAAAACTCTGCGTGGTTCTAATTCGCGCATATTAGCATGCGCCTCTCCAAGGCACACTTGCCTCTCCCTTGAGGGCGCAACTCCACGGAACTTGGCAAGAAAAGATCTCGCGTGTTCGAGAACGCGGCCCTTTGTCGCTGGAAGATCGAGGGAGCCTCCGTGGAGAGTCAACAGGAGGAAAGATTGGGGCTGGATGGGGAGCGGTGCCTCGCTTTCCTTTGCACAAGGGCCGTCGCTTCTGGCGACACCAGCTAAACGCGACACCTTTTGCTTTGACATACATCGTCGGGACGGGTAATGCATTAATGCATTCTCAATGCATTACATTCTCAATGAATTGCTGCAACGGTCCGCACCAGGGTAGGTTTCTGAACCTGACAGATGCGCTTTCGGCGCTGCACTAGTTTCGATGCGCTCCAGCGACCCGTTTGCAAGTTTTCCCTGTGACAGTTTCGCAAACCATTGCTAAAGTGCACTCAAAGTGCGCTATCCAACGTGTGCGAAAGCATCTGCCTCGACGTGCCCGTGTTGGGGACGGTGCCCGGCGATCTCCAGCGCTCTTTTCTTCTCCCCCCCCGAAAAAAACATCAGAAAAACCTGGCACACAAAAAGGCTGCGCTCGCAACAACACGCTCAATAAAGCACGTTCAATCCACAGTTTCAAGGCACATTTCCAACTCGATTTTGCCAGTTCCGACGGTAAAACCCAGTCACAAAGTGCACTGAAAGTGGATTGAAAGTGCATTTAGCGTGTGTGGTTGCAGCCGAAACCTAATGTCGCAACGCACTGTCCCATCTGCCAGGGAGCCGCCCCCTTCCCACGACTTGCAAAAGAAACGCCGCCACCACCACCCCGCTCCAAAGACTCTGGGCCTCCAAGCGCCTCTCGGCGGGGGGAGTTAGCAGCGCTGCAGCCGCCTGAGTTGCACCGGCCTGAGGAAGCACCAAAGAAGACCGTCTTTTTTTGCAGCCACCGACTTGGGCCTGAGAGGATTTTCGCCGCCCGCTCGAGATCCTCGACCCCTCCGCCCCACACTCACCCTTTCGGGGAGACCCGGCGGAGGAGGGGGAGACTGAGCCGCAGCCCTGGGCGTGGATGTCAACGGCCCCAAACCGGGCGTAGCCGGGCTTTTCCCCGCCACCGCCATGTCCTCTGCCCGGCTACAGCCCCTGGGGGGCAGCTGGAATAGCCCCGCCGCTCTCCGGCGCTCCCCGGCAGCACAATCCTGTCAGGGGGTTCTTTTGATACAGCCGTCTCCCTCCGCCACGACAAGTGGTCCCTCGCCTGCGTCCTCCTCTGGGGAATCCCCCGCGGCATCCCGTAATCCCCGGAGAGGAGAAAGCGGGAATGCTTTATTTTTAACACTCGGGGAGCTTTTGAAAGGTTCTGTTTTCTACCGACTCCTGAGGGAAGCCGAAAAAGGGGGCGCGTAATAAGCCTCGAATCCATCCGCGTTTCCCTGCCCGGACTTCTCTCGTCTCTATGACAATCGCCAAGCCGCTCGGTCTCCGGGCCCCCCCCCCACTTCCCGCGCTGTCATAAGACATGGGAACTGCCAATCATAAAAGGGAGTCGCTTCCCACACAACCAATCGCGGCGACAAGTTTAAGAAGCCCCGCCTTTCTTTTACTGAGAAAGTTTTGAGCCCTGAAGCAGAGGCACCGGGATGTGGTGTCATAATATACATGTTGCACGTAGGTTACTGTGCACTCATCACACCTTTAGCAGAGAGTTCACCAGCTGGTCAAGAAAAGTATAGGAGCTTTTATCGTTGACAGCTAACTAATGAAGTTGTAGGGAAAAAGAACCCTTTTAATTACTAGCAAAGTGCTAAATGCAGCCTTTTAAAACTTGCTTGAGCAGTTACTGAGCTTTGTCAGATATAATCTCAAGACACCTGCATATGATTTCAGAGAATCATATTGAGAACGAATTGGGTACCTGTAGAATCATCACATGATCAAATCACAATGATTATTTTTTTAGGCTGTGGATGTCACTTAAAAAGTGTCATATCGAAGTTCAGAATTTCTGTGGACAGACTGTGGAGGAACACAGGTGAGATTTCTGGGCGTGTATTGGGTTTCCTAAGCTTTTAAGCACAGCTAATTTGAAATCTGATTAGCCTTAAAGCTCATTTATTCAATCATGCTTGAGAAATGTTAGGAGACCTGGGTTTTTTGTTGCATGCAGCCTTTCAGTGATTTTAGGGTTAATTGGTACTTCTTTCTATTTTCCGTTATCTTGCCTAAAAAAGAGAGTTGTGTCTTTTTTTTAGTAAAGATCATTAGCTCACTGAAAGGTTATGCCTCGCTTGCTGATACAAGGTTAAACACCGTAATTATAAATATTGTACTAGTGCAGAAAAGTTGCCCCTTCCCCGGGTCTTATCGGTATCCTTTTGAAGTCTCTGATGCTGCTTGGCCAGTGAGGGTAACACGTCACAAGTGGTTCAGACCCTTGCACTGGAATACAGGATAATAATCTTGTAACAGTGGGGGCCAGGCTTCTGAGATCATGTCTATGATACATCCAGTCTCATCTTAAGAGATTTTCCTTCTGAAAATAGTGCCTCTGAACCTGTACAGCGCATCATGTGACCACCTTCCCCAGACATCGACCTGAGACTCGGCAGGGGCAAAGCCAGGGCCACAGAAATATTTTTAAGGTGGGGGAACAGAAGCTCAAGATGGACGGTCAGGACTTGCTTAATTTCGCCTACTTTGCAGGCGTATTTTTATTTCTACTTATATAATGTGTAAATAAACAGTGGTCTTAAAATGAGCATCACAATCACACATAGAAGTGAATAAAAAAAGAAATTTACGAACTAGTGACTGATGAAAACACATTTTATATGGGTGTTCTTACGCATTTTATTTTATATGGATGTTTTTAGGCTGCGTTTCTCCACGAAGCAGTTTACAAATTTTTAAAAAAAGGACAAAAACAAACCCACAAACCAATCTGGGCCGGTCCAGGACTGCCAAGCTGGCTCTCACAGGTCCCAGCCTGCAAGCCATGGATTGGGCCAAGAGCCCTTTGGTTCTTGTCCTTCAGTTCACATACCCAGAGGCTCACAACTCTGGCCCCACCCAGGCTAAAATACCTGCAGGAAGTGAAGGGGGGGGGAGGAAATGGCTAATGGAAGACTGTATGCTGTGGCCAAGCTGTATCATTTCCTTCACAGAAAAGGAATAATGCAACTGAGGTCTTCTGTAGAAAGCTAGAAGCTTCTCATTTATTATTGAAACTTTGGATATAATTGATAAATATAGACATATTTTACATTTTTGTTACCTTTTTGAAATAAATAAGGCAATACAAGAACCCTAATTCAAATTACGCTGTTTATTACATGGTGATAATAATGGGTGGTGGTAGCAACAAGTGGAGCTGCGGTGGCGCAGAGGTTAAGATGCAGAACTGCACAATTAAGCAATTTTATTCTTAATTTTAGGCATTCATCAATTAAATTGATCTTCTGATTCAGAACAGATTAAAACAGGAGTTGAACTCATTTGTTACGAGGGTCGCATCTAACATAAATGTCATTTGGTCGGGCCGGGCCATGTGTGCCATAAAATGTAACACAAGGTACCAGAGATATAAACTTCATGAAGATGATTTCAGATGCTGAATGGCAATAGCAGGCATGATTGGATTAGGTCTGATATGCAGAGGGGTAGAGATCTCAGCATTGGTAATGAGACAGGAAACCTAAGTCTCAGTTTAGTACAGGAGGATTCAGTGGGTGATCTCTTCCTGAGTTCAAATCAAGGTCCTTTCCCAGTCCATCAGTTTATAGGACAATACCATTACATTAGTTTCTGGCCATTCAAGCATGGGTTATCTGCTGGGTTCAATGCTGTTGGGAAGTGGTTTCTTTTTTTCCTGTTTCCCCACAGCATCATGGTACACGCATGCACCTCGCAGGATTTTTGCTCTCCAATCTTTCTCAAGCCTGATTTACTCCAAAGTTTTGGGAAAGACCACAGTAAAAGCCTGGATGGCTGCTGTGTGGGTGAGAAAATGCAAGCTTTCACACCGACGTTGCGGCCATTTCCTCTCCCTAACACCAGGGAGCATTTTTAATTTTTTTAAAAGTTGGCACTAGAATATCATCATGATATGCTGTTGTAACAATAGGTGTAAGGTTTTTCTGAATTGCAGCTTTGATTAAAAAAGCTCCTTCCACTGCAGCTATATGCTTTTTCCCTTGTATCTACACAATGGAAGGGGATACAGACTTACTTTATAACTGAAAGCAGATTATTCAGAAACCGTTTTACAGCTATTATTACAATGGTATATCAATATAACAATATTCTAGTGCCGATTTTCTTTTTTCTTTTAATTGCAAAACACCCAGTGGTGTAGGGGTGGGGGTGGTCACTGCTGGGGTTCGGGGGGTAGGAAAGCTTGCCACATGGAAGCCACGTTGCCAGTGTGCTTTATCTGCAGCTGCACCAGCAATGGGGAAACCACATATGCACTTCCCTGTGTGTAAAGCACCTCTTCTTCGTTTCAGGATACCTAAATACCTTTCCTGGAAATTCATTTCAGGATACCTAGGTATCTTTCGTAGATATCTTTCCTGGAGGAAACACTTCTTAGGAAAATGCATCTTGCTGGCATACCGTAAGAACATAAGAACATAAGAGAACATAAGAGAAGTCAATGTTGAATCAGGCCAATGGCCCATCCAGTCCAACACTCTGTCACACAGCAGCCAAAAATACCAGGTGCTATCAGGAGGTCCAGCAGTGGGGCCAGGATACTAGAAGCCCTCCCACTGCTGCCCCCCAGCACCAAGAATAGAGTGCATCACCTGCCCCAGACTGAGAATTCCCATCTATACCCTGTGGCTAATAGCCACTGATGGACTTCTGCTCCATATGTTTATCTAATTCCATCTTGAAACTGTCCATGCTTGTAGCTGCCACCACCTCCTGTGGCAGTGAATTCCATGTGTTAATCACTCTTTGGGTGAAGAAGTATTTCCTTTTATCTGTTCTAACCCGAGTGCTCAGCAATTTCATGGAGTGCCCACGAATTCTTGTATTGTGAGAAAGGGAGAAAAGTACTTCTTTCCCAACTTGCTCAATCCCATTCATAATCTTATAAACCTTGACCATGTCACCCCTCAGCCGTCGTTTCTCCAAGCTGAAGAGCCCCAAGCGTTTTAACCTTTCTTCATAGGGAAGGTGTTCCAACCCTTTTATCATTCTAGTTGCCCTTCTCTGCACTTTTCCTCTGCACTGTGTTTTGTCACTGAAAAATATGGCAGTATGTTCTAGGAGACCCTGTGTGCCAACTGTGAACAGTTTGATAATTTTATGCACCAGAAATTATAAATGAGGTTTAACCCCCAACTCAAAACTGGGGGAGGGGCAAAGTTCTTTATCAGAAAACTTTGACTAGTAAATGAGCCATGTTATTTAATTATTACTGAACTCCCAACATCTCCCCCTACCCATACAGTCCCCGAAAACTGGGTATGCCGAGAAGGAACAGCAGGTCATGGAACTGTTGAGACTGCTAACCTCTTGCATTCCAGAATTCTGCCTATTGTCCTTCCCCCTACCTGACAAGAACTGTCTGTTCAACTGGCACTTGCCATGGGATGGCAGAAGTGAACAGAAGGATGACGTGGCTTATGCTCTCAGCCAGAGGTCCAAGGCCGCCTGAGTTATTGGGTTTTTTTTCATTCTGTATACTCCATAGTTCATAAGCCATCTCCAGTCACCTGACTGTGAAAGGCAAGAAGATACAAATGTTCAAAATAAATAAAGAGGTGGAGGTAACTGTTGATTCTCGCAGGTCTACATAGAAGCGCAAAGTACGTATTTCAGGGTGGAACATCTAAAGCAGAAGTGTGAAACTCATTTATTCCAAGGGCCAGATTTGACATAAATGTTACTTTGTTGGGCTGGGCCATGTGTGCCATACAATGTAATGCCCAAATACTGGAGATAGGAATTGTATAAAGGACAACAGCTGGTAAGCTCTGAGTTGGTATACCCTCACTGCAAGACCCCATGGGCTGGGAGGGGGGGTGCAAAGGAAAACCCATGTGGGTGGACTGGAGATCCAGCGGTGCAGCACTGGGCAGATGGTCCCACGCTGCTTGACTGCTGCAGACAAGGTTGTTCTGCCATGCTGAAGCCACAATGGAGTGGCCCCGCCCACTCCCCCACCCCAGCGCTTCCTCCCTTGCATCAGTTGCTCATGGTCCGCATAAGAGCCCTGGATGGGCCGGATCTGGCCCTCCGGGCCTTATGTTTGACACCCCCGATCTAAAGGCTTAGCCAACGATAGGTTTATCCAGCTTCCCTTTGAAACGCCCTTCTTCCATGTTCAATCTGCCCTGCAGGATTTCCAGAAGCCCTTCTCCATCTTGGTAAGTTAAGCAAACGGCTTGGCCATCAGAGAAGGGGCTTTTTCTGTGGTTGACCCCAGGTTATGCCGGAGATGCTCTCCGGGCATTTCTTGAGTTTCAGGTACCAACACAAAAGGATTGTATTTGCCTGAGCTCTTGATTGAATGAAATCTTCCGCTGGATCCTGTATCTGATGGAGGGAGGTTTGACTCTCAAAAGCTTATGCTCCGAAAATCTTGTTGGTCTCTGAGGTGCGACTCAAAATCCAGCTGCTGCCTCCTATATATTGGGAACGAGATTTAGTGGTGGTTCTCTTGGTTTTTATGTTTGGTCGTGATTTGTGTCGCTTAACCGAAAGGTGGGGCCAAAAAGAGATTTCAGTAAACACAGCCCACCCTGCTCTGAGGACTCATGCCGAGAGCTGACAGATGAAGAAGAACCCAAACAAAGCCAGTGGGTTGGAGAGGATGGGAAGGAAGCGCAAAGAAAAATGAGTCTGAGAGCAATTATCATCTGGAAGGGATAGAATGAGCCATTAAGGCTGAAAGAAATGAAGCAATTATGTACAGAACAACAACGTTTTTAATTCCTGACTTTTTTCCGATCAGGAGTGATCAGCTCCGGTGCAAACAGGAACAGAAGACCCATGAAACAAAGCCTGCATACTTCCTCACCACAGTCTGGATTGGTGAGGGAGGTAAAGGTGACCTGCTGTTGTTGCTACGGATGTTCCCCTCTCAAAGACCAAAGCACTTATGTGTTACACAGATATCCTGATTTATGGGAGAAGGGTGATGAGGGGGAGTGAGGGTGTCTATGGTGGCTTACACAGTGGCTGTTTAGAGGAGAAGAGTTAGATTTATACCCTGCTTTTCACTACCCAAAGGAATCTCACAGTGGCTTACAAATCGCCTTCTCTTCCTCTCCCCACAACAGACACTCTGTGAGGTAGGTGGGGCTGAGAGAGCTCTGAGAGAGCTGTGACGGACCCAAGGTCGCCCAGCCAGCTTCATGTGGAGGAGTGGGGAATCAAACCTGGTTCTCCAGATCAGAGCCCTGCCGTTCTTAACCACGACACCCAACTGGCTCTGAACGGAAATCACTTGTTGACGGGGGTTTCACAGGGAATTCAGATGACATCCTTGTCCTCTCGTCGCATTCTAGATTTTTCTCCACTGTTCTCCCCCACTCCTTCCTAACTGAAAGGAACTCTCTGCTCAACTGCCAGTGGTCCAGAGAGGGAAGATGGGAGTGGAAGGATGCCCTGGCCGTTAGCACTGGGCAGAAGTCCAAAGGCTACCGAGGAGGCCATTTTAAAAAATTGTATTTTAATCTTTTTGAACCAACGTTCTGATTCAAAGGCAAGGCGTAAAGAAGAAAATATTGTTGATTTCAGGTGCTTCTGGAGCGATTCGCCAAAGAACAAAGCAGTTGCTTCTCAGAGAGATCTTGGGGGAATGTTTAGGCTGCAGTCACACACACACACACTAAATAATCCACTTTCGAACTGGATTTTTACTGTGTGAACTGGCAAAATCCACCTGGGAAGTGCACTGAAAGTGGATTATTTAGTACGTGTGACTGCAGCCATAAAAGCTCAAACAGGCAAAGGAGAGTTCCTTCTGCTGTATTCCTTTTGTGGGGAAGGCCAGCAAACTATTGGGAGAAAAGATAACTGTAGTGGGGGGCGGGGGCTGACCCTAAAATGCCTACACAGGCAGAGTATAACTAATGACCCCTACCCTTTTTCTGGAATGAATAAAAGGATTCTGATCATTTTGGATATTTCTTTACTTTTCCAGGAAGTGGAAGTAGTGAGTAATTTACATGAGGAGCTATACAAATGGATGAGCCTGCAGAAGAGTAAAGCCTCGTGACAGTGAAAGGTAAAGACAATGTCCGGGATTGCTTCTTGACCCCAAAGTGGCGATCAGCATTTCCCTGGGCATGTAAGAAAGGGTCAGGAGAACTAAGCACTGAGGCAACTCCTCCTGCCCTCGTGATCCGCCTAAATTCACAAAATCAGCATTGCTGTCAGATGACCATCTAGCCTCTGTTTGAAAACCTCCAAAGAAGGAGAGCCCACCACCTCCCTAGGAAGCCTGTCCCACTGGGGAACCACTCTAACTGTCAGGAAGTTCTCCTGATTTAATTTCAACCCATTGGTTCTGGCCCTGCAGAGGAAGGCAAGGGCAAACCACCTCTGCTTAATCATTTGCCGTGAAAGCCCCTTCCCGGAGTCACCATAAATCAGCCGTGACTTGATGGCACTTTACACCCGGGCACATAATCTGGCATGACCTCTTTTGAGCACGAAGTTGGGTAAACTTCCATTCCTTATTAGGATACTCAGGAAGGTCCTGGGCAAATAAGAAACTGACAGAGTCTTCAATCTCTACTTGAGTCCCTCTGTCAGTGTCTTTCACCAGCCAAGTTGAAGGCTTTTTTGTTTCATTTGGCAGACCCCCAATAACAGTTACTGGCCTTCCTTCTAGTGTGGCTTTATGTTTTTGGTTGAATCATGTTATAATTTTTAGCTGTGTTTTTAATTGCTTATTTTTTAAAAAAATGTTTGTCACCTTGTGGACCCTGATTGAGTGGAAAGGCAGCATAAAATAATGAATAACTAACTTACCTTTCGAGGTAAGAACCCACCGCCTAGCTCCTGCTTTATATTTCCGCAATCTGGGCATCGGAAAGCAACAACCCCGGATAGCAAAAAGCGGTAGCTCCTCTGCACTCCATGATTTACGACCCTAATCCCATTCCACAGGGGACTGGCTGCTCCCGTTTCTGAATCGGACTTCATCTGCAAAGGAAAAAGAAGAACTCTTTCGGAGGGGGGGAAGGGACCACAGTGGAGATAAAGAAGGACAACAACACGCCCCCCGAATTAGGTTTGTGCATCCGCCTCTTCTTTGTACAGGTTCAGACGTGCGCTGAGAGATGCGTGTTCGGAGCTCCCAGAGATCTGAGAGATGCGTGTTCGGAGCTCCCAGAGATCCTTTAAACTCAGTTTTCAGGCGTCCGGGGTCCGATCTGAAGCACTAATAGGGGGGAAACCAAGCCCAATCCCCGCGCCGACCCCCTTCGCGCCTGAAAATTTAAAGCGAAAAAACGTTGCCCGAACCTCCGAAGGCGCCAACTCCAAGCTACATCTGAACACACATTTGTTATATTAAAAAAATACACTTTTCTTCTTTATTTTAACCCCAGCCTCGTCGTCCGTGAAACCAGAATGTCTCTCTTCGCCGCCGCCGCCGCCTCCCCAGCCGGGCACTTTCCCCTCACTGAAGGCCAAAGTCGGCTCTCTCTCCTTGGCTGTGGCGGCGGCACCGCCTCCGCTCGGCCCCCTTTTTTCCCGGCATGCCGCGGCGCAACGGGGCCGGCTGTGGCGAATTTGAATGAAGAGTCCGGGCTTTTCGGCGCCATTTTCGAGTCGGGTTTGGCTCGGAGGAGCTGTGACGGCGGCGGCCGCGGAGCGAGCGGCTGGCTGACTGACGGACTGTTGGACGGGAGCGGCAGGAGCCGGCGGGGGCTCGGCCGGGTAGGCGAAGAAGGGGGCGAGGGCGGCGGTCCTCCGCGGGCGCCCTTCCTTCCCTCCCTCCCTCCCTCACGCGCGCGCGTCCCCCTCCCCTCAGAGCTCCGTCCGGGGTCGCCCGACCTAACCCGGCCGGCCGGACGCTTTGGAGCCCCCTTGCCGCTGGGAGACCCTTTCCCCTCCGCCTCCTCCTCGCGTTTGTGCCCCGATCCGCCCGCCCTCCCGCCCGCCCAGCGCTTCTTCCCCCTTCGCCGAAGAGGAAGTCCGTCTCCGAAGCGCCCGTTTTTCGCTGAGGCGAAATAAGGAAGGCGGCGGCGACCCCTGCGGCCGCCCTGAGCCTCTGTCAGACACGGGAACGGCCTTCCTCACGTTACGCTCCCCGCCCGCCCAGCCAGGTGAGCGGCTCCGAGTCTGAAGCCCCCCGCCGGTTCCGCCCCGCCCGGCTGTCAACCCCGCTCGCCGCCTGCCTGCCTGCCTGCCTGCCTGCCTGCCTTCAGGTCGCCGGCGGCATGATCGGCCGCGGGGCTCGTCCGGGCTCCCGCCTGTCCCGCGGGCCCCCGTCCGGGCTCGCTCCTAGTCGTCGGGAGCGCCCCTGCGCTGGGGAAGGCTGCGGCGGCTCGCCGTTGAACTTGACACTCGGGCGGCGGCGGCGGGGCTCCTGCCTCGGGCGAAGGAATGCGCCCGGCGTGTGCCGGCTGGAGGGACCGGGCGGAGGAGGAGGAGGAGGGCCGGGCGCCGGGGACGAGTCGCGCTGCCTCTTGGCCGCTGCTCCGCGCTATAAGACAGACTTGGAAGTGGGGAAAGTTCTCCTTTTCGTCCTTTATTTTTCCCCAGCCCTGCTGCCTTTCCCTGCCTCGTTGCTTTCTCCACCCCCTTTTTTCTAACCTTTTTACTTTCTCTCTCTCTCTCCCCCCCCTTTTTTTCCCCTTCCGCACGCACCGCCTTCTAAGCCGGGCGACTCGCGCTGTGCAAAATGTGGAAGGGAGCTCGCCGCAGCCCAGGGACCGAGCGTGTCAAGGAGCAAGTTTTTTGGAGGGGAGGGGGGATACAGAGAAGGAGGAAGGGTGGGGGGTGGGAAAGAGTTTATTCTGCATAGAGATCCCGAGGCTTTCCGTTTCAAGGAGAGGAAGAGATTGTCAATATATATATATATATATGCATCCAGCGTGCGCTGCGAAATGACTGTGACTACGGTTAGATAGGCACTGGCAGGGGGGGACTCCGCTTTGAAACCGGTTCAAGCCTTTTCGCACGAGCTTCGCCTTTGTGAACTCATGCGCCCTGGGAGACAGGTCATATCGCTGACAGTGCGGCTTAAATAGGATCCTCTGCCTCTGTGTGCGTGTGTGTGCATTTTTTAACTGGGAAGTAAGTATCCTGCTTCAAGCGCTGGGTCTCTGCAAAAGTTGGCTTGGCTTCTCGAACTGCAACGCTGGGGGGGGGGAATGTGTCGGCGTATACCCACATCAATTCACAGCTGATTAAATGAGGGGGGGAGTCAGGCACCTAACTTTTTTGTCCCTAAGGGTGTGTTTATATCTGCTCTCAGTCTACGGTGGAAGTTAAATTATAGTCATCAACTTTCACTTTCAAACATAACTCATAACTGGCATGGAAAATAAAATGCTCCGGATGCGGAGCCTTTTTTTCTTTTCTTTTCAGAGCTCTAACTCCTGTTTTTTTGGTATCTATTTTAAAATCACATTCAAGCTGTTTGAATTTGTGTTCAGGGTTCCCCCCCCCCCCCCAGTTTCATGATTAGTGTTAGGCAGTCTACATCAAAGAACAAACGGGTTCTTGAAATTCGGATTGTGGGCTGTTAGGGGGTGTTTTTGAGATTTGATCTTTAAATGATATTTTGTAGAAACGTTTGCCTTCTCCCTGACTGATACTTGAATTTCTGATCACTGATCTCTTGGAGTGCCGTCCTGAAGAGAATTACACCTTTCTAAACCCACTGACTTGTAAAATGAAACTTTGTGCTTTGGTGGTGTAGCTGGCCATCTGTGATAATTTTTTTTAGTTCACTTAGAGGTGTTAAAAGGTGACAATCTTTATACATACATTTTTGTGTTAATTCAAAATAGGTCAAACAGTGGCCTTTTTGCCAGTCATGCTTGTATGAAATTTGAGAATGTGTCAGATATTGAAACTGCATAGCTTTCAGAATTGTGTCTGATATTAGAGTCAAATTAAGTTTATTAATTTGAGAATGCCTTGTTCAGTGTGAACAGCATCACAAATGTAATGCAGGTGTATATTTTATTGATATGGAGGTTAAACCTTTCAGTGAGTTCCCTTGTGTCACTTGCAAAATAATTTTGAGGAAACTGAAAAATTCAATTTTGTTTTTTACATTCTACAGTATCATTACTAATGGAGGAATGCTTTATTTAAGGCTGACATCGTCTCAGCCTGTCCTGGAAGAATTGGTAACAGCATAAAAGACAGATGATTAAGTCTTCCTTCACAGAGTGCCCCTAACAGGCCCATTTTTTAAAAAAGTGTAAGAGCTTCCTATAAACACATGTGTGGATTATCAGTGCAATCCTACACAGAATTACTCCAGTCCCAGGCCATTGATTTAAGTGGCCTGAGACTGGAGTGACTCTGCATAAGATCACACTGTATATCTTCTTTACTAAAGACGAGGTCATTGATTAATGTGACAACGTAAGGGCAAAAAGAAACGTAAGCCTGCAGTATTTTTAAGGCATTCATTCCTGTGTATGTACATAAATGCCCCAATGAAATTAAAACTAGTTGTAGCTAAATTCTGTTGAAATCAATGGAAGAAGTTAGTTAAAATTAACTATAGCTTGAGGCCATGGTATTCCAAAAGTTGCATTAATGTTAATTTTGTCATCTAAATGCAGTTTCATCCTCTGATTTTAATGTGAAAGAAGTATTGGTTCCTTTTAAATAGTATATTGAGACATATTTATATTTTCTGCAATGACAGACTGTGGAGAAAGTAAAATTATAACCACTGCTTACCACTGGAAAGAACATACCACCTTCCTATTGACACAGATATTTTAACAGGGTTTTCAGAACTGTGTATTGTTTTTTGCAGTTCTGTCTTCATATTGCCTTATAGGGACATTATCTAACACTTTTGTGTATACAAGTAATAACAGGAAACACAGCAAAATATTTAATCATGGTTAGAAAGAGTACATGGACAGGAATACATTTCGCTAAACTCTTTTATGTAAATTGGAATATAGGTACATTTTTGTGATATTGGATCCAGCTCTGTAGCATATGTAGAATTGCTTAATTATTTACTTGTACTAATCCTGCTCTAGTGGTATGCAATTAATCATATGCAAGAAATAGTGATCCTTGGGTAGGAATTAATATCCCCATCAAGAAGTGCATATAGTTACTTCATAGAAAACTGGGTGTATATTGTTCTGCTGGTGAAACATGCATTTAGGTGTACCTCTACATCCTTATTGCCTGGAAGCCATTCACATGCAGTTCTCCCTTGCTGAACTGGGACAATTGTCTGCCTAAAATAAAGTATTCTGCCATTTCTTCACAGAGCTCAGTACCGCATACAAACTACATCCTTCCTTCATCTTCTTTTCACAGCAGTCATATGAGGGTTGGTTAGGCCGATAGATGTGCCTGGCCCAGTGAACTTCATTGCAGTGTGGACATTTGAATTCTGGTATCCACAGTCTTTGATACTAGAACCACAGCACTATGCTGGATTAGTTTACCCATTTCTGTGTACCCATATGAAAATCCTCTAAAGCAAAAAAAAAAAAAGTCTGTTCAGCTGGAACTTTAACCCTGTAGTGCAAGTAAACATTTGTGGGGCTTTGGAAACTAATTGGAGACCTAAGATGAACTCCTGAACATAAGGGCATTGCTTCTAATTCTGCAGAGCCAGGATTTTATCCCTTTAAGGGGACAGGTGCACTTTAAAATAATCTGTTTAATTTTTTCTTTCCTTTTTTTGCATTTTAAAATTCATGAACACTAGAATGGATTTATCATGCTATTCTTTCTCTCCCTCCACCTCCCTTTTTTGTCCTTGCACTTGTGACCAATTACACATTCATGGACAATAACAAAATAAGTAAAATCTATAAAATACTGTACACTTATTTTGGAAGTTGGTATATTTACTTTTTTTCCCTGCAAGACTGTGGCATATTTCTCTAAGCACAATTTTAAAAGAAACTTCAGATCTTAAGATCTTACCTCAATTAGACGAATATGGCACTACCTTTATGACAGGATTAGTGTTTAAGGAAAAGTAATTCTTGAACTTTAGACAGGAGGTTAAGCTTCAAGGTTAGGGTCGCCTGTATCCCTGCTAAAGTTAAGAATTACTTAAATGAGAAATATTAGCTTGTTCAACTTTGTTGGCAGCTCACCAAGATTTCTTTGAGGAGAGATGTGAGGAGAAGGGGTAACATATGGATGTTTAATATAAAACAGACATATTTAAGCCCCTGCAGTGCATAATAAATATAATTGTAAAGTAAGTATTTGTTACAGAGGGTTGAGGTAAAATATAGCTTGAGATATCTCCCAGGTTTGTATTCGTAGCCGTCACCTGCAAACTGAAGTCTGAATATGTGTTGTCAGTCTCTTACTGAAGACAGTAGAACAGCATAACCATTTGGTTAACTTATGTTTTACGGTGGTACCATTTTTGCGTGCAAAAAAAATTGCATGCATGAAATATTAAATACAGTTCACCCAGTCTGCACTTCTGAAATGGTCCTATCTCTGATATAGTGGGATTACATGTGACAGATGTCAAATTCTAAAGTCTAACCTATTTCATAAATGTCTAACATTTAAAATATGAGTTGTTTTAATCTTGTAGTAAAATATTTTAATTTTTAATAAAACATACAGATATTTTAGTGCAGATGTGAACCAGCACACTTTCCCTGATTATGTTTAAATGAAGCACCAGATTGAAACGTAAGAGAAACAAAAAGTGAAATGTACTGCTCCAGTTTTGTTTCGGGTGTTCTTTGGAAGTACATTACAGGCATTTTAATATCAAGTAGCTTTTGAAAAGTGGGAGCTTAAAGTAAAATTCTGTTTTAAGATAATCAGAACAATTTAATTATCCAGAGATGTGTGAGAATCAGCTGTAAGGTGTTAGATTGTTGGCATTTTGGTGAATGTGCAGGTAAAAAAATGTCAAGTTCTAAATTTTCAATAGCGAGCTGATTGTCAAAGACCTTTTATTCTGTTTGTTTGTGAAATATTAACATGACACTAGCAGCCCAGTTCTAAACAGAATTACACCATTCTCTAAGCCCATGGATTTCAATGGGTGTAACTCATTAGGATTGCCCAGTTAAATCATATTCTCTCTTTTAAAAATTATGGAACTGTAATAGGGCTACTTGGCTTCTACATAAAGTTAGATTATGTTTCAGTCTGGAGTTCAAGGTGGTTTTAAAGGTACTAATAAGATCATTTGCCAAACTATTATTGAACTTGCTCGATCTCGTTAAAGGCAGCACCTAACTCATTTTGGATATAAAAGAAGTTCAGCTAGTACAGTAATTTTTAAAAATTAAAGCCATTTCTTTATTGTATTGGTAATAGTAAAGGATTGATCAGCAAAAATAAGTAAACAGATGCAGTTACGTAGATCAAGAAACACTGATCTGTGTTTTGAATTATAGAATAATTTTATTAACTGGCTAGCAGTAATGTCTACAGCAATCTTGGCTGGCATTCAGGTTATATATATATATATATATATATATATATTCTCTCTCTCTGTTCTGGTAAAAGTAGCTTTCATTTTCAGGAAGAAACCTTTTTATCTGCATAAAAGGTGGCTTTGTAGTAAGGAGTAAATATTTTATTTAAGGCATATATATATATATCTGTATGAATCCACACAACTCTCAGTGAGTTTAGAGCAATAACAGATAATGAAAATATCACAAATTATAAACAGTAAACAAACTACTGAAAGCACCAGTCAACAGAACTAGCAAAAAATAAACACCAACTATATGCTATTTGAAATTTGTATAATCAGCCTTAAAATCACTCTGAAACAGTTCTAGATTCAGGTGGGGTAGCCGTGTCGGTCTGAAGCAGCAGAACAAAGCTTGAGTCCAGAGTGGCACCTTTAAGACCAACAAAGTTTTATTCATGTGCATGCACACTTATACCTTGAATAAAACTTTGATAGTCTTAAAGGTGCTACTAGACTTTAACTTTGTTCTGAAACAGTGCTGTCTGACTTGATATCTAGAAGCCAGTGAGGATTAAGCAAAACAAGTCTGTCTGTGGGTAGGAATTTTTATACTTTTGATGCCACTCACTAACTTGCCATGCGGGGGGGGGGGGCATAGCAAGCCTTCAAAGGACACCTGTAATATGGGAGTGGGAGGGGGTCATATGGAAGAATGCAGTCCTTAAAGTGTCCTATACCATGCAGGGGTTTAGGCATTTGTGGCTTAATTTGCCTGCAGTTTCACTTTAGAGATGGGGAAGTATATTGGCATCAACACTTTATGTAAATTTTAATTTTATTTACTTTACTTATACATTCAGTTGTCTGGCCAATAGGGGCCCAGATTGGCTTACAACATTCTCCTCTTCTCCATTTTATCCTTACACCCTGGCCTGTGAGCGAGGTTATGCCGAGATTGGTCCAGGGAAATCCAGCAAGTTTCCATGGCAGAGTGGAGATTTATACTGGGTCTCCCAAATCCTTGTCAGACACTCTACCCCTAACACCATGCTGACTCTAGATGAGCCTTGGGGCATGTACAGTATTTACTCAAACACAAGACTGAGTTTTTTTCCATCAATTTTTTCCCAAAGGAGTGAATTGTCTTACATTTGCACACAAGTTAGTTATATCGAGTAATGCATTTTTGTGTGTATAACATTTTAAGGGGGGTCATCTCACCTTCAGGGTTGTCTTCCTTTTGAGTAGATACAGTATACTTCAAGTAGATTTTTAGCCCTGTGGAAGAGGCTATCTCCCTTGTTCTGCTGCTGTTCTTTTGATGTTACACAGTTCGCATATTCAAAGGCCAGAAGAACAGTTCATTATTAAGCCAGTTTGCTTCCATGAGACTACATTTTGGTTGGGAAGGTTCCCCCCACCCCTCCCAATAGAATTTGAGCCCTAGGTAGCTGGCAGAATTGCAGTACAGGTAAAACTGATTTCAAATCAAGATGATTTAAATAAAGAGAATGGTCTGGCATTTTGATCATTTTCCACTTTCTAATTCACATTTCCTCTGGAAGGAAGCATGCACAAAAAGTGGTTGCTACAGTTCACTGCTTGCAAATAGTTTTTGTGCTAACCAGGAGCGTGATCCAAAACTTTTCGTCACGTTGCCCCTTGCGTTGCAGAATGTACTAGGGGTACAATTGAGAAATTAAGGTTTTCTATGTGGTTCTCTATACATACATGAAAACATTAAGGGAAGTGACTTAGTTGACCGCTTTCCAGAAATACGTTACTGAGTAGAACATGAGAGGGAGTTTAAAAATATCTATGCATTTTGGTTGGAATCTATACCTTCATAATACTAAATACAGTTCATCAGGCTTTCACACCAACCATGCGTTAGAGGGCCAGCACGGTGCCATGTTTTGCATGTCAGACTAGGATCTGGGAGACCCAGGTCCAAATCCCTCTTCATGCCGTGGAAGCTCACTGGGTTTCCATGGGCCAGTCACACAGTCTTAGCCTAACCTACCTCACAAGGTTGTTGTGCGGCTAAAATGGAGGAGAGGAGAACAGTGTATGTTGCTTTGGGGAGAAAGTGGGGTACAAATGCTGTAAATAAAATAATGACCTCCTTAGGACACTAAACACCTTTCATTTTTCAGTCACAAGTAAGCAGCAAAAGCAAGAGGTTTGTGGAGTATCCATACATATCCAGTGGGCTTGTTTTTGGCTTGGTAGATCATAAGCTGTACAAGCCTGAGTCGTGTCTTTGTCCTGGTGAATCTTGTTCGAATTTCTCACTTTGTATTGAAAAGGAATCCCAGTCTACTTTCCTGAAGGAGCTTTTTATGTTTAAATCTCTCTTTAAAAAAAACAAACAAAACCTGGTCCCCAGAGATATGACAAAAATAACGGTAGAATACATACTCGTCGTTTTGAGCTTCCTTCTACATAATAATCAGTCTCTTACATAGTTTTGCGGGAGACAGTTAAATGATAACAGATTGGTTCCAGGATGCTGAGGACTTATATTTTCTGATGCATGATGTTTGCTTTCTAACATGTGGTCTTCGCAAAAAATCATCACAGGATGAGAAGAATGGTTTTCTTAAGTCACCAAGAGAAAGGAAGATGTAATTCAGCATTATTTTACAATTAGGTATGTGGGGGAGATGAAAGGGCGAAAGTGTGAGCCTACTGCTCTCCTGATGATCAGTTTGCCTCTTATTTTTCTTTGCAGGTTTGGGGATTGAAAATCGATTCTCTGAACTCTGTTCAATGTTTATATTGCAAGCATTGTGAACACCTATTTTACAGGATCGTTGTAAAGCTGTCAGGAATATAAAGTATGCAAAGTGTTTAGAACACGTGAAAGCACTGTACAAACTGTACTGTACTAACCATTCTTTTAAAGATGTCACAGCATTTCAAGCTCTGAAGGCCCCATTTCCCTGAAGAGGAGTGCTGTGAAACATGAAACCCTGCAACATTTTCAAACTATTGCTGGTGGTTTAAAAAAAATCAACAATTTTTCTGATTTGTGGAAGGGATGGAGTAGAGGGCAAGGATGGAGGCAGCAGGCAAAATTAGCTACATCTGCCTTCCACACTCTTTGTTGCGTGCAAAAAAGAATCTGACATCAAGTGCAGTGAAAAAGGCTGTTCAATCCAGCTTCCGAAAGGGAACGTTTCATTTTCCGGAGGCCTGGCTGCTAGATTGAGTGCACGACATGTGACCAAGGAATGAAACAGCTCATGCTGAGAAATGGTGCAGAATTGCCCAAAATGTCCAACTTGTCAAGCATAGAGAAGGAAACACGAAGGAGGCCAGAGCCGGTAGAGAAAGCCAGGTAAAAGCAACGACTGACTTTTCAAATAGGAGTGTTAAGACTCAGGAAATGTTATTTGCCTTGCCTGCAGTTTAAACAAAAGCCAAAGTGCCATTCACTGCAGGTATGATCTTCAAAGATATAGCCGAGGAAAACTGACCCAACCTCTGTTCCATTTCAAAGACTGCACTGCGCTGCCAAAACTGGCAAGAAATGCACAGGATTTAGGTGACTACCTTTAGAGTAAGATGATCAACACATCAGTAGAATGCTCCCTTTTGTTAAGTCTGATTTGTGGTGAGAGTGCGGGCTGCAATGAGAAGAGTTGGCTTCTTGTGTAGCATCGGTCTGTGGACATCAACATGTGTGACATTTGGTCAGAGTCTCCAAGCTTAATTGAAATCAGTGAGGGATGTAATGCAGAGAATATGATGAACTTTGGAGAAATGAGCGGAATAAAAACCCTATTGAGAAAATTGTGGGTTTTACTGAAAACGGGGCATCCCCAATGCTCACCCAGTGTGAAAGTGTTTCTAGGTGACCGAAAGATCGCTACAGTGATTTATTCGTCCAACATTGTTTGGCTCATCACCACACTTTAATGGCTGAAGTGTGCTATCGACATAACAGACATTTCAATGCAGCTGCAAAAAAAGAGAGAGCTTAATTTAGACAAATATATGACGTGTGAAATACATGTGAATGAAATAAGAATATTCAGATTCTGTTAGCAAAACAAAGAAAGAAATATACTGGTTAAGTCTGGCTGCCTGTTTTAAGAGATTTGAGCACCTGTGGGATTCTCTCGTGTGGAATTTCAGAAGAGAGGTGTTTGGAAATGGGTTCCCCAATTACAGCATAGGTCATCAGAATATTCACGACATGCTGCAGATTCATTCTCTATCTTTATTTCCTGAAGTGGGTTCTTCTGCCTCTTCTGCCACCCAGGAATCTAGTCCTGTAAAAAGAGAACTGTGATCTGTACAACACGTCCTGTTCTTCGGAAAAGTACAGGAAGGTCCTTCTGAAGCCTTTTAACCCTCTTTCTGTCAAAGTCTTTTGTATCTACAAGCGATCTGTGTATTCTCAGTGAGTCAGTGTGGTGTAGCGGTTAAGAGTGCTGGACCAGGTTCAAATCACTGCTTGTTTTGTGGAAGCTCATTGGGTAATCTTTGGACAGTTGTATTCTCTCAGCCTAACCTACCTCATAGGGCCGGCGTGATGAGAAAATGTAACTCTCACTGGCTCCTCACTGGAGAGAAAGGCAGAGTAGAGAGAATTTGAGGGGCAGTGTTTGTATGCATCAGAAAAAGAGATTGCTGCAGTGTAAACAAATTTCATTCCATGTGCCAGAAAGTTTGAACAGGCATTCAAGGCAGGTTTCCTGGAAAAGACATGGTGAAATATACAGTTTACTTACACGATGTAACCAAGAGCTTCAAATCTCAGACTTCTTTAAAAAAAAAATTGCTCTAAGATTTGGAAAGCATACTGACCGAAATTCAACATGCATTGTATTCTTAGTCTGATGCTAAGAGACTAGGCTCAGACCACTGTGGCAGCAACATTACCCAATGAGTGCCATTTGCTTAAGTCAAGTAATGATGAATGCAGTGAAATGAGTAGGCCGTGTCTTCTTTTATTGACATACAGTCCTCCTGACCCACGTTGCTGCAAACACCACTTCAGTCATGTGAACTCGAATTAAAAAAAAATATCCATATGGAATTGGCTTGAGGACTGTCAGGTTGATACACATCGGAGTTGCAACAACGGGCACAAAGGACTTTAAGGTAGCTGCAGCAGCTTCAAATACATTCAGAAACACTCAAGTGTGTTGAATCTGCTATCGATAAAGGTTGGGAAATAGCTTTACACTGCACTATAAGAACGTTTCTGGTAATGGGACTGTTCTCCGTGTATTCTGGATTGATAGTGTGAGCTTCCATGAGTTGCTTAAAGCAGGAAGAACTGGTTTGGACCACTGGGAGAGGAGGGAGGGAAGTGATGTAAGGCAGGAAATGTCAATTTAGAATTCAAATTTTGGTTGGAGCAAGTGACTTCATAGGAGGCTGAGGTGCTTGAGGGTTTGGCCTCTGCGCAGGAAGCAACATCCTGCTGGTAACTAGCCCCCCCTTCTTCCATTGAGCCTTCCAGATTTGATAAGCATCTGTCATGTAACATGATGGTGCCAATCCCTGTTCCCTTCAATAAGGAATTTGCCTCCCTTTGACCAAACCCAGAAGCAAAGCTCTGATCTGTTCTTCTTGGAGGGTAGGTCAAGATTGGGTAGCTGTGTTAGTCTGTCCGTAGCAGCAGAAAAGAGTCCAGTATCACCTTATAAAGACTAAAATTTGTGGTAGGGTATGAGCTTTTCTGGGGGCTGTGGTGGCTCAGAGGTTAAGACGTTGAACTGCAGACTGGAAGGCCGGTAGCTCGGCAATTCTGGATCCTAGTGTCGTGTGATGGAGTGAACTCCCTTCTCTGGCCCCAGCTCCTGCCAACCTAGCAGTTCGAAAGCAAGAAATTGCAAATAGATAAATAGGTACCACTTTGGTGGGAAGGTTAACAGCATTCTGTGCACCTCAGCGTTTAGTCATGCCGGCCACATGGCCATGGAAATGCCTTCGGATAGCGCTGGCTCTTTGGCTTGGAAACAGAGATGAGCGTCGCCCCCTAGAGTTAGATTTGACTAGCTTTCAAGCAAGAGAAACCTTTACCTTTTACCTATATGAGTTTTTCTACTGTTCCTCCTGGATTTTGTGAAAAACAGAAGCTTTCAGGTGGCCCGAGATAACAGCTGGTGTGAACGTGTTTTAACCAACTGCCTCTTTCATGTAAGTGGATAACTTCTGAAGAAGCCAGGCATACCTTATTCCTGGGCTCAGTTCATTTTTCCCCCCTTCCTCATTTTCATGTGAATGTGAAGTTGACCCTTCACAGTACACATGTCCTTTCCTTCCTCCAAGCATATGTGTCAGGCTTGCATTTAACAGCTGGAGAAAATCTAGAGCAGAAGCAGGCATTTGATCGGTGTTAATGGCTCTTCACTTCCCCCAAAATATGATTTGCTGTGTAGTGTCTCTTTGCCATTTCTCCCTGTACGCATCTTAAGATAGCATTCAGTGCTTGGAGAAGAATCCTCCATGCTGTCTGAAACAGCAGTTTCCTGACTGCCAGTTTCTTTTCTGGGACAAATGTTGTCCTGTTGTAGTTCTTGGAAAAATTTGGTTGCTTCAGATAAAAAGTGTGCGTGTGTGCATGTGCACTAGTGTGGCCTATATTGTGTGTGGACAGCAATGCTGTCTCTAGGCTGTGTCTTGTAAGCAAAAATCTACTTTGTGAGCGACTGGCATTAGAGTTGTGAGCGAGCGATTTGGCTCCTGCAAAATTTAGTTTGCTCTGGAGCCCTCCTTCCTGAGCTAAGACAAAAATGTGTGAGCCGGAGGCTAAAAAACTGTGAGCTGGCTCACACTCACTGAGCTGAGAAGGAACATGGGTGGACAGACATACAGATGGTTTTGCTTTCTTGCGAGAGTTGGACTTCTGTCCTTTTTTGTTCCGGTGCACGCTGTTGTGAATTGTGAAATAAGTAAATGGTGGACATGTACAGATGGGGAGCTTATTCCATGCAAGTCTGGAAAAACAGCACTTGTGCCCAACTGACTGGCTTATTAATGAAAACATTAACTTAATAATAAAAAAGAAACATATGTGGATTACAACAAATGATTTTCTTCTTGAAAGCTTTAAAATCCATCCCTGAGAAGTTTAACAGAGGCTGTGGTCACATGGTCAATTTGATCGGGTTTCACCACTGTTCCCTATTGCATTTAATCTCAGGGGACGTGAAGAAGACTCCAGATAGAAAATGTAATGTGTACTGTAGCAGTTCTGGCTCTTAGCGTGGTGGCTTTGTGTCTTTATTTCAACTTAACAGTATTTAGGGGAAGGTGAAAGAAACCAATGTCCGTCCATGCCACTGGGCCAATGTTTTTTTTTTGCAATCCAGCTGCATGGTGTTCACAGTCAGTTATCTCGTTCATCAGCTTGAACCAGTGGGGCTTCATGGAATTTGCATTTAGCATCTGTTTTGCACAGTGTCCGTGGTTCAAGGTACTGGCTTCTGTAAGGGCCAAAATAGATGTGGTGGCATCCTTGTGGCGGTCACAAGGATGCCATTGCCATTTTCAACTTCATTTTAAAATGCCACGAGGGTCCAAGCAGCATGGAGCTTTTATTCTCCCTCCCGCCTTTTCGAATGCTGAAACAGCTGCAGGGTGGGGGGATAAGAGTGCTATACAGGACACCATCACGTCTAGTTCGGCCCTAAGACTTCACTGTACAGCAAGAAGTTGTTTATATGCATGTGTTTCAATCAGACTTTCATTGAGGGTTTGATGTAGGACCCCACATAATGAAAGCCTGGGGAATAATTTGCTGAAATGCCCAGTTCTCATGAGGTGAGCTGGCTTCAGGAGCACATCCACAACTTCTGAGGGCACCCCCTCAGAATACTGCTTCCCAAACAGATTCATCTGAATGCTGCACAGGGTTTTATGCAGGAGCATCTTTGTACATATCATTTCATTGTGTTCTGGCCAGGCCCATTTGCAAGATTTTAACTTTGCATAGGCAAGCGCAGGGAGCTCCAGTCCAGGCCATTTACGAGAATTTGTGTTATGAAATTCAGTGGCTTGCCTTTTGACAGCAGCGGTGTTCTTAATTATGACTGTAGTAGTGGATTTCTCATAAGAGATGTAGGAGGGCACACACAGCCGGGGGGGAGGGGGAATCTTCTATCGCAGTAGTACTGGCACCGTGAACTATTTGGTGTGGATATTCAAAGGGCTACTCGGTTGTATGCACTTTTTGCCACTGATCATGCCAATTTATTTCAACATTGTAAGGGGGTAGTGTGACCGAGGTTCCTGTCTAAAGAAAAAAGATGCCCTCCCCCCCAAATTATTTTGAATTGAATTATTTCCCCTTACCTGACAGGAATCTAATGTCTTGTGCTTTGTCCTTGGTTCCTCCCCATGTAGGTTGGCAATGACAAAATGTACAAAATTTCTGGAAATTTTGAAACCACAGGGAAAAAACAAATTTAGGGTAACATTGAAATATGAGCGGAAATTGAAATATAAGCAATATTTTTTCTTTCCTATCTAATCTAAACTCATTTTACTGATCATTTAGAATTTAGCGTATAAAAAAGTACTGTTTGGCCCATTTTATGGAATTTAAAAGTATGTGGCTTAGTTTTCGATAAGAAAAATTGCAAGTATCCCTAGGGCTTGAGATACAGTTGCAAAGTGCGTTGCATGGTGGCAGAGCAGATGTATCTGAATTTCTGCCACCTGAAAGGCAGGAAAAAATAAAACTTGAAGGGAGAAGCCAGTACCTATTCCGTAGTAAATAAAAGAAAGTGTATTGTTTGAACAAATATTCTCACACAGTCACAATAGTTAAGGCAGTTGGAACATTTAGATGTTAAAAATATATAAAACTGAAAACATCAAATTCTTTGATATATTAACACAGCGTAGCATATTAATTGCTGCCAAAACTTTAAAAAAAATTTTTAATCTTGTATATGTCTATAGTGTACATAGGAATTATCATTATCTAATCCTGGAGAGTATCTTGCATACAAACTTTCATACAACACATTTGGAGTTCAATATTATCTTTCATTTCACTCATTGCAAACGGGTGGGGGAATCATGGGAGGTTGGTTTTTATTCCCAAAAAATTCCCCCCATTTTTTTCCATTGGAAAAACTGAAGACGTGTGTGGAGGGAACACTTTTTTCCCTCCAGGCCTAAAATTGAAGACGGGGGGGATGCTTCTTTTCTTCAGGCCTTCACATTTTTATCAGTGACCCCGAAGACATTTCATTGGATGAGATGGCATTTTGCCTTATGTTAGCAACTTTATGGGGTGAAGTACATGCACCATTTGAATGGAATGGCTCATCTGCATGACAGCTGGAAAAAACCAACATACGTATGTAATCTTACTGAATGCACTATGCATACATACACTTTATGTACTCCATTATATTAATATAAAATAAAGATAACTCTTTATAGGAAAATAAAAGAAGCTGGAATATCCTCCTTAAGGGGTAAAGCTGAATTAATCTGCACAAAGCCGTATGCCTTGGGCTCTCTGAATGAGCTGGCTACCCAATAACTCTAGATCTTTGCCATTGTGAGGAATGTGCGCATTCATGTGTTGCTGCTTACTTTCTCTAGAACCTTATGTTTCTGTTCAGAGATGGTTGCAGTTAAGTAAATGACCAGGAGAAGAGCTAAGCCCAAACTATGTGTGCCATGAGAGAAACAGCTGGGGAACAACAAGAGATAGGTAAGATAAGGGCTTCTGCAGGGCCCAGAGTCTACACCCCCAGAGAAAGCTACCTGCTGCGCTCCAGAATCGCTGTGCTGGCCTTGCCTCTAGCCAAGTGGGTAGTTCTGCCACACCTGTTGCCCCAGTTGCACACAATGCAGAGAACTGTCTACTCTCAAAGATGGCGTGCTCAGTCCAGTGACACCCACCCACAGGTTTATTCAAGACATGAGCTTTCATGTGCAAGGCACACTTTTTCAAATACATTGGGCTTGTCAGAGCTTGCCAGAGCCACAGTAGTTGAAAAAGTGTGCCTTGCACATGGCAGTTCATACATTGAATAAACCGTGGTTGGTTTTAAAGGTGCCACTAGACTCTAAATTTGTTCTACTGCTTCAGACCAACACGGCTGACTACCTGGCTCTACCCACCCACAGGAGTAGACTTTTCTAAAGAGGTGTGATTCTCACCCTCACAAAAAGTAATGTCCTTCTGGTGGAATATTGACATGTGATTCCAGTTTGTTTTCTCCTTATTTACTCATTCAATCAACTTGTCATCTGTCTGTCTTCTTGAGACTCAAGGCAGATTACGGAGTTATAACAGTCATTATGATAAAGACAATACAATGCATACCATGAACAATGCCATAAAACTGGACTATACAAGTCATAGAACCATGAAACAGTATGATACATCACATGAACTTGATTCTGCAGTTAGAGAACCAAGATCCAGTAGGCTTGGATTTCACAATTACAGGATGCTGAACTGTATACAGTGTAGTGAATCGAGTAAGCAGTGCAGTGTAAAGGGGGAGGAAAAGATAGCTGAAGCATGTGTTCCCCTCCTCCCTTTCAAGATTTAGAAATATTGTACTAGGAGCTATGCGGCACAGATGGGAGGAATCTGGTATCCGACGAAGGGAACTTTGACTCTCGAAAGCTGTACTACAGAAATCTTGTTTCTATAAGGTGCCACTGGACTTGAATCTGGATGGGGTGGGAGGAAGGGGCAAAAATGCTCTGCGGAGGATCTGTGAGATCCTGCCTCCAATGCTCCCTCTAAGCTGTGGAGTCTTGTGAGTAAAAATTCTACTTTGTGAGCTACTGGCATTAAAGTTGCGAGCAACTAATTTGGCTGCTGCATAAATTAGTTTGCTCTGGAGCCTTCCTTCCTGAGCGGAGACAAAGATGTGTAATCCAGAGGCTTGAAAACTGTGAGCTAGCTCACACCAACTCAGCTTAGAGGGAACACTGCATTGCCTCTTGTGCTGGAGAAAAAGAAGCTTCTAGCACCCGCCACTGTTGTCAGATGACCGCATGATGCCGGCTGCCTTTCTGGCAGAACTGCTGAACCTGACTAATGGAAAAATACTTAAACTTCGCAGGCCAAATGGAAAAATAAAAATACTGATATCAGTGTCTTAAAAACTAGAAGAACTATTTACAATAAAAAATCATAGCATTTTAAAGTTTTAAGTAGTACGTCCAATACGATTGTGTACCATACTAGCATCTTTATAAAGAATAAAATCTCTTCAGGGCAGAACGGGATGCACGTTAAACTTGTGCAGTGTGCCTGTGAAGGAGGAGCATGTTGGCAATTGTAATCTGCTGTATGATATTCTATCAAAGTATTGTCATGTTATTCCAGTCTGGTTGTTGTATTGGAAGTGGATAAGTTAACAGTCCTTTGCCTTCTTAAAATATGCACAAGTTAACAATCCATAATGTTTATAATAACAACTCATTATATTCTGTGAGCAAATAATTGTTATCCCACTTCTGCTATTTGGTAGGGGTTTGGAGAACTGGAAGCACATCCCTTCCCCTTTGTGATTCACTAATGAGGTTCACAGCAAGGGTTGCCAGATTTTACCTTGCCTGGATCGGGGGACTTGGGACTCTGGGAGAGCATTCCCAGGTGGGCGGGGACGTCATACGACTTTCCTGATGCAATGACATCACCTGGAACTGATGTCATCATGCCGGGGACGTCACAAGGAGTGCTCTGGTATTTGGGCAAACTTTTTTTCGGCCTCAAAACCATAGAGTTTGCCCAAATACCAGAATGTCCCCATCATGATGGAGTCAGTTCCAGGTGACGTCATCACATTGGGTACGTCCCATGGCAACATCCCTGTTTGGGGGTGGGGCTTCCCCTACCGGTCAGCTGGCCAACGGCAGGCTGAAGCCCCCAAAATCAGGGGTTTCCCTGGTGCCACCGGGGGAAATGGCAACCGTATTCATAGCTAAATGCCCAACAGTCAAAATACTGGGTGTTTCTGTATGGATGAGTTGCCCCCAAGTTTGATGCTGTTTGGAAGTGAGTTGTTTTCCTGATTCCCCATAGCATTATGGTGCATTAGTGTACTTCCCGGGGTTTCCCTGGCTTTTCTCCAACCTTTCTTAAACCTGGTATGCTCAAGTTTCGGGAAAGATCGCAGCAAAGCACTGTTGCTGCCATGCAGGTGGGAAAGTTTGGGTTTTCCTGGTCCTGTCTCCGGGGCATCCATTTTCCCCACAGTAGCCATTTCTGCAGAGTATTATCGTGTTTGTTTTGTGGTTTAATAGTTTTATATAATATATTGTTATACTAAAATATGTGTCAGGCTCTCTGAATTCCCAGCTTTCTTTTCTTTTCTTTTTCTTTTTCTTTTCCCTTTCCTTGTGGAGATGTGTGGAAAAACAGCATATCTCTCACAAAGAAACGGGCTAGGGGCTTAGTCTTCTTTCTTTTAATGAAAGCTGGGAACTCAGGAGAAGATGATGGCGACATCAAGTCACAACCAGCTCATGGTGACCCCAAGCATGGGGTATTCCAGGCAAGGAGCTAGCAGAGGTGGCTTGCTACTGCCTTTTTCCTCATAGCAGCCCCAGTTTTCCATGACTGACCCCACTTAGCTCCCAAGCTCTGACAAAGCCCAGGTTAAGCTGAGCTATTTGGGCTGTCATATTCAGAGATAGAGATGCGAAGGCCCGGGAAAAAACGTTTTTTCCCCATTTTTTTTTCCTGAAGCCTTTTTTGTTTTTTTTCCGAAAAATTGGAAAAATTGCAAAAAAGAAAAGGGAAAAAAATTGATTATGGAACATGATAATTACAAGACACAACAGAGTAGCTGCAGAAGCAGACTCTAAAACTGATACTGATAATTACAGCTCAGAAAATGATTCTGATTAAATTTCATGCCCATTCATTGAAACTTAGTCCCACACTCCCTTCTATACACTTCCCCCTCTTCAATTCTTTTTATGAGGATGGGTTTTTTATTATTTAATACTGTGGAGAGGAAATACGAATAATTGTTACTTCTAGATTTTTAAAAATTGTTTTGTGGAGGTTTTTTTGTCTATTCTGCATAAACTAGTAAACAGTTCAGGAGATTGTTGCTCCATTTGTTACAATTACAAATAAATATTATTTCAAAAGTAAATTCTGTTTGTAATTGTTTGGATACACTATATTTTTAATATGCTAGTTGTGACAATGTCATACCAAGTAAAATTGTCCATAGTCATGTTTTATGTTCCTAAAGTAACAGAATAACTTTCAATCTGGAAAAGAAAAAAGAAGTGCTAATGTATAATTTTTTTCAATTTTTCCAAAAATTTCCATTTTTTCCCGGAAAAAAACAGGGGGGAACTGGTTTTTTTCCGAGCTTCAAAATTTCCAGAAATGTTACATCTCTACTCAGAGAATCTGATGCAGATTCTAGTATAACGGCATATGATATTATGCTATTAAATTGCTTTTTAAAAAAACATCAGGGAAGCCTGCTGTGTTGAACCCCTGTTGCGGCTATGTTGTATTAGCATCCACAGCAGCAAGAGAGAAACGACACAAGCCAGTCTCCTTGTGGATAACACCACTGACTTTACCCCCCCCCCCCATGCAAACAACTACCTTGCCTTATAGAAGAGGGGTCGCCAGCATGGTGCTTGTGGGTTCCATGGTGCCTGCTGACACTTTTTCTGGTGCCTGCTAAGTGTTTTCAGGAAGTGGGCATGGAGAGCTGATTGGCTGTGCAGATTTTTTAAAATGTTGCTTTGGCTGCAACTGCCACCACAGCACAAGAATCTTCACTGTGTTACAGAAGTTCCGCTGTGACAATCATTTTAAGTTTGGCTCCGCCTCCTGTGGTAGCCATTTTGTCACTGCGGCACTCATCATGCCATGTCAGAACTCCAAATGCGCCTGCAAGCTCCAGAAGATTGGGGACCCCTGCTCTAGAAGCCTGCAAAGATTTTTTTCCCTCCCTCTCTTGACATGGAAGTGCACATGAAAATACCCAGCCACAAGACTAAGCAAGCAATCTCTTTTTTTAAGCATTTTTTTAAATGCCAGCAATGCTGTTGGCCACCTGTTCAACCAGTACTTTACATGGGCAAACATCCATTGAGCTAAACAATAGTTTGCTATGCTTCTAATGTGATGACCCAGA
Source organism: Gekko gecko (assembly GCA_029375565.1). Lineage (NCBI taxonomy): Eukaryota > Metazoa > Chordata > Lepidosauria > Squamata > Gekkonidae > Gekko > Gekko gecko. The sequence goes on along the minus strand of JAPDNY010000001.1, from coordinate 331,191,483 downwards.
TGCATTGTTATATCAAAACTTGAAGCACAATCACACCTGGAGTTTACTTTTTATATGTGCTGCCAGTTTTAATGACTAATTACATGACGTGTGCATGTGTTGACAAAATTTCTAAGCATAGAATTTGCATATAAGTAACATACTAAGAAGATAAGAGATTGGATTTATACTCCACCCTTCGCTACCCAAAGGAGTCTCAGAGTGACTTACAAACTCCTTTTCCTTCCCCTCCCCACAACAGACACCCTGTGAGGTACTGAGATAGCTCTGATACCCTGAGAGAGCTCTGACAGAAGGTGTTCTTTTTCAAGAACAGCTGTGCCAGCAGGTGCAAGTGGAGGAGTGAGGAATCAAATCCAGTTCTCCCAGATTAACCACTTAGGATAAGGCTGCAAGTCCTGCTGATTTCACTGGAATTTACTTATTTATGGTTTTTGACTAAAATTGTTATCTGGCACTACAAAGGACTGCTCTTATTCCATGACAGAGCAAGTACTTCATTGAAAAAACACCTACGATAGGATTTCCAGTTCTTGTGAAAAATATGCTAGCTAATGTGAACTCTTAGGGCAATTCTGCATTGGCTTTTCCCTCCATTGTTTTACCAAACCCATGTTGGAACAGAAATTCCCCTCTGCACTGCATACCGTTTTCACTTTCTTTGATCATCGGGTCTTATGGTACTTTCTTGCATAGATTTATGGCCATTCAGGGGTGACTTCTCAGTCAGTATGGTGCTGCCCTGGGGTATTTGAATGTGATTTTGAGCTGTACCTTTGGTAAAACAATGGAGGGAAAAGCCAATACAGAATCGCCTACAGTGGAATAGCAAGTGGTTTCCCATGACAAATTTGTAGTGCAATATTTGTGGTATGGTTTTTTTCTTGAAGATCTTTCCAACAAAAACTGGAATTCAGAGATTGCTAGACCCATAATCACTGCAGAGAGGAGGTAGGGAAAATCAAAATGGTGGACTACCTTTGCCAGTAAATGGGCTACAGCTCCATTACAGAAAGTTGTTCAGTGACTATTCACAGGCTCCCAGCTTAAAGTAAAGATAATTTTGTGTGTGTGTGTGTGTATATATATATATATATATATATATATATATATATATATATATATGGAAATAATTGTATCATTAATAGCCTATTAAAATATTTTAATACACACTGAGACAGTTGGGTATCTTACATGAAGGGAGCAAGGTTTTTCATTAATTAAAGGAATGTTTTGAGTATACATTTATTGGATCTTTCTAAAATACTGCTAACATGGAATTGTTTTCATTTTGTTTCAGATGCTGAATTACAAATAACTCTGGAAGCAAGTGGACCAGAGGAGAACTCCAAAAGTGGATATCAAATACTATGTATAAAATGACAAGAGGGAAATTTAACAGAGTACACTTCCAGTACTGAAGACTGCCATGATCCCAATATGTTCCATACAGTAAAAAATGGTTTGCTTGTTTTGCAACATTCATATACACAAATCCCCCCCCCAAATAGTTCAGTCAGTAATGCTCAGAAATATTTCAGTGAAGCCATCAAGAGGAAAGAAAACAAAGTTGTGTAGATCAAATTCAATGTAACAGTCAGTTTGAAGGTGGAGCTGCTCTCAGCAGCAGCCTAGATAGCCCTGACTAGCCGGAGCTCATTAGAGCCTTGAAGCTAAGCAGGGTCGGCCATGGTTAGTACTTGGATGGGAGACCACCGAGGAAGATGAAGGTTGGTACACAGATGAAGGCAGTAGCAAATCACCTCTGCTCACCTCTTTGCCTTAAAAACCCCATGATGAGGTCACTATGTCAGTTGCAATTTGACGGGCTCATTTTACCTTTACCTTTTACGTGTCATCGATATTTGTGTACCCTCTGCCATACTGGGAAAGAATGTGATACATGTTATGATGGCACCTGGTATTTTTGGCCGCTGTGTGACAGAGTGTTGGACTAGATGGGCCATTGGCCTGATTCAACATTGGCTTTTCTTATGTTCTTATGCCAGCTTTACCAATGGGCATACAAAATCCACCGCCTCTGAAGCAGCAGCAGAGATTGTATTTATCAGTTTAATGAATGAACCTTTAATATGGGTATCATGCAAGCCCTTTATGAAAATATCTATGACGTGAATAATGAGAGTAGCCTGTATATACTGGGGGGAAGCTGTAAACCAACTGCTGAAAAATGATACCTCGAATGCTCATTTCCACCGACTACCATGAAGAAATGAACAAGAAGTTCTTGCTGTAAAACAAATCACTAGTTCAGATCCTAGAGGTGTGACAGCTGAAAACAATGATGACAGTATTGAAGCGAGCCTGTAAACTCTGTACAGGGGGACCATGTGGGCTTCGGAAATCTCTTAACGATTAGAGATGTGAGATCACAGGATGCAACAGAAGGACATATTCCACTAGAGGTGGATTCGTCATTCAGATGGGTTGTTTTTGATAGAGTAGAATACATCTTCAGGAAGGAAGTGTGAACGGGGCAGCTGGGAACATTTCACAATGTGCTATGGCCGTGACATACGCGGAGAGAGGCAGGTCAAGGGTGTCGTGTCAGACAGGTGACGGGAGGCCTCCAAGTCCACTGCCTCAGCAGGTTGCTTTGGGGCTGCCAGTTCATCAAGTTTCTGGAACAAGAAGTTACATCTGTAAGTTCCATTTCCAGAAGCAGGTTATAACTGGGAGATTAAAAAAAAAAAATAGATGTGCCACGTTGGTCTGATGTAGAACAGCTAAATTTCAATCTAGTTGCACCTTCGAGACCAACAAGGTTATCGAAGTGTGAGCTTTCGAAAGTCAGAACTTCCTCTGTCAGATAAAAGTAGGAAACTTCCCTTCATTAGATAGGAAACTTTTTCTTTCTTGTATCTGACAAAGGGACCTTTGACTCTCAAAGGCTCATGCCCCAAAAATCTTGTTGGTCTCTTAAGTGCTATTGGGCTCAAATCTTAGTTCTGGCAGCATCCCAGGCTGTTCTGTGGTTCATGAAATGGTCATCTTAAAAAAAGAAAGAAAACTGATATGTGTCATAGTTGTATAATCACCATCCATAGGTAGGGTAGAGAGCCAGTTTGGTATAGTGGTTAAGTGCACGGACTCTAATCTGGGAGAACCGGGTTTGATTCCCCACTCCTCCACTTGCACCTGCTGGATGACCTTGGGCAAGCCATAGTTCTGGCACAGCTGTTCTTGAAAAAGAGCCGTTTCTGTCAGAGCTTTCTCAGCCCCACCTACCTCACAGGGTGTCTGTTGTGGGGAGGGGAAGGGAAAGGAGTTTGTAAGTTGCTCCGAGACTCTGAGTGAAGGGTGGTGTATAAATCCAATCTCTTCTCTTCTTCTTCTTTCCAAGCTCTGATAATGTAGGATAATGATTCCCCGAAGTGTTGGACACTTCAGACGGTGATAGTGGATGAGATAAGTGACTTAACTACTTCAAAGAAAGAAGTAATGTAAAAAAAGTGCTTGAAACTTTCTTTTTCATTTCTTCTGAACGTTATTTAGATTCAGGTGGATGGTATTTGCTGTAATTTAAGTAGAGATCATGGTGGACTTAACCGCTCCAGATGGATGAGGCCAAAGTTGTACAAACCTAAGGACTGTGTATTAGCTACATTTCATTCTTTTCCGCTTTTTTCCCCCTTGCTTCCTGCAAAGCCAGGACAGAGCGAAACAGCAGAATTAGCTACTCTTGGAGTCCTGTCATCTGTAACTTGGCGTTCAGGTGGTGTTCACAATGGGAAGAATAATTTTCTCTTGTGGAAGGTCAGAGGGCTGTGTCCCCTGAGAGTAGGCCATACTGCCGCTTCTCTGCACTGCTTGTCATTATAGATAGATTAGAACCAGTGCAGTCGTGCAGCTGTACTAACTTCTCTTCTGTGGGTGGCTACTTCTGCATTCCTAACTAAATAACTGGTTTCCTATTGGTATCTTAACCCCTTCCCAACACAGTTTGGCAAACGCTGATTTAGAACTTCAAAAAACAGTGCCTCAATAGCTGTCTGGGCCAGTACATGTGTATGCTTTTAAGAACAGTTCGGCATTTCTCTCCAGTCCCAGAATCACATGTATCACGTGAACTCGTGGATGTGCTTTCAGAGTTTTAACCTTAACACCCAAAATGCCAGTGGCGAAAAAACCCTACCAGAAGGAGTGCCCACACAACTTTTCCAACTTTTAGCAAGATCAGTATGTAGATAAAATTGATCATGGCTTAAAGAGGCACCTGTCTAAGCAGTAGCAACTTCAGAATTCCAAAAGCTAGAAAACAATGCCACAGATTTTTTCTTGAAACTTCCAGTTAATATTGTTGCTTTTTCTTACACAAAAACGAAGACTTTTTAAGGTGGGACCAGTGAAAGGACACACTTAATCACGCATCACCAATTTGTACAGGATGTTGTGTTTCATTATAAATAGAGGGGTTTTCTAATCCTCTGAGACTGCATATGTACCATGAAGCTTCTCTCAGACAGCTGTGGTGCAGGGTGTTCTTCCTATACTGACGAGTGGGCGTAGCTTATTCCTGTTTTTCTAGAATAGTTGCCTTCAGCCGCAGGCAACTATTTTCTAAGTCGCCAGATCCAGAACCCTACCGTTCACTTCCAGCTTGCAGCATGGAACCCAGCTGAAACTGATTCCCACTTATGTCCATTTATCTCTATGTACTTGTGGGATAGTGGTCTAACTTTACCCCTTCCTATGCTGCTGTATTAGGCAACCAGTGTTTAACAGAACTTAGTTCATCTACCAACTGAGAGCCAGCGTGGTGTAGTGATTAAGAGCGCCAGACTCTAATCTGGAGGATCAGGTTTGATTCCACCACTCCTCCACATGAAGCCAGCTCTCTCAGAGCGCTCTCAGCCCCCACCCCCCTCACAAGGTACCTGTTGTGGCGAGAGGAAGGGAAGGTGATTGTAAGCTGTTCTGAGACTCCTTAGGGTAGAGAAAAGCGGAGGATAAGAACCTCTTCTTTACAAACACAAAGTGAACTTCAGCATCTGCTTACTAAGTTTATTACTATTTAGAGGGGAAACTTGTCATTTTATAACAATTTAAGTTTATAGAAGCCGATTTAATATTTCCTACAATTTCTTACTTTCTAATATTTTAACCTGCCTCTTAAAGAATAGTTTTCAAAAAGGCTAAGATCCGACTGCATTTTTAAAATCTATCAGAAACTCCTTTGGTTTTATCTTTAGGCAAATCCTCTTGAGAGGAATATGTTCCTACTAAACAGGCTAGTATTTAATAACCCATAGATTGTTTCTAAATTATTAATATCTATCCCTTGGTTCTTATTTTTCAATCAGGTTCCCTGTTACTTAAAAAGTTCTTCTAATCTATATTTCTCCCCAGATGTTGGGGTTGCAGGTTTGACTTTTTGTAGAGAAGCACCAGGACATTGGTGATTGACCATGTTTTCTTCTGCACAGGAACATAATCTGCCCACTGAGTAAATTGCAGGGCAAAAATTGCACATGATTGTATCAATTTTTATGTTTGCATTGGTGGTGTAAAATGCCCACATGCTTGTGTGCTTTGGTAATCTATAAGGGGAAAACATGCAAACTTAAAACAGTAAAGGGAGCATATGCTGGTTCTGAAATTAATTTTAGAAATTCTCAAACTGGAAGTCAGACTGCAGGACAGAGCCAACCAGCGAGATAGTAATGCAATGACGGTCATCAGCTCCTCCATCAGCATGTAATCGTGGGATTTACAATGTAATCCTAAAAAGAGTTACCCTGGCCTAAACACCTTGATTATAATGGACTTAGACTGGCGTAATTCTGCACAGGATTGTACTAAAAGTCTGTCATCCAAACAACGCGACCATGATCAGCTGATGATCTGCTGCCCAGTCTCCTGATGTGTATTTTCTTTGCATCAGTTTTTGATGCAACAAATTATGAATTGCTACACTTAAATATTAAGTGTATATATATATGGAATGGCTGGAGGGGAGAACCCCAGCTTTTTTGTTATGTTTGTGAATTTGTTACCAAATGCCTCTGTTCTGTAACTAAAGTCTGCCACTGAACAGATGCTTATTCTGTCGAAGCAACGTTAGCTGCGTGGTTATCTCAGATTTCCGTGTCTGGGGCAAGGCATTAACCCAAAAACTAGAACTTGAAACAGCATGTCAAAAGGTAATTGTAGTAAGCTGCCCCATGGCATAAGGTGGTGGCTGAAGTTGTCCACTAATGCCATTAAACAAGTACTTGATTTGCAACGACAGTACTAACATAGAATTCCTTTATTCTATACTTCATGCTCACAGACCAGTGGGTCATAAGCAAACAAGTTCTATAGTCCACATGGTGCAGAATAATGCAATCCAAAAATACCGAAAATAACCAAGCAGCCAGAAATACAAAGTACAAGGAATAATATATATCATCATTACAGATAAAAGTCATTAAAAACCATTGATAAAAGTTTTGCCACAGCAAGAGTTACACTTGGGTCGGTATCAGCCAGAAACTTTGTAACTGCTTCTTGTTTTGAGACACATCCCCACTTCTGATCCATTTATCTCTAGCGAGTTTATGCTTACAATCGATAAATAAGTGTCAGATAGTATCCAGATTCCCTGATTTACAATCACAAAAATTGTTCAGAAAAGGGAATCCCAAGGAACCTGCCTGTTAACTCCCCCCAATGGTAAAACTTTTAATCTCGCTTTAGTGAAGAGTATTCTGTACTTAGGGACAGTTAAGAATTTGCAGTACACAGGCAGAGTCCTTGGAATAGGGAGACCCCGGTAGTATAAGGAGCATAGCGTACCCTCCGTGCTCTACAACTACTGCTCCATTTGTCATCTGCACATTAATTTCAGTGGGACTTTTCCCCACGTAAACAAATATAAGGCTGCAGCTTGAATCTTCCACACGCAGGAATGTTTAACTGATGGCCCATGAATGCAGGGTATATGTAACGGTGTTTTTTCCCCCCCATCTTTGCTTTTAGTATGAATACTGCAGCATCCAGGAGCTGCCTTTTAACCTCTCTGCCAGCCAGCCATCCTATTTCTTTGGGGCTCAGACAGTGACTGGAAGGTCCTGGATTATCAGTGCTTCTCTACCAGCTCCAGTATACAAAGATCTCATTGCATCCAACTATTTGAGATATCTAGTAGAAATAGCAGGAACTCGTTTTTAAAAATCCGAAATTAAAGTTGCTACTGCAAGGCCTTTCCAGATAGGGGTAAGTCTTTTATTTTCAAGCCCTGTGGGGTTGTGATGTGTAGCCTGCTCCTGTATGTGTTTTCTCAGAGCTTCATCCCAGTAGTGTCAAGAGGGCATTGCAGTATGGGTCAGTCCGTTGATTTATCTAAGCCAGTACTGTCTCCGCGAACTGGTCGCAGCTCTCTGAAGTAGTAGACTCAGGCCCAGTCTTTTCAGATGCCACAACATTCATTGTATTGATCAAGCAGACAGTAGGCTATAAAAACTCACCTCACAAAGACATGTTAACTTTTAAGGTGCTACAGAGCTCCTTGTCCCTAGAAAACTTGTTGTTCTGCCTTCATTTTATAACAGATTTTGGACAGGGGTTACTAAGCCTCATCTGGGCCTCTTCTTAACAGCAAAGATGTAATTTTTGTATTGAGCTTTTGATAACACTTTTTAGCCTTTGTTTTGTTTTTTGATAACATTGTTGGGGCTTGGCTCTCCACTCTTGAAGGGGTCTGATTATCTCTCGGTGACTTGCTGAAGAGCCTGAGGGTGATTCTGGATGCTTGCAATCGGCCTTCAGTCCCAGTAAGAAAAAACCCATTGACTGCACATGAAAATAAATTAAAATGTTCTGAGATCAACAAAACCCAGGATGTGGGTTTTAATGTAAGATTTAAGGCAGTCTGCAAAGACTGGGAGAACATAAATGTTGGTCAAAAAAATAATGTCCCTCTGCACCTGAAGCTGTAGATCTCTGCTTTGGTTCTTTATTCATTGTCTTTACTGGGGGGTTTTGCAACCGGAGTCATAAATGGCCAACCCTCATCCCACAATAAACCTTGTTCCATAGGTGTGGTTCTTTGACGTATCAAATCTTATTAGTCTAGAAATCCTCTTTCTTTTACGGGCTGTACCATGGTGAGGTCTCAGGCCAGTAGAAGATTTTGGTTGCAGCTGGGCTTAGTTGCCAGCGTTTGAGAGGAAGTGTCAGTATTCACAGCTTGCTGTATTGTATTACTACCATCCAGCGGTTTTTCCTCTGTAAATAAGGATATGCATTGTGTACACTTTCCATATAGTACATGGTTACAGAGCATCTCTAAGGTTGTTCCTTTCCTTTTTTTATACAATAAAGTTTACTGAAATGTTTGTAAAATTATTAACATTGCAAACACAAGAACATTTGAAGTGCTATAACAATACATAGAGTAGTAAACCAACAAACTACTGTGCATTGGAAGGTGGAAAGCAGCAAAGGTTATAACAAAAAAATAATAAATATAAGGTACCATCCATAAATTAAACATAGACTAAGCATATAAGTATATTACTAGTAACAACAATCATGAATACATTGAGTATCATTACCACAACCACAGGTTATCAATTACTTTGGGAATATCTTGTTGGGTGGTGAGGTATTCTAAGATAGGAAACCATGTTGGAATAAAAGTAGAAGAGGCAGGGAGCTTATCAAAATGCGTAAGATTGTCTGAGAGTTTTGCCATGATATATAAATCCCACAACTTTTTATGCCATTGTGAAAGCATGGGTGCCATTGTCATTTTCCAGTGTGTGGCAATGACAGTTTTAGCTGCAAAAAAGCATCAAAGAGACCCCTTTCTATGTTGGAGAGTGGAGTATCAACAGTAGCCCATCCATTCAAAAACAAGTTTTCTGGCGTGGGAGAAATATCAATGCACATTATAGATTTGATTTGATTCAGAACAGCATTCCAGAAAGGAAGGATTTTGGGACAGAAGACCCAGCAATGCAACTATCCCACATTGCTGCATTTTTTCCAGCATTTTGGACTATACGATGGGTTTATGTGAGCCAGTTTATGTGGCGAGGTTGTTCCTTTTCTTAACTAGATCCTTTTCTTTCTTCTGTTAATGTATTAACTAGTTGTTGTTTAATACTTCATAGGAAGTAGTTTCCATTTTATTGTTGACCAACATTTCCCCTTCCCTCCCCACCCCAGCCTACATACCTTTGGCCCAACAGCTCACCCCACAAACGATAGTCATGACTAACCAGGAAACGGAGGGTTCTGCAAATGCAAGGGGAGGAGAGGCGTCTACATGTCCATAGTGTGTTCCCAGCCAGAGTTTGGCCATGGTATCTGAACCAAGCCTGGGTTGGAGTTGCATTATTTTTATATCCACGTTTTATAGTATTTAACCTGGACCATACCAATGGATAGGAACAGAAAGGCCATCTGGGGACCTGAAGGATGGCCTGTAGCACTATGAAGTAGCGCCAACAGCTGTATTCTGTAAAGCTGTTTGTCATGGAGTTCTGTCCATTTTGCACTAAAACAGATGTGTAGTGCGCTATAGCTTAGGGTCAGTGTATGGAAAAACAAGGCACAATCAAGTCTCACTGCTGTACTTATAAATCCTCCTCTCTTGGAAGTCCGTAGATACCTTGAGCTAACGTAGCAGCACATTATGGTTTGTGGATTTTGGAAAGGTGCAGGCCATATTGTGCTGCCTCCAAAATTCAAGGATTTCTTCCTCATGACCAGAGGCTTCAGCTGTTGGACTGTTGTGGATAGGTTCCTGGTGTCAGCTGTGCCCTAGCAGCACAAAAATATTGGGAGTTATTCTTAGTCAAGTGCCTCCAATATTGACTGTGCTGCTGAAGTAAGGCTGATTATTCTTCCACAAGTCTCTTGGAGTACATGGATATCTAGTGCCAGTGGCGCTTTGATCGCGTAGCCCACGTCCATCGATGTTGCTGATGTAATTCTGTTAACTGCAATAAACGTTCTAGAATTGTGTCGTCTGGTAGTTAAACCTCTACTATGATTTCCGTTCTTGAATCTGCGTGAACCCCGCTGACTGACTGTCGCCTATCGCACAGTTGCTGTGTGACCCATTTTCTCACTTTAGTGGATTATTTTTTTTAAAAAAAAAAAATCTTGCCCTTCTAAGGAGCTCAGGGCAGCATTTGCCATTTTATCCTCCCAGTAGCTGTGTGAGGGGCAGGCTAGAAAATGATGGGTCCAGTTTAGGCAGCAGCCTTCAGGGCAGAGTTGGAATTTGAAAAGGGTTTCCTGGATTCTAGTCCCAACACTTACCACTATATTATACTTGGTCATACAAGTCAGTATGATACTTGGCCCCAGTGTTCCCTCTAAGCTGAGTTAGTGTGAGCTAGCTCACAGGTTTTTCAGCCTCCAGTTCACACAGTTTTGTCTTAGCTCAGGAAGGATGGCTCCAGAGCAAACTAATTTATGCAGCAGCCAAATTAGTTGCTCGCAACTTTGATGCCAGTAGCTCACAAAATAGAATTTTTGCTCACGAGACTCCACTGCTTAGAGGGATCATCGCTTGGCACGTCACTCGGATTGTTGAAAGTTCTTCATATATGTTATCCGAGCAATGCTCATAGCATAGGTCATTATTACTCCAATATAAAATCGAAGGGTGGCACAAAGCCAAGACTGGAAATACAGCCTTCCTCGCTCATGTTCTTTTTAGTCATTATGCTGTTACCAGTACTGTGCTGCCCTGCCCTGGATGGCAGGACTGATCTCATCAGGTCTTGGAAGCTAAGCAGTGTCTGCCCTGCTTAGTACTTGTGGATGGGAGACTTCCAAAGAAGTCCAGGGTCACTTTGCAGAGGCAGGCAACAGCAAACCACTTCTGGTGTTTGTTTGTTTTTTAATATGTGTGAGTGCACCTGGAAGTCATGGTGACCTCTGGTGACTGACCCCTACTGGGGGCCTGGAGGATATTCAGAGAGGTGGCTAAGCCTGCCTCTGTCCTCCCAACTGCCGGTATTCCGAGGAGGTCTCCCATCCAAGCACTTGCCAGAGTCGACCCTGCTCAGCTTCCAAGCTCTGACGAGATCGGGCTTGCCTGGACTGTTCAGATCAGGGCAACGGGAAACCACTTCTTGGGTGTCTCTTGCCTTGAAAACTCTAGCGGGGGGGGTCACCTGCCTTTTAGGTCTACAACTTCTGCAGCAGTCCAGGCCTAGCTGTTGCGGCTGTGTCCTCAGTCTGTTTCTCCTAACACAAGAAGGTGCCATCTCTGCCAGGGGTAGGCTTTTCCCTCCAGTCAAGCATCACATCATCTGGTCAGAGGGATGTGTGCTCTGGAGATGAGCAGTGGGCCAAAATCTAAACCCATGGGCTTCAAGTAACCCTCTCCCAGTTCACTCAGTATGTGTGGGAGGGAGGTACGTCTGTCTCTATCACATATGCTCACATCCAGGAGGATAGTTTGGTAAAGCAAGTCCCGAGGAAATATCACCGACAATGTTAAATGCACCAGGGAGCTCAAGTGTGAAGCCAAAGAGCACTTCGGTGCTATCATGTGCAGAAGCATCACATCTGTTACTTTCTTTGCCTTTCTATACCTGAACATAGTCTAAATTAGTACTGTAACCCCCTTCCCTGAAAGGAGAGTTTTGCCTTTTTGGATCTTGTGGCAGAATGGATCTTGTGGCAGAATGTTCCTGCAGGCCCTGTTCTGCTTTGCCCTCCTAGGGGTTCCCAATTCCCTAGTGCGACTCTTCCTTCTCTCTTGGGTAGCCAACAGCCACCACCTGATTGTTGTAGGGATTTGCCACTGGAAGGATCAGGACTCCCAGTGTCCCTTCTCTGAGGCCTTGCCCCTGTATCTCCCACTGCCCAGTGGTCACCACAGGGACAGATTACTGCCTTGTGCATCCCTGGAAGAATGGCCACTTGCTAACTGCCTGCCTGCCCCTCCAAGTGCTCCTTTTAAAATAGTGTGTCCAAGGTGGTGGAGATGTATTTGGTACAGAGAACCACTTCCAGTATCCAAAGCTATAAAGTGTATATTTAAAAAAAAATGTTCACAAGCACACTTAGCATTGCACCAGATTTGAGCAAGGGAAACAAAAGAATGAGGTAAAAACACAAATCTTCTGCCCCTCCCGCTATACATGCCCTATCAGATGTTAAAACAGGTCAGGCTCCTTAAGCTTAGGATGTTATAAATCTTTACAGAGTACCCATTACCTTGCAGCTGTTGGTAGCTCTCTGAGCACATTGTCAAAGATGGCTGCCTTCCCAGAGGAGAGGTCTCCCTGCGTTCATGGCTGCAGCATCCAAGGAAAAGAGCCCACCTTCCTCTTGCACAGAGATTTCATCTCTGGTACCCCACCCCCTTGACCCCAGTCAGACCAGGTCAAGGAAGCTTTTCCTGCCACCTCCAAAAAGTTCCTTCCTCAAGCCTTTTTAGAAGTTGACACCCCTCAACTCTCTGTTCCCTACCTGGAGAAGGGGGACGCTTGACCATCCCCTTGTCTAGACCTGTTAGCATTTGTATGAAAGTGGGCTGAGGTACAAGCCCCCTGACTTCCTGCTCTGCCTAGAGAAAAACTTAAAACGCAAAATGGATGCTTTGCTCCTTGCCAACTTCCCAGGAGAAAATGCATTTCTTCAGTCTTCATTGGTAGGGACAAATAATTTGTTTCGGATGGATGCGGTCCTTTTTGAGAGGACCAAGAGGACTAACGCCTGCCTGCCTGCCTGCCTTGCTTGAAGTTTTTTTTAACCCCGTAGGCATCACACTTCATCTGAAAGCAGGATTATGAGAAAAAAGTATCTCCTCTCCTGTGGGTCAGTCAACCCCTTCCCTTTTGGTCTCAGCGCCACTGAGGTATTGCAACCTTGGTTGTGACAATGTCTAAGCAGACCCAGCTGCTCACAGAAAGGGGATGTCTCTGCTTCCAGGTAACCAGTTTTGGGATTCCCCAACTCTGGGAAATGGAGTTGAGCCATTCAAAGTCCAAAGTTCTACTATCAATACGCACCTCCAGTCACATGTGCACACATCCCCTGCTCATCTTCAGTTGCTCAGTAGGTTGCTTAAGAACCAATTCTGGAGAGGTTTCATCCCCTTTTTACACACATACACACTACATTATAATCTGGCCCTCTCATCTTCTCAGACACCTCTCCTGACAATCACTGAGAACCTCACTCCAGCATGGGATGACAGTGGGGGGGGCTGTGCCTCCGTGAAAGAGCCTGAGATTTGCATGCAAAAGGTCCCAGGTTTAATCCCCCCCCCCGCACCAGGCAGTTGGTGATGTGAAAGTCTTCTGCCTGAGACCCTGGAGAACCGCTGCTGCTCTAAGTAGACAATACTGACTTTGATGGTCCACGGGTCTGATTCAATATAAGGCAGATTTATGTGTGTGTGTTTACTGAGCTGTAATTCATTATAGTAATCTTTATTAATACAAATAATTAAGAAAAAAATGGTCTTCGAGTGGTCATCTGTGCAGTCACACCTATGGGTGCATAATCCCATAGGTGTGATGCACAGAGACCACAAAGAAGATAAACAGGTTGCCAGGGGTCTTTTCGTAGAAAAAGACTTGCAGGAGCTCATTAGCATACGGTATGCTAATGAGCTACTAGGCTATTAGTGTATGACACGCCCCCTGACATCACCGGAAGTGATGTCAGAAGGGGAAGCAAAGGGGGGGAGGCATCTTCAAAAGCCTCCCCTTCCCTTCCCCAGCTGGCCAGGGGCGGGGGGAGCAAAGAGAGAAGGAGTTTCAAGTTTAAACCCCTTCTCACTAGAGTTGGGCCACAGAAGGAGGAAAGAGGGAAGGAAAGAGAGAGTAGAGAAGGAAGGAAAGAGGGAAAGAAAGAGAAGGAAAGAAGGAGGAAAGAAAGAGAAGAGAAACGGAACGGAAAAAAAGAGAAGAAGGCGGGAAAGAAAGAAGGGGAAAAGGAAGGAAAGAGGAAAAGGAAGGAATGAAAGAGAAGGAAAGGAGGAAAAGAGGAAGGAAGAGAAAGGAAAGAGAAACAAAGGAAGAAAAGAGAGGAAGGAGGGAAAGATGACAAAGAGATGGAGGAAGGGAGGCTCTCCCACCCCCACCACCCATCAAGCCCCCGCCACCCCCACGGATCCCTTACTGCTTCGGTGGGGGCCAGGGAAGCCGCCGGCAGCGATCTTCTGGCATACCCTAAGCCGCAGCACTTCTGCACGGCCCGGGGACACCGATGGGGGGGCTCTTCACACATCCCCCGGGCCACAGCGCTTCTGCGTGGCCTGGGGACACCCTTCACGCATCCCCTGGGCTGCAGCACTTTGGCGCGGGCCAGGGGCGCCAGCTGGGAGCTGCCACCGCCATTTCTTGTGGCTGCTGAGCTGCCGGAGCAGCGCTCCGGTGCGCTGCCCCCCAAAAGACCCCTGCAGGTTGCTTACCTGTAACTGATGATCTTCAAGTGGTCATCTGTGCAGTCATACCTATGGGCACATAATCCCATAGATGTGATGCACAGAAACCACGAAGAAGATCAACAAAGTTTCATTGGGCATGGAACAGCTGTCACTGCGAGTGTGGAGGGGGATGTATTTGTGAATTTCCTGCCTTACACAGGGGGTTGGACTAGATGACCTTGGAGGTCCCTTCCAACTCTATGATTCTTTGAGGGGGGTAATTCCCCAGTGGAGAGGAGCACCCTGCAGCCATTCCCCCCCTCCGCTTTCTGATAGCATTGAAGCAGGGGAGGGGCTCCAAATGGGGGGATTCTCCCACCCCCAACTGGGGAATGGCAACCCTACAGATGCATAATGGCTGAATTAGTTTAGTCACACAGTCAGGGCTGGCCCGAGGTTTTTTTGCACCCTAGGCGGGGCTACCTTCTGGCACCACCACCCCGCACGCCCACCAATTACAAGGTTACCAACCTCCAGGCAGGGCCAGGGGGTGCCAGGGGAAGAAGTCCCCCCGCAGCATAAAGCCGAAGGGTTGCTGGGGCCAGGAGGTGGAACAGCGCCGCAAGAGGCGCCCAAACAACCCCCCTCTTAAGGGAAAATGTATCTCCACCTCTAATCTGCCCAGTTCCCCTTTGCCTGCGCACCCCGCAGCTGCGGGGCACGCTGGCAAGCCAGGGAAGGGGCGGGGTTTTTTGGCAGGGGGCTTTTGGCGCCCCTAAGGGCCGGCGTGCTCTAGGCAAACGCCTAGTGAGCAAGCCGGCCCTGCACACAGTGAAGATCCTTGTGCTGTGCTGGCAGCTACTATCAAGCAGTGTCTTGAAAATCTGCACAGCCAATCAAATCGCCAGTGACCAATCAGAAGACTTGCTGGCTAAAAGCCCCACTTGGCCCCACCCACTTTCTAAAAACACTTTGGCACCAGGAAAGGTGTTGGCCGCAGTATTCCCTCTAAGCTGAGTTAGTGTGAGCTAGCTCACAGGTTCTTTTAGCCTCTGGCTCACATACTTTTGTCTTAGCTCAGGAAGGCTGGCTCCAGAGCAAACTGATTTATGCAGTAGCCAAATCGCTCGCTTACAACTTTAATGCCAGTAGCTCACAAAGTAGGATTTTTGCTCACAAGACTCCACAGCTGAGCGGGAGCACTGGTTGGCAGGCAACACTTGGCCAGCCCTGTCCTTTTGTGATGCCAGGGTCCCAGCGGTTTTCAGATTCTTGCAATGCTTCCCTTTCCTCTTTATGAGGACAGGCATCACTGGATTTATTTCGTCCTAGGCAGGTATAGGATCTCGTAAGAACAAATCAATATAATAGATGTCAAGCTAGGTTTCCAGTGGATGCAATACGAAAAATGTATTTTGACATTTTAAATAACTGTAAATGAGCTTAGAAGGAACCGAGCCTACATTTATTTCACTAAAAAAAACCCGAACAGCTGTATGGCAGCAGACATCTAGCTGCCACACCGTATGAGCTACATTTATACTCCCGTTACAAGTTGAAGCCCTGTAACTTCTACATCATCTCTAAAATCTCAGTGAAGGCTTCGCTTCTGTTTGTGCATCTGGACTGCCTTAGTTTGGGGCACAGCATCGCCCTGCTGGGCTTGGCCGATGGGAAGGGCATCCGGCGGTCTGGTTCTTTCAAAACAGTAGCATTCGATTTTCTCTTCAGCCGAGACTGTCCGGGTGCTTACCAAATGGAATCCTTCTTTCAGTAAGACATCCACCAGCAGGCCGAGCACATTTGTGCCATTAATCAGTTTCCGGTGATCAGGTCTGATAGAAACATACCTGGAAAATATGAGGACAGTTGCAGATAAGCTTTTAGTTTTACGGTGTTTGCTTTGTGGGTGGGATTGTAACCTGTCCCGTTTCTGAAGTCTGAAAAGAAGTATCGAGCGGCAGACTAATAAAGACATGGAAATATTTGGAACTTGCGATCTTTACTGCCTGCAAGTAGCATATTTTAAGTGCGATCCTATTATGTAATTTCTGGACCGCTTAATGTGTCCCTGTTAGTACTTATGCTATGCCTCTGTTCTTTCTGGTGGTGCTAATGTCCTAATGGGTTAGTCGTTGAATATCTCATCTTTTTGATTGTACTGATTCACTATGTGAAATCTACCTTGTCCATGTGAGGAAAGACGGACTATCAGTAAATAAATAAAATTTAGTCAGCTACTAATGAAAAAGGTAGGTATTCAAACACTGTCGTGCTTCTGAAGGAAGCAGGTTCCAGTTCTGAGAAATGGACCGCTGTGAGAACAGCTCTCTATGCCTTAGACCAAGATGGGAAGCAAGAAGAGATGCTGATGCAGTAGCATTACAGGCCCCCAGTAACCCATCCTTTTAATACTTGCTATTGAGCGGTGGCTCAAGTGGTTAAGACACAGAACTGCAGACCGGAAGGTCAGCAGTTCGAGACCCGAGTGCCACAGGACGGAGTGAGCTCCCCTCTCTGGCCCCAGCTCCTGCTGACCTAGCAGTTCGAAAGCAAGAAATTGCAAGTAGATAAATAGGTACCACTTCGGTGGGAAGGTAACAGCGTTCTGTGCACCTTGGCGTCTAGTCACACTGGCCACATGGCCACAGACATGTCTTCAGACAGCGCTGGCTCTTCGGCTTGGAAACGGAGATGAGCACTGCCTCCCTAGAGTCGGATTCAACTCTTTACCTTTACCTAATATCAAAATTTAGCAGCCGGAATAGCCCCCCCCCGACTAGCCTTAGCTTCTCAGAGCTCGGAAGCTAAGCACGGTCAGTTGTGGTTAGCACTTGGATAGGAGACCACCAAGGAAGTCCAAGGTTGCTATGTCGAGGAAAGAAGTGGCAAACCCACTCGGCTCACCTTTGCTCTGAAAACCCTATGAGGTGTTTCCATGAGTCAGTCGCAACTTGACAGCACTTTACTATTATAGCATCCAAACTGTCCTATTGGGTGAAGCGTTCACAAGTGCCGCTGTAGAGAGAAACTCCAAAAAGCCTGAGAGTCTCGTTAAAGCACCACTAACTCTTGAGTCAAAATGATTCGCTGGCCCGTCTCTTAAGTCATACAACTCTTATCAGCCCTCCACACCCCACAATTGCGCCGAGCATTTGCACTTGCTAGATGCAGTACTATTCCATCTGCTGTTACTTACGGTAGATATTAAGGGATTCCGTATTCAGCTAGACACTTGTGCGTATAATCAAAATCATGTCGATTCGGTCCTCCATATTCTCCTACACTGTCCCCAGTATGACGAGATACGTCTTACTCTTTTAGATCAAATTTTACCTAATATGATAGGCTGCCCAGATGCTTTAAAGGTGCGCCATCTCCTGAATAGTTTGTCACCTGAAATAACTGAAAATGTAGCCTTATTTTTAAGTTTGGTAATCAAGGATCGATTGCACAATGTATAGATGCTTACGATTGATTCATTTCTCCTTGTTACCTCTTTATCTGCTTTTGTCTCTTCCTGTAACCGAACATATGCCAATAAAGGTCTGTGTGTGTATGTGACCCCATAATTAGCAGCCAGGGTACATAAAAGATGTTCAGTACAAATGCAGCATGTTAACCATGTGCCATATCGCTTGAAGTAGAAATACTGTCGCAAATGACGCAAGGACACGTGGCTAATCAGACATGACTTCAATAGGTATGTACGTTCACTGAGAAAAGCAATCCTCGAATGATTCTTTAATTATCCCAAGAGCCGTGTAACAAACTAGGGTGTCTCTCTAGCAGAAACCCTCCTTATATCAAGAAGTGCAGCCAGTGAAGGCTAATGCTGTGCAGATATGATAGTTTCTGTACAGTGCCAAGATAACCTTTCCCCTTTACTGCTGCTGTAATACTACCCTGATCCAGCCGTGTTTGTTTGTTGACTCACTGCAGGGGGTGTGGAATGTGGACAGAGATAGCAAGAGGAGGACCCGTTTCATAATCTTGAATAGTTCCTGCTTCCCCCCAAGTCCCCGTAGTTGTCAAAAACGGTAAAACTGACCAGACTGGATTTAGTAAGCTCCTCGTAGCCTTTCCAGTTTTATTCCTAAAGGGAACTTTTACAAATAACATGTTCTTGAAAGTGCCGGTGACAGGGAAGCCTTCAAAGAAAAACAAATTTAGGAATGTTATATAACCCATGTTCTTTGTTGTGAATACGACATGGAATATATTTAAGTTTTGCAATTTTTTCCCCACTAAACCAAAATGTTCTCCAATGATGGGACGTTACTAGAGGAGCCACTGTCCACTGTTTTTCTTTATAAAGAATACATGATCAGCTGGATACCCACGTTATTAGAGAAACCTTTAGAAGCTGATTCAAGCATGGGAGGGGGGAGGTATTATGTATCTCACCAGGGATGCCCCGTGCTTTTCTCCATAGGTTCCTGTGACAGTTATATACAGGCTTATTGGAGTAGGGTGAAGGACATGTTGGCAGCTTGTTTCTCTCTGAAGCATTGCAGAACTCTGTAAAACTAATTTGCCCAGAGTTCATGGCTGAATAAAGAGAATGTGTATATACAAAGTGGGCAAGGAATGATTCTACCCCCAAGTCTCTGAAGTTAGCATTTACACACTATGGCCTATTATGCATGGGTGTTTTCTCTTGCTTTCACTGTGCATGTCTGCTGGGTTTCCTTTGTCATTCTGCATTGATTTTCCTCCCTTCAGAACCCACTTTACTTTCTGGATGCTGTCTCTCCGGGTTTTTGGAGAGTGCTTTTGCGCCAATTTTTCCCTGTTTCATTTCCAAGCTGAAGGTAATTCAAAAGCATAAAGATTTCCTCGGATTCCCTCACCCTTTTGCCGTCCTTTGAAAGTCACTCCCCGCCCACATTGAGGTTGTTCTGCCCACTCTGCACCTTCTACCATCCTCATCCCTTCATCAGTGTACAAGCTCCATTTTCCCCTCATTTTTAAATTTTTTTTGACGGCATGAGTCTAGCAATATAATACTGTTGCTCGTTTCAGATTGCTGAATAAAAAAATTTAAATGACGGGGAAGTTTAAAAGGATCTGTGTGAGGTTTAGTTCCCTGTTGGTATTGGCTTGAAAGGGGGATCGGAGAGGAGGCAAACAGCAGCGTCCCCGGTGCAAAATAATAATAGTTGTTGTTGTTGTTATTATTATTATTCAGTGCTGCATGCAAACTAAATAAAGGAGGGGGTCATCAGCTTGGAATGAAATTGGTATGAGATGTAAGGAGAGAAAGACACTGAGATGGGAAGCCATTTTTCCCTTTAGTGCTTTAGCAAACAAAGTTTTTTTTTGGGGGGGGGGAACCATCTTGGCAATCTCTGGAAGCCTACATTAAAATGGCAGCTGAGCCACATGGGCCTTCTGTAAACCGCCAAACTTAAGAATTGCTTGGGATCGATCCATGTGGAGGAAGAGTGCAATCCACACAGGGCAGGCTTTTAAAAGCTGCCAAGATCATGACCAATGTCCAGACTCAAATTAGAGAATCACAAAGGAAAAAAAGCATGCATATTTGCAAAGAAGGGCAGGGAATTAGTGCTACTAAGCAGCTGCACTAGGGCATCAGTGAAAATACCCCTCCAATTTTTTTTTAATTTAGTGACATGACTACAAAAGCTCTCCAGAGGACTCCTCCCCCATACAAATTGCAGCCCTGTGCAAAGCATGCTGGAGTTGCAGCAGATTTTGCACAGGCATGCACACACACGGACATACCAGTTGCCAGTGATCACAGCTTGCAGTGCCAATGTCAGTGGGTTCTACCATGCATACTGTACACTCAACAGGTTCCCCCATATTATGAGAGTGTGTGACTTCCATTTTTCACAGTGGCTAATAGCACAGCAGAGAATCCCTTAGAGCGCCACAATATGGAAAATGGGGCTTTGCAGCTGCTTGTCAGTTTCAGAAAAATTCTTGTCAGTTTCAACATTGGTTTTCCCCCTTTGCCTGTGTTCGTTTCTGTTCCCTTTCATTGGATGAGCTAACACTAAAATGCATGCACAAAACCTGAATCACAAGGATTTAAATGGATGGTGCTTGCTGGATGCTACTGCACAGCTGCAATAGGGCAATTGTGTTATTTAAAAAAAAAAAAAACTTTGGACACCACCTCCACATATCACAAGTGATATTCCACCCTGATTTAGAAAAGGGGGGTGGTATTGTAGCTGCAGAATAAATACACTGGAGGAAAAAGAATGATGCGTAAGGCGGGCACAGAATCCAAAGTTAAAGACTTTACTGCTCCAAAAATCTGCAGTAAAATGTATACGTGTAATGGGCCTATGTTACGATATGCTGATGACACCTCACTCTATATTTCTTTATCCGAATTGCCCGCTGATATGATAAAGCGGGGGTCCCCAGCATGGTGACCATGGGTGCAATGGTGCCCACCAAATGTTTTTAGAAGGTGGGTGGGGCCAGGTGCAGCTTTTGCCCAGCAGGGCTTCCTATTGGCCATTGCAAATCTGATTGACTGTACAGACTTTTTACAAGTTGCTTTGGCAGCAGTGGCCACCACAACACAAGGATCTTCACTGTGTTACTGAAGGCGAGCTGTGCGTACACAACAAAATGTTTTTAAACAGGATAAGGCATCCCGTTAAACAGAGATTCTGCTTGAAATGCTGAAGACTTACTCTGAAAGTTATGCATAAGCTCACTCTCTAAGAGCCAGTTTGGTGGAGTGGTTAAGTGTGCGGACTCTAATCTGGGAGAAGCGGGTTTGATTCCCCACTCCTCCACTTGCAGCTGCTGGATGACCTCGGGCAAGCCATAGGTCTGACAAGAGCTGTCCTTGAAAGGGCAGTCCTTGAAAAAGCTCCCTCAACCCCATCTACCTCACAGGGTGTCTGTTGTAGGGAGGGAGGGGAGGGGAGGGGAAGGGAAAGAAGTTTGTAAGCTGCTCTGAGACTCCGAGTGAAGGGCGGGGTATAAATCCAATCTCCTCCTCCTCCTCCTTCATGTTTTGTATTGGCACCATTTCACGGTTGCAGCCACCACCCTATCTCACAATTCCAAAGGAGCCTGCTGGCTCAAGAAGATTGGGGGCCCCTACGGTGGAGACTCAGAACCAATCTCTGACTGCTATAGTTAAATGGCTATGGGTTAGCAAGCTGACACCGAGTGCCAATAAGATGGGCATTGGTTTGGAAGGCTGAGGTTCTGCAGGATATGGTGGGGTCCAACTGCCCCAGTAAAGCACTTTGGGGTGGTATCTGATCCAACTTTTTGGCTGGAGAAGCAAGCTGACTAAGCCACACACGAAAAGGCATTCTACCCAACTCGGCTTAGCCCAGAAGATGGCCTCCTGCCTTGACAACTGACCTGGCCTCATGAATCCAGTGCTGTGGTTACTTCGAGACAGGCCTGTAGCCAGGAGTTTTTTCAGGGGGGGCTCTGGGGCACCTGGCCCCCCCAATTAAATAAAATTAAAGTAATTAAATAAATTGAATAAATAAGTTAATTTTTTTTCAGCCTCCGGAGATAAGAGGAAGGTGACTTTTCCCTACCTCGAGCTCTCCGCTCGCAGGCAGCTGTTTACCTCCCCCTGCACGCTTCTCTGACTGTTGGAGAGGCACAGGCTCACTGGTGGTCTTCCTGCTTCTGCAGAAGTTGGCTATGGAAGCAGGAAGAAGACCTCCTCCCCCATGCCTCTCTGACAACCATGAGGCACCCAGCAAGGGTGGTGGGCAATGTTCCCTCTAAGCTGTGAGTCTTGTGAGCAAAATTTCTATTTTGTGAGCCACTGGCATTAAATTTGTGAGCAAGCAATTTGGCTACTGTGTAAATTAGTTTGCTCTGGAGCTGTCCTTCCTGAGATAAGACAAAAATGTGTGAGCTGGAGGCTAAAAAATTGAGCTAGCTCATGCTAACTCAGCTTAGAGGGAACACTGGTGGCAGGGGAGGAGGGCTGCCGGCAGGTTCGTCTTTTCACTTCCCAGTCTCCTGGTAGGGATCAGGAAGGGGAGAGGGGGGACCTCGGGACGAGGAGGGGGCGTGGAGGTGGGGCAAATTTGAAAGGGGGCAAAGCCCCTTGAGGCCCCTCCCTGCTGGTTACGGGCCTGCTTTGAGAATAGACTACTACAATGCACTCTGTGCAGTTTTGCCCTTAAAGACAACTCAGAATCTATGGTTGGTACAGAACACCACAAGCCAATCTGGCTACTTTCCTACTGTGTCCCACCGCGACAGCTCCGCTCACTCGAGCAAAGCCTTCTGAGGGTGCTACCCTGCAAACAGGTAAAAATCAGCCACTGCCTGTTCACACGCGTTCACTGGGGTCGTTTCCTACATTGCGGAAAGTCCGCCTGAAGCTAGCAAACCAGAATTGCTTGGGGAGGGCTTTCTCGTAGAAGGAGCAAAGCGGCAGTGTATTCGTTCGGCTCAGGAGGTGACTGTCTCTAGGGAATAAAGTCTTTCCCATTCTGATTGCCCTGTTGCCTTAGAGAGATATTTTTGCATGGTTTTCTCAGTTTCCCTCCCCATTCTACAATCCCACCCCAAGTGCATTTTTTTGGTCTTACTAGTTTTAGAGGGTAGCCGTGTTGGACTGCAGTAGATCAGCTAGATTTGAGTCCAGTAGCACCTTAGACACCGATGAGATCTTCAGAGTATAAGTTTTCGAGAGTCAAAGCTCCCTTCATCAGACACAAGTCAGAATGGGCATCTCTGAGTCCTTATATCCCAGTCAAAAGGTGAGAGGGGTGTTGCAAAGAAGGGTATAAGAACCAGGACATACAGACTTCGAGGTATCCATTCTGACTTGCCTCTGTTGAAGAGAGCTTTGACTCTCGAAAGCTTATACCCTGAACATCTTGTTGGTCTCTATGGTGAAGAAGAGATCGGATTTATATCCCACCCTTCACTACCTGAAGGAGTCTCAGGCTTACAGTCTCCTTTCCCTTCCCCTCCCCACAACAGACGCCCTGTGAGGTAGGTGGGGCTGAGAGAGCTCTTTCAAGGACTGCTGGTGAGAGAACTTGTGACTGACCCAGGGTCACACTAGCCGCTGCATGTGGAGACATGGAGAATCAAACCTGGTTCTCCCAGATTAGAGTCCGCACTCCTAACTGTACTCCCATGTTAGAGTCTGTGTTATTGAACTTGAATCTATTTGGTCTTACTAGGAATTTTTGCTGTTAGAGTCAAATGTTGTAACTTGCACTCTGCTTACTGGTTGACTGAAACATTTTTTTTTTTTTGTAATCATAACTGTAATCTGTCTTGGCTCCCAGAGAAAAAGGCAGACCACAAATAAAAGCAATAAATAAAGCCGCGTTTTCGTATCATTTGCACTCCAGCAAGGGGCTGAAGAGAGGCAATTAATGACTGTCTTCCAATTATGGAACCTGCACCCAATGCAAACCTGCCCGAGTCCAAGCTCATGCATCTTCAGAAGTGTAAGACCCACATGTGTGGGTCTGACCTTTGGGGCTGAAGCTTACGACTTAGGCTGGTTCTGCATCTGGCATCCACTCCACATTTTCTCAACACTGAGGAAAAGGTGCAGTTCAAATACCCCGGGGCCAACGCTGCCGTACTAACTGCAAAGTCACTCCTGAAGGGCCATAAATTTACGCAGAAGGTACCATAAAACCCGATGATCAAAGAAAGTGAAAGCGGCATGCTGTGTAATGGGGAATTTCTGTTCCAACACGGGTTTGCTGAAACAACAGAGGGAAAAAGCCAATGCAGAATCGCCCTTAATTAAACTCAGTGAGGTCTTATTCCAGTTGCCGAATCTTGCTTTCCTTACCCAGAAAATTTCAGATAGACCGTAACCTAATACATTTTAAAATTAATATTTCATTGCCATGTTTATTCCTCGCATTAGCAGCTGAGACAACTGTGCAGCTAAATGACTTCAGTTGCCTTCTGGCCAAGACTTTTTTCTTGTTTATCCATATTGTCACAGCTGTATGAACTCAAGGTGCCCAGCCTGGTTCCTGGTTCAAACAAGCCTGCCACGGGTCACTTTTGATTCAGTCGGCCCTGGGCAAAGCTATCGGTATTTACTAATATTATGCGGACTACATGGACATGTGCAGACTACAAGATGATTGTAGTAGAATTATGGAGACAGGACAAAAGGGAAAGTGGCATATACTAGAAAGCGATCAGGGTTAGATCCTAGAAGGGCTTTGAAATTACTGTCAAAGAGTTACGGGTGAGCAAAACAAGCCAGGTCACAGACAGCGCTCCCTCTAAGCTGTACAGTCTTGTGAGCAAAAATTCTACTTCATGAGCTACTGGCATTAACGTGGTGAGCGAGCGATTTGGCTACTGCATACATTAGTTTGCTCTGGAGCCACCCTTCCTGAGCTAAGACAAAAACGTGTGAACCAGAGGCTAAAAAACTGTGAGCTAGCTCATACTAACTCAGCTTAGAGGGAACACGGGCCACAGATCCCTCATCGCTTGAGTTTCTTTTTCGACTTTTTCTGCAGTCACCTAAGGCCTTTCAGAAATCAGACTCTGCGTGCCGTTTGTATCACCTAATCCAGAAATGGTTTGTGAAAAAAACAAAAATACCTTGCCCCGAGCTGATCGCTATAGTCAGTGCCACACTGGAAAATAAAGTCATGGTGGGAAGGCCTCTCCAAAGGAAGGGGGACCAGTGGTTTCTGAGATGGGATGTTGTGGTTATTCCAGGTCGGGCCCCCCAGCTGCTCCGCAAAGATGGTGACGCACCCAGCTAGTGCATCGATCGTGGCGCTGCAGGAGCCAAAAACCCGGAAAAAAGCCTGAGTCTCTTGGAGCACGAATCGTATTTCCAGTATCTCCACCTTTGGCTTCAATAAGCTGTCCTGACTCAGAAGGTCAGCCATAGAATAAAGTTCATAAAAGTAAGCCTCTCTCTGCAGCCTCTGATAGTCAGTGAAATCATTGGGCAGAGAAACCTGGAGAGTTCTTAAGAAATCCAGAATGTAGCCGAACAGAACTCCATCGCGGTCGACAAAGAACTCGCCGTTCACCAGCCGGAATTCCCGATCGCCACCGTTGAGCATCTTTGCCAATCTGGACTCGGGGAACTGCTGTAGTGTAGACGGCCAGGTAGTGAATTTCAGTCCTCCCACGTTCAAAAGGACCACACCTTGATGGCTCATTTTCTCCTCGGGAAAACTGAGAGTCCAACTGATGTAGAGCACAAGGACACGACTCTAAGCCAAGAGCAAAACCCGCTGAGATGTTTTGTGTTGGTGTAATGTTTGTTGTCGGGGAGAAGGGAAGCGCAGGATTCCCCAGCAACCAGAATCTTGAACACACATGAACCAGTTCTGTTGACACAGCTTGTTGCCTGGGAACCAGATATTGCCTATGAAATAAAGGCCAGTTTTAGAGATGTTGAAAGCCCAATGGATCCAATCCTGGAAGCTTACCGGAGAGCCCGGCTGCTTCGCACAAGGTTTTTGGATACTCACCAGCCTAAATTAATGGTCTACCAAAACAAACAGAGCAAAGTACAAGTCAGAAGGTCACATATTGGTGAGCAAGGAGAAATACTGGGTTGCTTTGAAAACAGGAGGAGTTGCCATAGAAGATTCATGAAACCGCCCGCTCACCTCCTGGAACGGTGGCCGAAAATGCTCCTTGATCTTTTCCATACCTCTGCACGCTCGATAAATGGGTCTCTACCTTCTTGATGGAGGAGCTGCAGTGGCTCAAGTGGTTAAGACGCTGAACTGCAGGCTGTGGAAGGTCAGTAGTTCAGCAGTTTGAGACCCGAGAGTGCCGCATGACGGAGTGAGCTCCCGTCTCTAGTTCCAGCTCCTGCCAACCTAGCAGTTCGAAAGCAAGAAATTGCAAGTAGATAAATAGGTACCACTTCGGTGGGAAGGGAACAGCGTTCCGTGCGCCTCGGTGTTTAGTCATGCCGGCCACATGACCACGGAAACGTCTTCGGACAGCGCTGGCTCTTCGGCTTTGAAACGGAGATGAGCACCGCAACCCTAGAGTCGGATTCCACTGGCTTTCGAGCAAGGGAACCTTTACCTTTTTACCTTCATGATGTTGAGGAAGGGATTATGAATTGTGCTGTTAACATATGAAGAACGTCCGAAACCCACCACGACTAAGAGAGGACTCCAAAGCCGAGTGCCCAAGGCTTACAAGGGTGTAACTCTACATACGATCGCAGTATGATTTCTCTACCAATGATTTCACCCTCCCCATTCGAACACACTGTAGGTTGCTTGGCATAAAGACAAACTGGCATAAGTAAGTACTTTGTCAACTCTTCCTGATATAGAAATGAATGGATTTTAACGTACAGTGTGGATTCTCTGGGGTCCCCCGTCTTTTTGAGCTACGAACTCAGGGCGAGTAGTGTAGTGGCCAAGTTTGCAGATGACACCAAATTATTCAGGATGGGGAAAACGGAGGCCGATTGTGAAGAGCTCCAGGAGGGACCTCCACAAGCTGGGTGGAGACAAATGTGACAAATGAAGTTCAATGTTGCTAAGTGTAAGGTCACCAAAAAATGGGACAACTTCAACTATAGGCTAAAGGGGCTGAACGTGCCGAGACTGGAAAGGGGGAAAGATCTTGGGGTCGTAGCGGACCACTCGATGTAAGTGTCCAACCCCGTGTGCTGCAGCAGTGAAAAAGGCAAACTCTGTGTTAGGGATTATTATTAGGAAAGGGATTGAGAATAAAACGGCCAATATTGTAATGCCCCTGTAGAGATCTATGGTGTGGCCTCATTTGGAATGCTGTGTCCAGTGCTGGACACCAGATCTCAAAAAGGACATTGCAGAGCTGGGAAAAGTACAGAGGAGGACGACCAAGATGATTAGGGGGTTGGAGCACCTTCCCGATGAGGAAAGGCTGATGCATCTGGGACTTTTCAGTTTAGAAAAGAAGATGACGGGCGGGGGGGGGGGCATGGGATGGAGAGAGCTGACAAAGAGAAATTTTTCTCCCTCTCCCAAAATACTGGAACTTGAGGGCATCCAATGAAGCTGGTGGGCAGTAGGTTCAGGACAGACAAATGTAAGTACTGCTTTACACAGAGAGCGATTAAAATGTGGAAATCGCTGCCAGAGGATGTAGTTCTGGCCACAGGAATAAACAGCTTGTAAAGGGGATTAGATAGATTCATGGAGGATAGATCTATCAGTGGCTACTAGGCACGGTGACTGAGGGGAACCTCCACATTCAGAGGTACTAAGCCTCTGAGTCCCAGAGCCAGGAGGCAACATCAGGGGAAGGCCTTGGCCTCTATGCCCTGTTGTTGGTCGTGCAGGGGAACTGGTTGAGGCCACTGCGTGAGAAAGGATGCTGGACTCGATGGACTATTGGTCTGATCCGGCAGGGCTCCTTATATTCTTGTGAGCCTGTGGGCACCTTTGGAATTCTGGCACAGCACGGTGGTCGCAGCCATCAAATGGCTGCTGGCCGTACAGACAGCCACAAAATGGCTGCCACAGCTTACCTTCAGTCACACAGTGAAGATCCTGGTGCTGGGGTAGCAGCTGCTGTCAAAGCAATGTTTTTGAAAATCTGCACAGCCGGTCAATACTCCAATGGCCACCGAGAAGCCCACCCACTTTCCAAAGCACCAGAGAGCCCACAAGTACTACCTTGAGGATCCCCTGTTCTAGATTATGTGCCCATATTCCCTAGAACTGCTATGGCCAATTTAGATTCCATTTATGGCTAGGCATGAACAGCAGTGTAGGTCAGGATCCAGTAATTTCACCTCCATGTTACATGGAGCCAAAGCCTGTGTGTACTCGGTGGAGCTGTTCATCGGAGTATCAGGACTGATTCTGGCTTCTGAGCCAGTTTGGTGTAGTGGGTAAGAGCAACGGACTCTAATTGGGAGAACCGGGTTTGATTCCCCACTACTCCACACGCAGCTGGCTGGGTGACTTTCGCTGAGCCACAGTTCTCTCAGAGCTCTCTCAGCCCTACCTACCTCACGGGGTGTCTGTGGTGGGGAGAAGGGGGGAAAAGAGATTGTAAGCCATTCTTAGACTCCAAGTGAAGGGCGGGGTATAAATCCCACTCTTCTTTTTCAAGGACTAATGGGCCCCATATGTCCTTTTTGAAGACAGCCGAACGCTTGGAATTCCGGGGACTTTCACGCAGATGACTGTTGACCTTGATAAATTAGGTTCTGTTCTATACTGTTAACTGGTAATACAAGGCAGCTCATAGGTGCAGAAGTTCCAAGACTGTTCAGTCCTTTTGACCTAAG
The DNA here is from genome assembly GCA_029375565.1 of Gekko gecko. NCBI lineage: Eukaryota > Metazoa > Chordata > Lepidosauria > Squamata > Gekkonidae > Gekko > Gekko gecko. The sequence goes on along the minus strand of JAPDNY010000001.1, from coordinate 331,162,888 downwards.
GCAAGAGATATCCTACACCAGGAACAGGCAACCTCTTTAGCCCAAGTGCTGGGGAAAAAATGCATGGTCTATGTGTGAAGGTGATAGTGTGGAAGCAAACAAAAAGGGGGGGGGGAGATATTTGGCTAGCCGTAGCCCATATGTTATATATGCAACGTTTTTTTTGGCTTTGCTTGGGCCTAAGTGACATAGAGTTGCTTTAGAAATGTTACTTTGCAACAGCAGGGGAATGTGACTGCAGTGCATGAAAACACCACCTATGTAATGTCTGGTTCTAAAAATGCATTGTGAATAGAGTCATAGTGGGGCATGTGAGCGTCAGCTAGACAGTTTACCTTCAAAACTTTTGTTCCCCAAACTACATTTAAAATTCTTATTTTAAACAATTGCTGCTCTATAGGAAAGGTTCCCTCCTTAGAATCCTACTGGCTTCCAACCCACCCGTCTGTCTCAGCTGTGACCTGAGCCCACCCCAGCTTGACCCTACTTTCACACCCCTACTTTTGGGGTACAGCAGAGGAGCTGCTGAATTGAGGGAGATGGTCTGGGCACACCGTCCTATATCCAAAACACTCCTATCCAATTTCCTGGCAAGAAGACTCACGATTCTGTTTCCTATTTTTTTACCATTGTACCCCTACCCAATATGCTCCACGTCCTCAAAACAAAAACAGTTTTAACAAGTGTGTCAATATGAGTTCAGTAGTTGGGTGCTTTGGTTGCAATGCATAGAAATCATGTGCATACAGCTGCAAGAAAGGTGTCTTGAGGAAAACCCACGGTCTAGCTGGAAAAAGCCAATTTTAGTCTAGGTATTTTATGGACTATTCTAACTTCCCTCCCCCTCCAGCACCGATATACACTTGTTTCAACTTCCCTCAAATCATGTTAACTGAACAGACTCCACAGTAGCAAAAATAAATGTTGTTCTGAGTGCCCAAAACTATAGCCTGCTCTTCCCCATAAATATTAAAAATGGAGGTAGATTGGTCTGCCAGTACACACTTTTTCCTTGGCTCTACATCTGTATCTTTTTAATAATTTGTTAATTTCTATGCAAGGAGCATGGGTATTGGGTGTTTTTGCACAGAAATTGCTCAGCATCAGCTGTCCATCAAGCCAGTTGTGACAATGGGCTGTGTGTGTGTGTGTATAAAGGTAAAGGTTTCCCTTGCTCGAAAGCCAGTCGGATCTGACTCTAGGGAGCAGTGCTCATCTCTGTTTCCAAGCTGAAGAGTCAGCGCTGTCCGAAGAGATTTCTGTGGTCATGTGGCCGGTGTGATCAAACACTGAGGCGCACAGAACGCTGTTACCTTCCCACTGAAGCGGTGCCTATTTATCTACTTGCAATTTCTTGCTTTCGAACTGCTAAGTTGGCAGGAGCTGGGGCCAGAGATGGGAGCTCACTCCGCCACACGGCATTCAGGTCTCGAACCACCGAACTACTGACCTTCCAGTCTGCAGCTCAGCATCTTAACCTCTGAGCCACCGTGGCCATGTGTGTGTGTAAATATATATATTTAAATCCTCAAAAGGTAAGGATTAGGGAAAGAGGACAAAGAGCTATTGCATCCTACAAGGCAGTTCCACTTCCCAGCCTTACAGTGACCATCCAGGGACGGCACTCACTTTTGTTTGCAACACTGGATGATTTCTACCATCAGTCCGTGTTAAAAAACTAATGACTCTCGCCCTGACCTGGATAGCCCCAGTGAGCCCGATCTCGTCAGATCTCGGAAGCTAAGCAGGGCCGACCCTGGCAAGTACTTGGAGGGGAGACCTCCAGGGAATACCAGGGTTGTGACGCAGAGGCAGGCAATGGCAAGCCACCCCTCTGAAATGTCCAAGCCCCACTAGGGGTGGCCAGAAGTCAGCCATCACTTCCAGGCATGCAAGCACACGTGTACTCAAATACTAAAGGAAACCCCTAACAAATCTCTTCCCCATTGCTGTTGGGGGTTATGAGCAGTATTCCCTCTAAGCTGACTTAGTGTGAGCTAGCTCACAGTTTTTTAGCCTCAGGCTCACACATTTTGTCTTAGCTCAGGAAGGGATGGCTCCAGAGCAAACTGATTTATGCAGCAGCCAAATCTCGCTCACAACCAATGCTCCCTCTAAGCTGTGGAGTCCTGTGAGCAGAAGATTCTACTTTGTAAGCGACTGGCATTAAAGTTGTGAGCGAGCGATTTGGCTCCTGCATAAATTAGTCTGCTCTGGAGCCATCCTCCCTGAGCTAAGACAAAAATGTGTGAGCCGGAGGCTAAAAAACTGTAAGCTAGGCTCATGCTAACTCAGCTTAGAGGGAACACTGCTCACAAATTACAGGTAAGGGGAAGCCTGTTTGTTTTCCTAAAATCTTGTCCTGCACCAAGTGACCTCTAAAATCAGTTACAAAGTCTGATACGGCCCTGACGTTCTTCCCTTCCCCAATTCCCCCAAACTACCACACAAGATATACATCATTGATCAAGGTGCTGCCAAGATTGCTTCCACTTCAGGAGTGCAGCGTATCGTCAGCATACATTCACGGAAGGGAAATTCCTTCCGAGTTAATGAGGCATGCATAGTTTAGAATGCGAGCCTCATCAGCAACTGATTTTCAAAAGTGAATCCTGCACACTGGGCATACACATCCTGATAGGAGGTTGCGAGTTATTTTAAGATACGTACTTTATTTTCAAAGTGCCAGGCCCACGGCTGGTGCTGTAAACAAATGATTTATACAACGGACACTCCAGTCTAAAGCTCTTTAACAAGTCATTACCAAATGCTCTCCTTGACTTTGAGGTTAACTGAACGGAAGTTTATTATATTTCATTAAAAAGTTGTTGTTATTTTGCTGTGGGTATTCATTCATGTTATATGTACATCTATTGTGCATTCCACGTACAAAACTACCCCCCCCAAAAAGGCAGTATACTTGGCATTTCCCTTAAAAGTCAGCCCCCTTCAGAATGTTAAATATTTCAAAATACGAGCCTCAGAAAACCACATCTGTACCACAAGATAGTTTGAAAAAAATCTGCTCCAGTTTATCCATGTCCAGCGCACTTGGGTTTACACAAAACAGACAACACTCCAAGACAATAACTTCTTTCCGTTCAAGTTTTGTGTGCACTCATGGGCAGCTACAGAAGTTTATATTGGCAGACAAACTGAGCAACGTTACCCAACATCACAAGTGTGTAGTTGACACATTTTTCACTCACAACAGAAGCACCGTCAGTCATTTTCTCCCAGTACAACACAGCATGATCTGCTATCTCTGCTATGTCTACGAGATACCCTGAGCCGAATGCAGAGATAAGGCCCTTCCAGTGCAGGAGAGTGTCACCGAGAGAGTCCAAAAAGAGCATCCTGGTGGTCACGAGGAGAATCAAAAGGAGAAAAGCGGCAATGACAAACTTGCAGGAGAAGAGCGGAGGAATGAAAGTGGTTTTCTCCTGAGGTAAAGAAAGTTTGTCCACATCCGCTAGCTTAAACTGCTCCCAGTGACTGGTGTCGAAGCCTTTCATGGTGGAGTCGATGTCCACGGTAGGGCAAGGCAGTCTGGTCTCCTTGATCACTTTGATTTTCTCCCGGAATTCCTGCATCTGCTGTAGAAACACAATGGGTTCGGACACATCCTTAAAGGCTTCCGCAATGTTAAAAGCCATCCGCTGCTCCCGTATGATAGTGTTCAGCTTGTTGATTTCTGGGTCATACGCCTGCATAACGGCAAGCTTCATTGTCTCAAAGTCTGACAGTATCTCATTCTTCTTTTGCTCCAGGGTATATTGCAATTTCTCAAAGAATTCTTTGACTCTGTCATAGTCTTTGGTCAGCACCTGGAGGGCTTTTCTCTTGCTAGTTTCCAATGTGTCCAGCCGAGAAAGCGCATCCCCACAATGCCATATTTCGAACCCTTGGAACAGTGTCTCAAAAGCACGTTTCTCCTGGAAGTAGGCATCTTCGATGGAACAAAACACGTGCTTTATATGATCTCCTCGAGTGGCACAGACACCGCATATCAACTGCGTGTCGGTCTGGCAGAAAATGTTGAGGGGCTGGCCGCTGTGCACCTTACACACTGGCATTTTTGTCGTCACTTTAATTTTGTTATATTTCTCCACGATACCTTTCAGGGAATAGTTGACCTGCAGGTTGTTGACTCCTGTAACGGTAGTTTCCTTCCTGCAGGTGGGACACTTGAAGAGAGATGGCCGCCAAATCACATTTCGGGTGTTTCCCTCCAGGATCCCCTCCAAACATTTCTTACAAAAGTTGTGTGAACACGGTAGCGCACGAGGATCATCAAACAAGCTACAGCAAATGGGACACGTAAGGTCTTCCTCGAGAAGCTCCATTGCAGTCTGTAACAAAAGACAAAATTTTCAGAAATACTATGGTCACAGTTCAGGAAGTTTCACGCGTTTTCATAATATTGAAGATTATGGAATGTGCTGAAATGGATATGTTGACAAATATATTAAAAGGAAAAACGGAAGAAGAATTTATGGGACCCAGGAGGGCATTTTATGACTGGTTAAAACTGAGAAATTTAAGATTAAGTGAAGAATAATAAGAATGAGATGAAATAGCTGTGAAGTTGTAATGAGAAGATATGCATGCAGAATGTTAAATTGGAACTTTGAATGTTTTTGTAGTTTTCTTTTCCTCCTTCCTTTCCCCTTCCCTAATTTCTTTATATAAACTAATTAAATTCCTTTATTAAAAAAAGAAGTTTCATTCATTTTCATGCAGCCTGAACAAGAAGCTCTGTGAAAAACCTTTAAGCTACAGCAGAGAATTCTTTACATCTATATTTCACCCGACTGTTGAAATGCATTTTTTAAAAAACTGAATTAAAGTAATACTAGTAAAATTCCCCAGGCCCCAAAGCCCAGACTTAAGCAGTTGCAAAAAATCTGATTACTTGCTAAAAAAAACAAAGCTGTAACACAACTAAGATGTTCCGTAACTATGACTAGAGGTATTTTTGAGAATATAATCGGACATGCCCCTACTCAAAATGGATCTATTAAACACTTTCTTAAGGTTTCGCCTCATTGCCCAAAATTTACACAAGCCTCTGTATATGATTATTTATTTATTTATTAAATTTTTACCCCGGCCTCAGCCAGCTCATGTGGGGAAGGGCTTATACACACACACACATACATAACATTGGCATAACGGGCTTATACACAAGCAGCCCCCTACAAAGATGGACCTCAACCATCAGGAATCAGGTATCTGAAAGAAGGGTGCATGCACACAAAAGCTTATATCTTGAATAAAAAATTGTTGCTCTTAAAGGTGCCACTGGACTCAAGCTTTGTTCTGCTGCTTCAGATCGACGCAGTTCCCCACCTGAATCTATCATCAGGAACACTATTCCCTTGTGAGCCTACAGCACATCTGGCTACTCAGTTCCAACACTTTGTCTGTGACAATAATTACTTTGGATATGGAGACCATTTGGATCTTCTCATCAATAGCATGGCCATGAGAACTTGCATGGCTTCAGAATATACCAACAGGTTCTTCTTAACTAACAGCACTGCCTTAGCTTTTGTCCTCAAACAACTCTCCTCTACCTGAGGTAGGTCAATGACAAATTCATCAGCTACTTTTTGGACCTGTGGGCACCTTTGGAATTTTGAGAGGAGGTGGTGAGCGCCACCTCAAAATGGCTGCCACAGGAGGCGGAGCACAACCCATATGGCTGCCACAGGAGGCGGAGTGAAACCCAAATGGCTGCCACACTTTGCAACATTTTAAAAAATGAAGGAAAGCCTGCGGGGAAGGGAGAATGCTTACTAGTCTACCTGATCCTTCAGTGCCAGTTGCTACTATTGCATCCATGAAAAAAAAAACTTTTATTTGACTCAAGGCAGTCAATTAACAAGCCCTGCCTTACAAATGCCCTGCCCACTTTATGAAAAGCTTGATGGGCACAAAGTGAAATACTGACAGGTACCACAGCAGCACCCAGGCGCATCAGGCTGGGGAATCCACAGCCACAATAAGGAAACTCTTGGACAATTTCACCAAGAAATTATTAACTTCCATCCCACCATCAACCAAACTCTGAACGAGTCCATGCCCAGCAAGTTTATGATCTCCCAAGGATGCTCTACTGGGAAGGGTGGGGTATAAATCTCATAATAAATAAAATAAAGAAAGAAAGTCGCTAACTCCTCAAAGGAACACTGATGTGAAAGTACTAAATAAGAACTCATCCAGATGTTCTAATCTATCCTCTTTGTTTAGGCCTTCCTTGTGGACAGTTTCCTCTCACTCTAGTGGGCAAAAGTAACTTAGCAAAACTAGGAAAGACAGCATTATTACCCTTAACTGCTGGTTTTGGGGGGGTTGGTATTTTGTGTGTGCGTGAGCATGCGTGCTTAGGTGCCTGGAAGTCACAGGTGACTTCTGACTACTCCTAGAGGAGCTTGGATGTTTCAGAGAGGTGGCTTGATATCACCTGCCTCTGTGTCCTGGCCTTGGTATTCAAGACTCAATAGAACACAGTACACCTTTAAGTGTTCCTTTACACAAAAATATATATTTGTGCAGACGCATACATGTCTGTCATGTGAAAAGGACCCTTCCTGCCTCTGACCAAGTGAATCACAGTCCAGTGTGGTGTAGTGGTCAGTGCTGGACTAGGATCTGGGAGACCCGGGTTCAAATCCTCATTCCGCCATGGGAACTTGCTGGGTGACCTTGGGCCAGTCAGACACTCCCAGCCTCACCTACCTCACAGGATTGTGGAGAGGATAAAATGGAGGAGAGAACAACGGAAGCCGCTTTGGGTCCCCCTTGGGGAGAGTGGCAGAATATACATAAAGCAAATAAATAAAAGCAAACTTGAGAAACCCCAGGTGCCTGGTTACTGAGGAATTTCACTGCAGCACCTAGCATTCTCAGCAATTATTCTGACGACAAACAGGGTTAAGGTAAAGGTTTCCCTTGCTCGAAAGCCAGTTGAATCCAACTCTAAGGGGCGGTGCTCATCTCCGTTTCCAAGCCGAAGAGCCAGCACTGTCCGAAGACATTTCCGTGGTTAAGTAGCTGGCATGACTAGACGCCGAGGTGCACAGAATGTTGTTACCTTCCTACCACAGCGGTACCTATTTATCTACTTACAATTTCTTCCTTTCAAACTGCTAGGCTGGCAGGAGCTGGGGCCAGAAACAGGAGCTCACTCCATCAGGTGGCACCCGCGTCTTGAACTGCCGAACTACAGATCTTCTGGTCTGCTGCTCGGCATCTTAACCTCTGAGCCGCTGCGGACCCATCAATCAGGGTTATCCCCTCCTATATATAAGGATGCCAGCCTCCAGGTAGGACCTGGAGTTCCCCCAGAATTACAGCTCATCTCCAAATTACAGAAATCTGTTCCTCTGGAGAAAATAGTTGCTTTGGAGGGTGGACTCAGGAGCATTGTACCCAGCTATGGTCCCTGTCCTCCCCAGGCTTCATCCCCAAATCTTGAGTTCCCCAACCCACAGCTGGCAACCATAACTCAGTGGTTAAGAGTCAGGCATATGGATGCCAGCCTCCAGGTGGGACCCGAGGATCCCTTGGGAATTACAACGCGTCTCCAGGCTACAGCGATCAGGTCTCCTGGAGAAAACGGATGTCTTGGAGGGCGCTGTGGCACTGCACCCCACTGAGGTCCCTGTCCTCACCAGGCTCCACACCCAAATCTCCAGGACTTTCCCAACCTGGATTTGATAATTCTAGGCAGAGTCTCTACCCCTCCGTCTACCCACTGGCAATGCTCCCTCTAAGCTGTGGAGTCCTGTCAGCAAAAATTCTGCATTCTGAACTACTGGCATTAAAGTTGTGGCATTAAAGTTGTGAGCCAGCAATCTGGCTACCGCATAAATTAGTTTGCTCTGGAGCCATCTTTCCTGAGCTGAGACAAAAAATGTGTGAGCTGGAGGCCAAAAAACTGTGAGCTAGCTCACACTCACTCAGCTCAGAGGAAACACTGGTAGCCAGCCTGCCAAAGCTTTCCTCACACCACAGCTCGAACCCCACTCCAAGGAACTGTTCCAGTGGCCGGTTTTGTGGCAGCAGCAATGAGGAGAGCGGTCAATGTTCCCTCTAAGCTGAGTTAGTGTGAGCTAGCTCACAGTTTTTTAGCCTCTGGCTCGCACATTTTTGTCCTAGCTCAGGAAGGAGGGCTCCAGAGCAAACTAATTTATGTAGTAGCCAAATCGCTCGCTCACAACTTTAATGCCAGTGGCTCACAAAGTAGAACTTTTGCTCACAGGACTCCACAGCTTAGAGGGAACATTGGACACGGTTATAAACTGAAGACACAAAACCCTGAAGGCTGGGGGAGGAAATGGCGGGGGGGGGGGGAGAGACGGGGCCGGCGACTCCTCGACCCTTTTGCCAAGGCCTGGCGCGCGCGCTGCAAGAAACCTGTTCCTCTTGGGAGCGGCAGGCAGCTCCTGGAAGGGGAAAAGAAATACAAGCCACCCCCCACACACACCGCCCCAGCTCTGCAAAAGCAAACGTGATCTGTATAGCCAGACGGCGGCCTGGCTTCCTCCTCCCTCCCTCCCTCCCTCCCGGTCGTCCACACGCCGCCGCCGCGCTGCCTTCCCGCGCCCGCTTCGCCGACGCCAGGCCCCGCCATTGCCGAGCCGAGCCCCCCTCGGCACCCTCCGCCTCCCCGCCGCAAGCCCCTTCTCCTCCTCCTCCTCCTCCCCCGCGGCTCCCCGCTCTTCGCCCTCCGCGCTCACCTGCCCGCCCCGCCGTCGCCGCCAATGCCTCCCCGCCTGGGCTCAGCGCCGGGCCCGGCCAGCCGCCGCCGCGCCCATCCCTCGCGCGCCCCAGCCAGGCTCCGCCCGCCCAGCCAGCCGGGCGAGGCCGAGGGAGGAGCCGTGGCTCCCTCGTGCCCCCGCTTCGGCCCGAAAGCGAAACTGGCCCGCGAGGGGCTTCGCCCGAGGAGCTGCTGAGGCGGCGGCGCCTCCTCTCAGAGCGCCGCAAAGGAGGAGGAGGAGGAGGAGGAGGCGCCGTCGCCCTGGAGTCCTCCACCTCCGGCCCCTTCGGAACCAGCACTTCAGGCAGTGGCAGATTAAGCGGACTAAGCACGTGCTTAGGGCGCCAGGGCCAAAGGGGGCACCACAAAGTTGGGGAAAGGGCGAAAAGAAAAGACAAAAACTCGACTGAAGATTTGTAAAAAATAAAAATCGATAAAACTAGTGCAAATTGATCATGGTGCGCCCTAAGGTGACCTTCTGTTTTTTTGTTGGCGAGGTGCAGTGTCATAAGGCAAAGGTAAAGGTTCCCTTGCTTGAAAGCCAGTCCAATCCGACTCTAGGGTTGCGGTGCTCATCTCCGTTTCAAAGCCGAAGAGCCAGCGCTGTCCGAAGACGTTTCCGCGGTCATGTGGCCGGCATGACTAAACACCAAGGCGCAGGGAACTATGTCATAGGCTATGTTTAAAAGTAAAATGCCTGCGTTTTGTATTGCTTGCAACCTGCATCGTACATCTGGTCAGACAGGTCAACGACTAAAACGGACTGGGTCATTGTGGAAAGGAGGGGGGGACACCAAGGTCGCTCAGTGTTTAGGGCACCAGGGAGCCTTAAACCGCCCCTGACCTCGGGAAGATGTGCCCCCTTTTCTCGCCTCATCAGGAGTCAAGCGGCCACACCTGCCTATATTGGCTTGAAGGCAATGCTCCCTCTAAGCCTGGGAGCAGTGTTCCCTCTAAACTGAGTTAGTGTGAGCTAGCTCACCATTTTTTAGCCTCTGGCTCACACATTTTTGTCTTAGCTCAGGAAGGATGGTTGCAGGCCAAACTAATCCGTTTCCCAAAGAGAACACTTGACAAGGTTTCTTAGTAAAATCAAAGATTCTCTTTACTGAATAATATCTTTTTAGTACACAGGCAAACAGAACTGATGCACTCACACATACATACAAGTTCCTTTAGATACAGTAGAAATGGAATACAATTTGGGGTTTTAAACTAGAAGTATTTAGGAAGGGGGAAATCACGTGATACTTATCTGATCCTGTCGCTCGACCTTCCACAGTGAAGAATGCAAGAATTGTTTCTAACTAAGGGAAACTCTCACTTTACACAGCTGGAACCTGCCAACATGTGCAAAGGGTCTCTTGGTCCGGATTCCAAGAGAGCACACGAAAGTTACCTATAGTAGATGTAAGGCTGAGTGCGGGGGATGGCCAAGGCGAAGTGGCAAGAAGCCCAGAACAAAATGCTTTTATCAGCTAGTATTGGGGGCTGGCATTGGGGTCTTCCATAGTCCGTCCCATCCCTATACCATTGGCTCTATAGGATGTGGGGTACCCTCCTACTAAGGTGGGGCAATATTGAAAGTCTACACCTTACTACAAGGGAACCTTTTGGTCCAAGGTGCGAAGATGGGTTGTCATGGAAACCTTAGATGTGCAGATGACTCTGGCTTGGTCCAAGTGACAAACAGGAAACAGTCTTAACATATGCAAAGTCCAAGCATCCTGTGGGTTACGTGTGAGATACAGATTCCTTGATGGTGGACAGGTTGTCGTTTATAACATCCTTCTAGCAGACCATAATGGAGATGCTTTCTTGTTCCCAGTGTCTGATGGGAAGAGGTATGCAAGGTGTGTGTGTGTGTGACTTCATTAGCATGAAAGTACAGGCTGTGTGACTGCTTTCTCAGTGCAGAGAGTCACATCAAACAAAGCATACATTTCTCCCAATACAAGGACACTTATATGCACCATTCTGGTGTGTGTGTGCAGGTCAGAAAATAACAAATAAAAGCATTTTCAAAGTACATCTCCTAACAGGGAGTGGGATGGGTGGAGAGAGCTTTAAGCCAAAAATTGGGACGAAGTCCTGAGAATCTCACTGTAATAATTAGATTTCTAAAAACGTGCAAAGATGACTTTGCGTGTTGGGGATTTGGAGGGGGGGCGGGGGGAGACTTTCACAGGGACAAAATCCATGTAATCCTTTTTTATTGAAGGTAATAAATAAGGCCAGGGTGGATGGTGCAAGTGAAGTAAAATTTAAAACAAATCTGAAGAGCTGTGGTCGCACATAAAACCTTATACCCAGAATTAAACTTTGACGGTCTTAAAGCTGCCACTGGGCCAAAACCATGTTCTGTTATTTCGGACCAACAGGGTTACCTACCTGATTCTTAAAGAATAGATTTAGAGAGCTATCCTAAGTAGGCCTGCTCTGAATTCTACTAAGGTCTACTCAATGGGGCTTACTCCTAGGAAAGTGCTTTCAGGATTGCACTGTTAATTACTCAGTTGGGAATTACTTATGCCTTTGACCAGCAGGCGTCTTCTTCAGAGGAATCTGTTAGTCTTTTAGTGTTTGTTGAAGGAACACTGAAGGCTATAACAAATTCCCCTGAAGAACTCTGTTAGCAAAACACGTAGGGATCTTTTACCCGAGTAATTAAATATATATTTTAACTTTACATGTCCCATCGGCCTTGGCTTTAGTGTGTTTTTTTTTAATCTCTTTGTGACTGACTGGTGTGGCCATTTTCAATTTCTCCTAGCATATTTTTTTAATTGGGATCGGCCAAAATGACTCAAAACACTGCGATTGGAAAGAGGTAGCTGTGTTAGCCTGTTACAGCAAAAATGAAATACAAACCCAGTAGCACCTTAAAGCCTAACATTTATTCCTCGATGAGCTTTTGTGTGTCATTGCTGGAAGCTTGTGTGTAACATGTAGAGTAGGGGTGTCAAACATGGGCCAGATCAGGCCCCCAGATCTATCAGGCCGGCAGTGGAACTGGCTGTCTTCTGCGTCTTCTTCCAGTTCTGCTGCTGCTGCGTCGTCATAGGTTTGCTGCTTACAGATAACACACCTGAACAGCATGCTCAAGATTGCAACAGCACAGACATTTTGACGCAATAATTCAGAACAAGAGGTGTCAGTTATCAGACACCGTTAAATAAACAAAATATTGCAAGAGGGCTAATGTTCTAAGCATGTTTTTAAGTTAAAAAACCCCAACCCTTTGTGTTTGTGTACTTTATAAAATTTATATCTCCGCTACTTGGCATTACATTTTATGACACACGTGGCCCGGCCCAACAAGGTCTCATTTAGGTCAAATCCAGCCCTCATAACAAGTGAGTTCGACACCCCTGATGTAGGTAAAAGTAAAGGTTCCCTTGCTCGAAAGCCGTTTCAAAGCCGAAGAGCCAGCGCTGTCCGAAGACGTTTCCGTGGTCATGTGGCCGGCATGACTAAACACCACGGTGCACGGAACGCTGTTACCTTCCCACCGAAGTGGTACCTATTTATCTACTTGCAATTTCTTGCTTTCAAACTGCTAGGTTGGCAGGAGCTGGAACTAGAGACAGGAGCTCACCCCATCATGCGGCACCCGGGTCTCGAACTGCTGAACTACCGACCTTCCACAGCCTGCAGTTCAGCGTCTTAACCACTTGAGCCACCGCAGCTCCTCTACACCCCTGATGTAGAGGCTGAAGCAAATCCTTGCTATGCTATATAAAGTCTGTGGATATTACAGAGCTCAATTCTCCCCCCACGAGGTTCTTATTTCTTCACTTCATTGAAATAGCGCTACCAAAGTTCAGCTTACCAGAGCGTACAAAACAGAATCCACGGTCGTCACTTGGCAGTCTTTGAGCACAACTTCGGCTCCTCTGCAGTTCTCCAGCATTTCCCCCATTCTCTCTGCCTTAAAACAATTAAGCAGATGTAGTAAAATAAGAGAGATGGCCACCCTTATTTCAGTCATTGGTTTTCAAACTATTCTGTGGAACTCCAAAGTTTCCCAGGGTATTGCTAGATGCTATAACTGGAGACCTCTGATCAGATCTCCACACGTCTTACATTTTCTTTCAAAACAGTTGCAAACTCAGCACCGCCCCAGGATGGATGGGACCATGGTGCTGGGACGGGGAATGGATAAACCCATCCACATCATTTCCCATCGCCACCCGCATAACACATCAGCTGCTATTGGCTCAGGTAGAGGAAAAGGTAATCCTTTTTCTCTGTCCAGGTGAATATCACTTGGTGTTTGCGTACAATTCATTCACAGGGAGAAAGTGTTAATATGGACGCTGTCCATGTTAGGGGCCCTTTGTAAATGGTCTGGAAGAAAAAGACATCTGAAGATCTGTTCATAGATCTCCCACATCCCAGTGAGTTGCACCTCCAGAAGCTTATCTTGGGTACCACAGAAAGACTATTGGTAATGGGAGAAGATGCCAGAAAGAGAGTGCCAGCCCCCCATTACTGAACTTTCCCAGAATGTGGGACATTGTCAAACAGCACACACACCCTTTTTTAAAAAACGATTTTTATTAAATTTTCTCAAACATAACACATAAAACATAAAACATAGCAGGTAGAACAAATTATAGTGTTTACAACTTACACTTACAAGCTAGATTGAGTAAGGAACAGGTTACCAAAGATGTAACTTAGCAATTATATGTGGTATTTCACCTTGCTGAGATAAATGCTCTAAAATAGGGAACCAAACCGGGATAAAATCAGATTTAGAAGAAGGTGTATATGTGTCAGTAATGTTTTCTGTAATTTTTGCCATTGTTTACGTATTCCATACTTTAGAATACCAATTCTGTCTACTTGGGCCATTGGTGTTTTCCCATTTTGCTGCAGCTGTGTTCTTAGCCGCTGCAAGTAAGATAGCTACTGTTTTACAAATACTATGCCATCCAATTTCCATAATCCAATGGTTCAAAATAATATGTTCCATTGTAAATTGTAACACAGTCTAATATGTGCTATAACGTCCTTCCAAAATGTCTCCAAAATTGGACATTCTCACCAGCAGTGGAGATACGTTCCATGTTGACCACACACCCTCCAGCACTCAGGTTTTGCAGATGCAGTCAGGTGTGCCAGCTTCTGGGAAGTCAAGTACCAAAACGTGAAAATTTTAAAGGTTTGAAGTTGTCAAACAGCACACACACCCTTGAGGCACAGTGTCAAATTCAGACTGCAACTTGGGAATGCATCCCAGAATACTGCCACTTTCAGGGATTCTGTGGAAAACTATGTACATTTCTGGTCACCACACCTTAAAAAGGATATTATAGCTTTGGAAAAAGTGCAGAGAAGGGCAACTAGAATGATAAAAGGGTTGGAACATTTGCCCTATGAAGAAAGGTTAAAGCGCTTGGGGCTCTTTAGCTTGGAGAAACGACGGCTGAGGGGGTGACATGATCGAGGTTTACAAGATTATGCATGGGATAGAGCAGGTTGAGAAAGAACAGATTAGAACAGCGTTAGAACAGATAAAAGGAAGTACTTCTTCACCCAAAGAATGATTAACACACAGGGCTGGCTCGAGATGGTTCTGCGCCCTAGGCGGGCGCAGATGCCAACCTCCCAGTGGGGCCTGGAGACACCGCCATGCCGCCCCCTGGCTGGCTCCAGTCCCTCGGCCGCTGTCTCTCCCTGCTTGGGGATTGCTACCTATGGAAACCAGGGCGAGCCAGCCCGGCGAGGTGCACACACACGCAGCCCTCCCCCACCCCTTCTCCCCTCCCCTCTCCCCGCTGCCTCTTTGTGTTGGAAGCTGGCAGCAGCTGGAGGCAGAGGGAGGAGGAGGAGGAGAGAGAACCCTGCCCCCCCTTGACCCCCCTACCCATATCGACTCTGCTTCCCAGCAGGCAGCCTTCCCCGTGCGATCGATGTCGAGCGGAGATCGGACATGCCTGGAAATGCCAGCTTCCTGCTCTTAAAGGGGCAGTACAGAAAGCTGGCGTTTCCCTGCGAGCCTGATCTCCACTCAAGATCAAGCGCGCAGGGAAGGCTGCCTATACTTAAACGGAGCTGGCGTTCAGGTGAGTGGGGAAACGCCAACTCTCTGCACAGCACAGCATTTCCCCGTGCGCAATGGGTGCGCGGCCGGGGGAGGCACTCAGGACTGGCGGCGGTGGGGAGAGTTCCTGCTGGCCGCTGCCATACTGCCCCCGCCTCTTCCCCCCCCAGGGTGCCTCCTGCACCCCGGCTGGGCGCTTAGGACATGCCGCCCCACCTCTTCCCCCCCGCCCAGGTGTGCAGGCAGGCAAGCTGCGCCACCACCTCCTGCGCCCTGGCCAGATGCTCTTGATGGTGGCGGTGGGGAGCTGGCGGGCAGCTGGTTAGGGCGCTGGGGGGGCTTTTCAGAGAGCACCATTTGGCGCCCCGAGGGCTGGCACGCTCTAGGTGAGCGCCTAGCTTGCCTAGTGGGCGAGCCGGCCCTGTTAATACATGGAATTCACTGCCACAGAAGGTGGTGGCAGCTACAAACATGAATGGCTTCAAGAGAATTGGATAAACATATGGAGCAGAGGTCCATCGGTTGCTATTAGCCACAAGGTATAGATAGGAACTCTGGGGCAAGTGATGCTCTGTATTCTTGGTGCTTGGGGGGGCCAACAGTGGAAGGGCTTCTAGTGTCCTGGCCCCACTGCTGGACCTCCTAATGGCACCTGGTATTTTTGGCCACTGTGTGACAGAGTGTTGGACTGGATGGGCCATTGGCCTGATCCAACATTGGCTTCTCTTATGTTCTTATGAGTTTCTCGGCAGAGAAAATCAATGTGAAAAGAGGTCGCTATCCCTATCTCCTAACTAAGCAGGGTCAGCCGTAGTTAGTACTTGGATGAGGGACCACCAAGGAAGTCCAGGACTGTTATGCAGAGACAGGCAACGGCAAACCACTTCTGTTCATCTCTTGCCTTGAAAACCCCGCTGAGTCGCTGTAAGTCCACTGCGACTTGATGGCACTTTCTGCCACCACGATACCATCCTAAGCCTCTTGGCTGGCCCCATTCCAATGTTTACCTGTAGCCTGACTGTGCTAGGTTCCCTTGCTGTATTCTCATTTGCCCTTTCTAAAAAGAAAGCACAACACCGTCCTTCTAGACTCTCCTATTATAAAATCTCTATGTAGACCTCTTTCCTTTTTGAGCTCCTGTTATAAACTCCTCAAGAGGCTAATCCTGAACAGAAATCAGTAACAGAATTAAAGAACATGTCCCTGTAGAGCAAGCAGGATTTAGACCTTGCCATAGTTGTGAAGACCAGGTTCTCAGCTTAGCAACTTTCATTGAGGCAGGGTATCAGAAGTGCCTTAAGAAATCAGCAGTATTTGTCGAACTGACTGCTGCTTATGACACAATCTGGAGGGATGGTCCGCTGTACAAGTTCTTACAAGTTTTCTCCTGCAGAACATTATTTCGACTCTTAAATAACATGCTGAGTGATAGCATTTTCCAAGTAATTATGGGTCACTCAATTAGCAAGCAGAAGAAATTGAATAACGGTTTACCCCGGGGCTCGGTCCTTGTTCCAGTTCTTTCCAATCTATACATCTTTGATGTTCCTGAGACAATATCCAGGAAGTTTGCTTGTGCTGATGACATGGTGATTGCACTAAGGCACAAATCAATTGAAAGGACTGAGGAAATATTGACGAGAGACCTCGAAATTTTGGCTGATTACTACTGTAAAAGGTAGCTGTGGGGTCCTGCTTATGGGGGGAACTGTTTTTATTTATTTATTATTTGTATTTATAGCCCTTCTATCCCGTGAGCAGGCTCAGGGTGGGTAACATCATAAAAACGTACAATAAATACAATTAAAATTAAACAATTAACATAATAAGCATTAAAACACAGTCATAATTCTAACAAATCAGCTGGCCCTGGGGGTTCCCTGGCATATTGTTTGGGTTGATCGATGGTTGGATAGATGGATGGGTGACAACCACCTCAGGGAGGCCATATAGAGACGTCCGCTGCCTCAGCCAAAGGCCTGGTGGAACAGCTCCGTCTTACAGGCCCTGTGGAATTGAAGAAGATCCCACAAGGCCCTAATCTCGACTGGGAGCATGTTCCACCAGGCTTTAAATCTCACTCTGTGACATGCTTGCTTTTAGAGGAAACAGCTTTACCTTTTAATTCACACTTTGTGTATATAAACTTGGTAGTTTCTGCTGCCACCAGGAATTTAAAATTCCAACTCTCTCTCCTTTGGTAGTGTAACCCAAGGTCTGGGCACTTCAGAGGTCTATGTGGCCCTGAGGAAGGATTGTACTGATTTCTGGGGTATGTTTGAACAAAAGTTGATTTATTGAATGAGAACAAAATAGGTTTCTGGAAAAGGAACTTGTAAAATATAACTAGCAAGCTTGGTGTTACACCAGACTCTCAGACACCAAAATTCCACCTGACAGGATTTTCTCTCTTTCTCCTATATGTAACCAAACTGGCCAAACTCTTTGACTTTTCTACACAGGATAAAACATTGGTCTAATCACACAGTTTAGACACAATTTGTTTCTTTTCCTCGCTCACAATACTTTTTAGAGTTCCACAGACTCTCTTTTAAAACTTTTCACACTTCACTCTCCAAACACACATACACAGACTGAACTCTGTCATAAAAACACACACACACAAATTCCTCTCAGAACATCTCCTCCCACACTCTCAGTCATCAACCAATCACAGCACACACATCTCCCCCTATTGCAGTCCTTGCATTACTGCAGTCAAACTAACATTTAAAGGAACACACACATCAAAACAAGGAATCATTACAGTAGCTTATTCCAAGTCCCAGAAAAACAGAATGCTCCTGTTTCCATCTTAATAACAATCTTGTCAACCGTGAACTGAATGGCACCCAACTCACACAGAATCGTACACATAAGTACCTTGGCATTACCCTGGACAGGACCTTGAACTATAAACACCATCTTACCAATGTAGCAGTGGAAATACGCACATGAAACAATATCCTTCACAAATTATGCAGTACAACTTGGAGTGCATCTGCTACAACACTTAGATGCTCAGCTTTGGAGTTGGTGTATAGTATTGAGGAATACAATGCTTCAGTAGGACCCCACAGCCCCCCATGTCCACAAACCTGATGTCCAACTCAATACAATGAGAACCATCAGCAGATGTTTGAACCCACCCACTCCAACCTACAGGCTACCCATGCTGTGCCACATCGCTCCACCGCATCTCCAAAGACAAGATGCTCTTCTTCGTGAATATAGAAAGATAACCGAAAACAGGGAGCTGCTTATTCACAAAGACATGGTTGACGCAGCTTTACCCAAGCTAAGGTCATGACACCCGGCAATAAGTTCTGCACAAACCCTGTCGTCTTAGGAATGACTGGTCGAGAACATGGATGCAATCAGTTCCACCCGATATCCATAACTTGGTAAATATCTATGAGAGACCTGTAAGATTTGACTTGCCATGAAAATATGGAAGACGGCTAACAGAATACAAACAGGTTTGGGCAGATGTGCAGGCCTGCTGTTTAAATGAAGCAAAATAGCAGGGCCCAAATGCAATTGCACTGCAACCCACCAAAGTATTTTTCACCTGTCACAGGAATGCAAGTGATGTGCTTTCCAGGGAGATGTGACAGAGTTCTTTGAATTTTCCCCAGCTGTGACTGAGTGGATCGAAAATTAAGATGATTAGTATTTAGCATGATTGTTCAACCTGTCTGTATACTTGCTGTATCAACTCCGTTACGTATTTTAGATTACTATACAATACGAGAGCCAGTTTGGTGTAGTGGTTAAGAGCATGGGCTCTAATCCGGGAAGACCGGGTTTGATTCTCCACTCCTTCACATGCAGCTGCTGGTGTGACCTTGGGTCAGTCATAAGTTCTCTCAGAGCTGTTCTCTCAAGGACAGTTCTCAAAAGAGCTCTCTCAGCCCCACCTACCTCTCAGGGTGTCAAAGTATCAAAGCACGCCAAAAGGCTTACTGTCCAGTTTGGTGTAGTGGTTAAGAGCATGGACTCTAATCTGGGAGGACCGGGTTAGATTCCCCACTCCTCCACTTGCACCTGGCTGGACGACCTTGGACAAGCCGTAGTTCTGATAAGAGCTGTTCTTGAAAAAGAGCAGTTTCTATCAGAGCTCTCTCAGCCCCACCTACCTCTCAGGGTGTCTGTTGTGGGGAGGGGAAGGGAAGGGAGATTGTAAGCCGCTCTGTGACTCCTTCAGGTAGTGAAGAGTGGGGTATAAATCCAAACTCCTCCTCCTCTCCCTCCTCCTTCTCCATTTCCTGTGTCTAATTTTGCCATATGATAAATAAAATAAATCTAGACTCTCCCAAGGTACCTGCATATGCTTGATCTCGGAAGCTTTTTACTGTACTCCAGTTGCTTCTGGTTGGTTCTTTATGCTGCAGATTATCCTGCGGGCTCTAATAAGCATCTGCAAGATAAGCATTTGCTGCAGAAAAAGGAAAAAGGTCAACTGCAGCAGTGAGACGACAATACGAACAATCTGCCTTCCGCTTTGCTAGGTTGAATTGGTCGTCATGGTGCTACAGCAGGAGTCCTCGAGGGCCTTAATTTTATTTTGTTAAAACGCTTGTAGATGTTTAAACTCTGTTGCCTATTGACCAGTCTTGTCCTTCTCGTGGTTCATGGTGGCTAGCCATCCTTCTCCCGCCCTTTAAAAAAAAGTCCTCTGTCCGATTGAAGCTATTTCCCTTACCATCTTTTCTTGCTAAGCCGGGATTCTGTGTTCCTGCTTTTACGTTGCCAGCCACTGAAGGAGTCAAGGGCCATTCACTTCTTGCCTGCCATTGTGACAACAAGAGAGATCTGAGTGACGCAAGAGAAGAAAGGGAGGGGAGGACCCAGCTGGGTAACCGTAGCAGGCTACCAAGTAGCTTGCAGTCCCTCCAGGCTGACTTTTCCCATCTTTTCCCAGGTATATATTCCAAAGCGTGGCAGAACACAGCCCAGATATGTTTCTGTATTCTTTGCTTGTCTGTCATTTAAATTATTCTGTAATTTTCTTTTTCTGTAAACTGCTCCAGGCCCCTCTGGGAAGAAAAGTGGCCATAAAATGCTGAAATAAAATTAAGTTAAATATAGGCATCTGAGTCAAGGAGGCTTGTGTGAGTCGAGGGATGTAACAAAACTTAATCCCTAATCCGCCCTGAATTTCCTGGGTGATTTTGGGCAAGGAATAAACATGAGAAACATGGGTCTTTGCATGCCATTAGAACAGTGGTTCTCAACCTCCTAATGCCGCGACCCTTTAATATAGTTCCTCATGTTGTGGTGACCCCCAACCATAAAATTATTTTCGTTGCTACTTCATAATTGTAATTTTGCTACTGTTATGAATTGTAATGTAAATATCTGATATGCAGGATGTATTTTCATTGTTACAAATTGAACCTAATTAAAGCATAGTGATTAATCACAAAAACAATATGTAATTTTCCAATGGTCTTAGGCAACCCCTGTGAAAGGGTTGTTCGACCCCCAAAGGGGTCGTGACCCACAGGTCGAGAACTGCTGCATTAGAAGTTAAAGGAAGTGGTTCCTAAGAATGGATTTCTTGTGTGTATGTGTCATAGATAGGAAGAGAAGAAGAAGAGATTGGATTTATACCCCGCCCCTCACTACCCAAGAGAGTCTCAGAGCGGCTTACAAACTCCTTTCTCTTCCCCTCCCCACAACAGACACCCTGTGAGGTAGGTGTGGCTGAGAGAGCTCTGACAGAAACTGCTCTTTTTCAAGAACAGCTCTTATCAGAACTACGGCTTGCCCAAGGTCATCCAGCCAGGTGCGAGTGGAGGAGTGGGGAATCAAACCCGGTCCTCCCAGATTAGAGTCCGCGCACTCAACCACTACACCAAACTGGACAGTAAGCCTTTTGGCGTGCTTTGATACTTTATAAAATGGCTTGAATGTCTAGCGCAGGGTCCTCAAACTTTTAAACAGGGGGCCGGTTCACTGTCCCTCAGACCATTGAGGGCGGACTATAGTAAAAACAAAAACTATGAACAAATTCCTATGCACACTTCATATATCTTATTTTGAAGTGAAGAAACAAAACGGAACAAATACAATATTTAAAATGAAGTAAAGTTAAATCAACAAACTTACTAGTATTTCTCTCTTTTTCTCACCGCCTGAAGCTAGATTGTGGTCAGACAACAATTCCCATGATCCAGCGCTTCAGCCAGCTAGCTAATCGGCAGCGGCCGCTGCCCCTCTCCCTCTTCCACCAATGACCTTCTTCTCATGTAAAAAAATGACAGACAAGCAGCAGCGATAAACACCGGCGGGCCGTATAATGTCCTTGGCGGGCGCATGTGGCCCGCGGGCCGTAGTTTGAGGACCTCTGGTCTAGCGCGGGGGCCAACCTTGCTCAACGTAAGAGCCGCACAGAATAAACGTCATATGTCCGAGAGCTACGAGTCATCAACAAATATTACACGTTTTTATTTTAAAAGATGCAAATTTGATTTTATTAATATTAAAGGAGACTGCCAAAAATAAAAACAAAAGGGGGTAAAAACAGGTTTTGATAATATTTGTTTGCTAATAGTATTTATTTGTCTGAGAGAGAGAAAGAGAGAAAGGTGGAAAGAAAGAACGAAAGAGGTAGAAAGAAGAGAGAGAAACAAAGCAAACAGATGGGAAGGAGGGAGAGAAAATATGCCTCCCTTTCGCTTCCTCAGCTGCCCTGCTGGGAGCCGCACAATATGTATGAAAGAGCCGCATGTGGCTCCCGAGCCATAGTTTGACCACCCTTGGTCTAGAGGATGTTTTCCTTGGGAAAAGGTAAAGTCCTTCCCTGGTAATCAGAACCAAAAGGGTGTCACTCCTGATAGGGTTATGTTCTCATAAAATACATCCCAATGATCCTTCCCTCCCCTGCCTCCCCGCCCACGTTGCCGTGCTGGGTCTGTGGTCGGGTTGCCAGTCCCCAGTTGGGGGCAGGGGATCGCCTGGTTTGGAGGTTCTACCCCTGCTTCAGGGTTGTCAGAAAGCAGGGGGAGGTGGGGATATGTCTGCTGGGTGCTCCATTATACCCTATGGAGACCGGTCCCCATAGGTTATAATGGAGAATAGATCTGTGGGTATCTGAGGTTCTGAGGGTGGCTGTTTTTTGAAGTAGAGGCACCAAATCTTCAGCATAGCTTCTGGTGCCTCTCCTCAAAACCCCCCACAAGTTTCAAAAAGATCGGAACAGGGGATCTAATTCTATGAGCCCCCAAAGAAGGAGCCCCCATCCTCCATTATTTCAATGGAGGGAAGGCATTTAAAAGGAACATGGTCCCTTTTAATGTGACTACCAGAACTCCCTTTGGAGTTCAATTGTGCTTCTTCCCTCCCCTCTCTGGAGGCTCCTGGAAAGTCCCTTGCTAGCTTGTCAGCCTCATCGGGCAACCCTAAATGGTACTAGTGTGTGCGGCTTGGGTGGAGAATGAGTTGAGAGCAACCACTGTGTTAGAAGCACAAGCCCCTACCATAGAATCACAAGAACCTTCTGGATGTTTTTTTTTTAACCTGGAAGTGACATCACAGAATGTGACATCACAAAAGTGGTGTCACATCCTTGCTCCTGGCTCCACCCCCCACAGTCTCCTGGCTCCACTCCCAAGGTCCTCAGATATCTCCTTAGTTGGATCTGGCAACCCTACATAGTCCACACACGTCAGACATAAGGTCAAACTGGATGTGATGGCATCCTCATGGCCATCATGAGGACACCGCCACCATTTTAAAGTTATTTGAAAATGCTGCAGCATAGCAGATTGAGGTGCTCTTGTTTCCTCTCTGCACCTTATCAAGTGCCAAAACAGCAGGGGGGGAGCCGTTTTGGCACTTGATAAGGCATAGGGGGAAACAAGAACACCTCATCCCGCCATGCTGCATCATTTTCAAAATGGCGGGGTGTCCCTGTGTCAGCCATGGGGATGCTGTCATGTCTAGCTAGGCCCTAAGATGTTCCTGGTGATCGGAACCAAAGTCGAAATCAAATTATTCCCTCCCAAACTATTGAAAGGCATTAAGGAGGATTTCTCGACAGTGATTTCCACACATAGACATGAACTTCAGTCCTCAATGTTACCTCAGGTCCATGGCGGCCACAAGGGCAACATCACATCTACTTTGGCCCTTAGCTTTTAAAAACAGTTTCCTGACAGTTCTGTGACTTCACAGAGGGCAGGAATTCCAAGGTCTACATGTGGAAGACCACTGATGGAAAATCTGGTCACAGATCTTTTGCCTAACTTAGGCCCTGGTCATACAGGCCAGAAAACGCGGGGGAGAGGCGTGGCAGTTTGCCCCGGAGCTAAATAAGGCGCGGTAGCCCGATCACATGGGCCACTGGGTTGCCACACTCCAGCTCTGCGCCCTGATCACACCGCGCTGCTGCAGCGCGGCAAAAAAGCAGCGAAGTGCGCATGTGCCATTGGGAGGGGCGGGCCGCTGTCGGTGTCTTGTGTGTGCGCATGCGCTGTTCAGCGTTGGTGCGCATCCCATGGACACTTACAACATCCGGAAAACCCGGGGACATGGGCAGGCGTCGGAAGCCGTGGGATACTGGCACTCCCGCAATCAGACGCCAGCCTTTGCCTCGGGGTTTCCAGAAACTAGTACTTCGGACCTACTAGTTTTTTACTCCGCGTTTTCCACCGGAAGCCACGGGTTGGCCACGGGAGCACTACGCTTCCCAGATGTGCTCGTATGATCACGCACGGAAAGTCCACAGGGCTCCCGTGCCTTCAGCGGGGTAAATGCTCAGTGTGGACGGGGCCATAGTTTGGGCATTGCTTGAGAGGGCAGTCTAGGTCGTAAGCTGGATGTGACCCTGGGAGATCTTCCCATTGTTCCCACTTGGCAAATAGCAGCTAGCTCAGATGGGGAGAGGGGTTTAACTCTTCTCCCCTGCACATTGATGCATTTCACAATAAACCCTGGGCTGTTTTCAGCCCCAAAAGGAGGAAACAAGGCAAAGAGCGGATGTTTGTCTTTCCCTTTAGAGTTGTTAGTGTGTGTGAGGGGGAAGAAGAGTAGATTCCAATCAACAGCAGAACAGTCAGACCTGCTCTTCCCTCTGCCTCTGAGTCCCAGTTCAGGAAGATCTGTGCACCATGTCTAATTTGGCCAAAGCGACACATTCCAATGTTTAGTTTTATGTTGATGGAGCTGTGGAGGGCTCTGAATTTAATCAGATGGGTGGAGGAATGTCAAACTTTCACCCACATTATTTCTCACTCTTTTTGTCTCCCCCAAACAGCTGTTAATTGGGGGGGATGTATGTCCATGGCATTCCATGCGCCTCGGCGTTCGTTTAGTCATGCTGCCCACATAACCACGGAGAAGTCTTTGGACAGCGCTGGATCTTCAGTTTGGAAACAGAGATGAGCACCACCCCCTAGAGTTGGATTCTACTGGCTTTCAAGCAAGGCAGACCTTTACCTTTATATGACTGCTATATTTTAGATCCTCACTGTGATACTGGTCTATAAGAAGCAAACCTGTGGGGTCCCCAAGGGACAGAGCTGCTGCTTTGCGAGTAGGGTACCCATGTGGTTTTATGGCTATCAGTCCAGAACTGAGTTCAAATCCCCACTCAGTCCTGAAGCCCACTGGGCAAGTCATTTTTTTCCCCCTCTCAGCCTCACCTTCCTCACAAGATTGTTGTGGATAAAACGCAGGAATCGAGAACCGTGAACATCACTCACTCTGAGTTCCTCGGAGAAAAGGTGGGATACAAAGAAGTCAGAAAATAGATGGCAAATTTCATGCTACTTTGAAGTTTAGGCCAACAGGTCTAGTTTCTCTCTTATTTTACTTCCAGGCTGAAGAACAAAAGACACTAGGGTTGCCAGGTGTGGGTTGGAGACTTGGGGGTGGATTCAGGAGAGGGCGGGGTTTGGGGAGGGGAGGGGCCTCAGCATGGTCCAATGCCATAGAGTCCACCCTTCAAAGCAGCCATTTTCTCCAGGGGAGCTGATCTCTGTCAGCTGAAGGTCAGTTGTAGAAGCGGGAGATCCCCAGGCCCCACCTGGAGGCTAGCAGCCCTAAAAAACATAGATGTTGGGGAGGGGGAGTAACAACTGCTTTACAACATCCCTGGAGATCATTAGAGGGTTGTTTGAAAGTTAGGGTTGCCAACTCCAAATTGTGAAATTTCCTGGAGACTCGGAGCATGGGGTCTGGGGAAGGCCACGTTTGGACCCCAGCGGAGTGTCCGCTGGGTAAAATGTCATATAGTGTCCATTCTCCAAAGACATTTTCTCCAGAGGAACTGATTTCTGTTGTCTGGAGATCAGTTCTAATTCCGGGAGAACTCCGGGTCCACCTGTAGGTTAGCAACCCTAGAAGGAACATTTGCAACTGGCAGTACCAACCACAGAGAAACAGAACACAAAGATATTTTGGTGGTAATCATACACGTAACAAGCATGTTTTGGAACAGAAAACATGGGAGTTTGTCTGGTCATTTTGCCTACTTGCTGAAGAGTAATACAACTTCTGAGAAAAGCTTTTGGTTCCCAGACCCGCCACTGGAGGACTTTGTCACTCGCTCGCGAAGACACCAGGGGGCGCTCCCGCTCGCCAAGAAAATCGAAGGAAATCCATGGTAAGACGAAGAGTCGGGGGAAAAACCCTAACTTCCGGGACCGAAGTAAAATTTCCCACGTGTGTGACAGAGGTGATAGGATACGCGCACGTTATTCGCAAAGGAATAAATGCACCTAATGAACCGAGCAACGGGCGGCTTGAGAAAGCTGCTAACGCAACAAATTCCGTAAAGGTGTCCAAGCACTTCTTGTTACAGGCTTTTACAATAGGCAACCAGACGAAAAATGCGTACCTCCCCAGGAGAAAAAAATGCAATCCCTTAGGAATACTTGTGTAGTTTAAATCTTTCTTTCTTTCTTTCTTTCTTTGCATCAGTACTGTACACGGTGCACTGTCCTGGGATTTGACTCCCTTTTTCTATACGGCCTTCTAACAGTCCAATCTTATCCAAAGTGACTCAATCTAAACCCGATGAAATTAATTGACAAAGACTGGAATAGAATTAGAACAAAGTTAAGAGTCCAGTGGCCCCTTTAAGACGAACGAAGTTTTATTCAAGGTATGAGCTATCGTGTTCTATTGCTTCAGACCAACACGGCTACCTTACCTGGATCTCCATAGGATTGCACTGTTAGTCTGAACCATACACAAAAAATATGTGCACGCCCACAAGGAAAATGCACCGCTTGGAGAAGCACACGCCACGTGCGAGAACTCTGCAAGGTGTGCTTTGATTGACAGCCAGAAGGCATCATTTGCAGGCGAAGAAGGGGATCCTCACAGGAGAGTCTGCGGCTCCTGAAAGACTCGGCTCCCAATCGAAACACGCGGGGAGTTAGCGCCCGTCGCAAAACGAGACACGGAACCCGCCGCCCCCCCCCCCCGGCGCAGGTCTGCATCTGTATCCTCTGATGTTTTGTACAGGTTTTAACGAGTAATTATGTTTTGTCTTAAATGAGTTGTCTATATTTGTTGTCGTAACCCGCCCTGAGCCCTGCTGCGCAGGAGAGGGCGGGCTAGAAATCCAATTAAATAAATAAACCGTGCAGGCTCTCTATCCACGGGTCTGGCGTGCGATGCCGAATTAAGTAAAGGTAAAGGTTCCCTTGCTCGAAAGCCAGTGGCATCCGACTCTAGGGTTGCGGTGCTCATCTCCGTTTCAAAGCCGAAGAGCCAGCGCTGTCCGAAGACGTTTCCGTGGTCATGTGGCCGGCATGACTAAACACCAAGGTGCACGGAACGCTGTTACCTTCCCACCGAAGTGGTCCCTATTTATCTACTTGCAATTTCTTGCTTTCGAACTGTTAGGTTGGCAGGAGCTGGAGCTAGAGACAGGAGCTCACCCCATCATGCGGCACCCGGGTCTCGAACTGCTGAACTACTGACCTTCCACAGCCTGCAGTTCAGCGTCTTAACCACTTGAGCCACCGCTCCCGTGGAAAATGTTAACAGCCTCGAGAGAAGACTCCTAAAAGTGCGGCGCTCCCATCCTTGGTTTTTCATAAGAACATAAGAGAAGCCAATGTTGGATCAGGCCAATGGCCCATCCAGTCCAACACTCTGTGTCACACAGTGGCCAAAAATACCAGGGGCCATCAGGGAGGTCCAGCAGTGGGGCCAGGGCACCAGAAGCCCTCCCACTGCTGCCCCCCCAAGTACCAAGAATAGAGTGCATCACCTGCCCCAGACTGAGAGTTCCCATCTATACCCTGTGCCTAATAGCCACTGGTGGACTTCTGCTCCATATGTTTATCCAATTCCCTCTTGAAACTGTCCATGCTTGTAGCTGCCACCACCTCCCGTGGCAGTGAATTCCATGCGTTAATCACTTTTTTGGGTGAAGAAGGACTTCCTTTTATCTGCTCTAACCCGACTGCTCAGCAATTTCAGGGAGTGCCCACGAGTTCTTGTCTTGTGAGAAAGGGAGAAAAGGACTTCTTTCTCGACCTGCTCTCTCCCATGCATAATCTAATCTTTCCTAACCTTCGAGGCTCTTTCCCCGCACATGGCGGACCTCCCCGCACAGGGCAGTCGGACGGGGAACCGGCGTTGCGCGGGCGGGAGCGGTAGTCGCCGCAGCCCTGCTGACGCGGAAGGGAGCGGAGCCGGGAGAGCCATGGCGGCGGCGGCGGCGGCTTCGGGCTCGGTGTGGTGCTGCCTGCGCTGGGCCTGCTGCGGGGAAGGCGGCGGGGGCCACATCCCGCTCAAGGAGATGCTGGCCGTGCAGCTGGACACGCAGCGAATGGGTAAGCGGCCCCGCAGCCCCGGCGGCGACAGCCCTGCGAGGTAGGCTAGGCGGGGAGGGGCTGTGGAAAGGAGAAGAGCTGGCTGGCTGTCCATCCTCCCCCCGTCCGCCCTCAGGGAAGCAGGAGGCTTGGATGGGGGCGCCCGGCAGACCGGCAGCGTGCTTGCCCCCGCGTCTCCTTTCCTGAGCTAGAGCCTCCCGTGTCAGGCGCAGTGGATCTTTGCTTTGCAATTTAAGGTTGCCCACTCTGGCTTGGGGAATTCCTGGAGATTTGGGGAGGGGGAGACGCCCCAGTTGGGGGTGCGATGCCCTAGTTAGCGGGATATGCTTAATTTCTGTTTCTTGTTAAATTCTTATTGGTTGTCATTCTAGCCAGGCTCTCGGTGTGACTCTGTAGCCCACCCTGAGCCCGCTTGCGGGGAGGGCGGGATAGAAATCAAATGATTATTTAATTGGTTTTTAACAAAATGTTTATTGTTTTATATCAGTTCTGAGCCAGACCTGAGCCCATCATGAGATAGGGTGGGATAGAAATGCAAAAAGTAATCAAATAAATAATATAAATAAAAACAGATAAAAAACAAAGCATTGCCAGCCATCCTTTGAAGCCATCACTCCCCCTCACCCAACTCAACCTGTGCTGTGATGTTCCTCATATGCGTACTTTCCATGTTGTGTAAAAAGGCCAACATGTGTACAGTCCAGAGATCAGGTTGAACTCTGGGAGAGCTCCAGACCCTACTTGGTGTTTTATGTTATGCAGGAGAGCAGAATTTGAGTCTAGCAGCACCTAGAGACCAACAAAATATTCCAGGGAATCTAATCTCACCTGGTCGGATACCAATGAGTATTAACCCCGAAACCTTACACCCGGGGAATTGGTGTCGATCTCTAAGATGCTGCTGGAATCCAATTTTGTTGAGCTACAGACTGACACAGCTCCTCACCTGAAGCTGTTTTAGGTAGGAGGTATGACATGTTTTAAAAAATAAACCAGACAGCGGGGTCAAGGAATGCAGGAAGCAGATGTAGCAGATCTAATCACGTAAAAGAAGAAGAGATTGGATTTATACCCCGCCCTTCACTCAGAGTCTCAGAGCGGCTTACAATCTCCTTTCCCTTCCCCTCCCCACAACAGACACCCTGTGAGGTAGGCGGGGCTGAGAGAGCTCTGACAGAAACTGCTCTTTCAGGAACAGCTGTGCCAGAGCTTGTGACTGACCCAAGGTCACATTAACAAGTGCAAGTGGAGAAGTGGGGAATCAAACCAGGTTCTCCCAGATTAGAGTCTGCACACTTAACCACTACACCATCTCCTATCTGTGACTGACCTTATAAGAGAAGAATATTCCCTCAAAAATGTAGTGCTCTGTTTGCACATCTTGAAGATGTATGTGCACGGAAAATACACGTTGTTGGCCTTTTTACACAATGTGGAAAGTACGCATATCAGGAACATCACAGCACAGGTAGCACGTGGTTGAGTGCCAAAATCCATGTGTGAACAGGTGTGATATGTGCCATGTTAAACTGTCTCTATTATAGAAAAATTGTTATGTGCAAACACCCCTATAAATCATTTTTCAAGAGACATAGCTTTCCTGATTGTTATAAAAGCAGATAGGGGCAGTGTTCCCTCTAAGCTGAGTTAGTGTGAGGTAGCTCACAGTTTTTTAGCCTCCGGCTCACATATCTTTGTCTTAGGAAGGATGGCTCCAGAGCAAGCTAATTTATGTAGCAGCCCCTAGAATGTTATATGTACGTTTTAACTGGTTTTTACGGGTGTTTTAACTGGTTTTTAACCCTAGTATTGTACTGATGATTTTATGCCAATAAAGGCTGACTTGACTTGACTATGTAGCAGCCAAATCGTTCGCTCGTGACTTTAATGCCAGTAACTCACAAAGTAGAATTTTTGCTCACAAGACTCCGCAGCTTAAAAGGGAGCATTGGATAGGGGTGCTACTGGTTTTCTGCTTTCCATATGTATTGCCAGGAACTGGGATTTGTTCAGTCTTGATTCATAAATGTTTGGATCTTAAAAGTATTATTGAATAACTGTGCAGATGTCATGAATGTAACAAGGGGTGTGAATGGCTTGGATTACGTGGTATCGGTGCAGTTTAAGACTTCAGTGAGAGCTGGATGCAGTTTAAAATATTTGGTGTCATTTGTACTTCTGCAGGAACAGATGTTGTCATCGTCAAGAACGGACGAAGAGTTTGCGGTACGGGAGGCTGCTTAGCCAACGCCCCTCTGCATCAAAACAAGAGTTATTTTGAGTTTAAAATCCAGTCGACAGGTCAGTGGGAAAAGCCTCACAATATTTTTAAAACGCTTGTATCTTTACACTCCTAATCTCATGCCGTTTTCCCGAATAAAATTAGCAGTTCTTCCCCCAGCAGTATTTATTGGGTTCCCCCCCCAATTAACAATCAGAAAACTAAGCTTAGATCTCCAACTGGAACTCCTGATGCTTCTGAGACTGAAAAATACATAGTCCTACAGAATATTGCTAGAAATTCTCACCATTGCAACTAACTTATGGCGACCCTGTAGGGTTTTCAAGGCAAAAGATGTTCAGAGGGGGTTTGTGGTTCCCTGCCTCTGTATAGCAACCCTAGACATCTTTGGTGGTCACCCATCTAAGCCAGTTTGGTGTAGTGGTTAAGTGCGCAGACTCTGATCTGGGAGAACCAGGGTTGATTCCCCACTCCTCCACTCGCAGGTGTTGGTGTGACCTTGGGCAAGCCATAGTTCTGTCAGAGCTGCTCTCTCAAGGACAGTTTTGGAAAGAGTTCTCTCAGCCCCACCTACCTCACAGGGTGTCTGTTGTGGGGAGGGGAAGGGAAAGGAGTTTGTAAGCTGCTCTGAGACTCCGAGTGAAGGGCGGGGTATAAATCCAATCTCCTCCTCTTCTCTTCCTCCTCCTCCTCCTCTACTACTACTACCACCACTACTATTACTACTAACCAGGGCCAACTCTACTTAACTTCCAAGATCTGATGAAATCAGGTCAGCCTGGAAAAGCCAAAATGTATAAAAATCTTCCTGAAAAAAAAAGGAAACAAAATAAGGATCTCTAAACAGAAAAGCAGTTATATGAATGATTATAATCCGATAAATTTAAAATATGTATATTTGTAAAACTGTGTAACGACCTAAATATTGTAGTAATGGAACTGTCCAATTTGATTACAAAATAAATGATAGAATCAACACCATATAAACAATGAATGGGAGAAAAACCATACACATCGACATTTATACATAGAAAATAACAATGGAAAGTACTAAAAGAAGCATGTTTGGTTATCGAAATCATCCTGGACATCAGTTCTAAGTATTTTAGATTAACTGTAGTTCTAAATAAGTATTCAGCTTTAAAAGAAAACTCTTTTTAAAAAGGGTTTTGTTCTATTGTAGAGATAAAGTGTCGTTTTTGTCTGACTCCCTGATCTGGTATGGAGGAATTTAGTCTTACTGTGGCTACAGTAACTTTATGCACACCTTACTCTCTCCCCTTGTCGGGGTATAACTTGCACTCTTTTCTTTGTCTTCCGGTCTGTCATTGAGGTTTCTCTTTTCTCCCACCGTGCTTCCAGGAATCTGGGGTGTTGGAGTTGCAACCCAGAAAGTCAACTTGAATCAAATCCCTCTTGGGCGTGATACGAATAGTTTAGTCCTGAGAAACGATGGCGCACTTTACTACAACAATGAAGAAAAGAACAGGTTGCCGGCAAACAGCCTTCCGCAGGAGGGCGACGTAGTGGTGAGTTTCTTTCGGGATCACGTTTGCAAATCTTACCAAAACTCTGTTTACGATCTCTTTATTTCCAGTTTATTTCAAAGCAGACCTGGTCGAACAGTATCTCTCATACACTTGTAGAGTCAGCATGGTGTAGTATTCAAGAGTTGGCGGACTCTAATCTGAAGAACCGGGTTTGATTCCCCACTCTTCCTCCACAGGAAGTCTGCTGGGTGACCTTGGGTCAGTCACAGTTCTCTCAGAATTCTCTCAGCCCCACCTGCCTCACAAGCAGTGTTCCCTCTAAGCTGAGTTAGTGTGAGCTAGCTCACAGTTTTTTAGCCTCCGGCACACACATTTTTGTCTTCACTCAGGAAGGAGGGCTCCAGAGCCAGCTAATTTATGCAGCAGCCCAATCGCTCGCTCACAACTTTAATGCCAGTAGCTTACAAAGTAGAATTTTGGCTCACAAGACTCCACAGCTTGGAGGGAGCATTGCTCACAAGGTGCCTGTTGTGGGGAGAGGAAGGGACTGTGATCGTAAGCCGCTTTGAGATTTCTTAAGGTAGAGAAAAGTGGGGTAGGTAGGTAGAAAATTTATTGTATATGGCCATAGTCCTTCACAATCTAAAACAATAAAATACATCAGTAAAATTCACATACAATACAAGGAGTGGTTTAAAATCCACATACAATACAATACAAGGAATGGTTTAAAGAGATTGCTAGACATCTTGGGTGATTATCGTAGAGGGGAAAAACTAATAATTAACTATACGAAAACTAGAAAAGTGGGGTATGAAAACCTATTCTTCTTCTGCCAGCAGAACCTTCTTAAGCTGGTCACTATGGAGAGCTGTCTTTTTAATACAGAGCTTCTAGAAAGCCCCTTTTTAAAAGCAGAAGGGAAGCAAAATCAGGGCTGTGCTGTACCCAGAGTTCAAGGACTGCAGAATTTATTCATTTACATCATATATAGTCCACCTGTCACAGTGGAACTCAAAGTAGATTGCACATTTAAAACACTCCAGGCCGTTGCCAGCTGCTCTGCTTTGTGGTCGCTCCTCCCAGAAACCATCTTGTTTCATGTTGACGTACCTTGGTGTCCCAGCCCTGATATCTCACGGAGGTCTCCCTTCCAAGCACTTACCAGGGTCGGCCCTGCTTAGCTTCCAAGATCTGTCGAGATCGGGCTAGCCTGGGCTACCCAGGTCAGGGCATACCCCAAGAATCTTGTTTGTCTCTCAGGTGCTACTGGACGCTGTCTGTAGTACTGTACTATTTCTTGATTAAAGTTGAAACTCTCCCCTCCTCCTCAGTAGCATTTTTACATAGAAAGTCGTCTTGGTGAGTATAATACCAACTTGGGACGCAGCTGTGAATAACCAGCCGCGGTTTTCCAATCTGTGAAACAGTGGGTTCCTTCTGGAATGAAAGAAATGTGCCCATTTGTGCCTTAGAGATAAATGACCCACAGCAATGAAATTTTTCAAAGATGTTCTTGGAAGAATTCACGTCAGGATGTGTAGAGACTGTATTGAATTTTGGTTGCCACCTTGACAAAGCGAGACTGTGGTGTATAGACTTTCATTTGACACCTTTTTGTCTTACAGGGTATCACGTATGACCACGTAGAACTAAACGTTTACCTAAATGGGAAAAATATGCACTGTCCGGCGTCAGGAATCAGAGGAACAGTCTTCCCAGTGGTATATGGTAAGTTAGGGTTCTTAAAACTTTCAAAAAAACATTGTGTTAAATCTACTAACGAATACCTACCGGTAACGCAACTCTCTCTTGATATCTGTTGTCTGGACTTCCTGTGCTCGCTTAGGCATCATTCATAGACCAGAATTTGCAGCAAATACAGAAGAGTATTAGGAATTCACTCATTTTTAACCTCTAAGCCAGGGGCGTCAAACATGTGGCCCGAGGGCCAGATCAGGCCCCCAGAGGGCTTCTATCAGGCCCGCAGTGGAACTGTCTGTCTTCTTCTTCTTCCAGTTCTGCTGCTGCTGCGTCATTGTAGGTTTGCAGCTTACAGAGACACTCAAGATTGCAACAGCACAGACATTTGGATGTAATCATTCCGAGCAAGAGGTGTCAGTTATCAGACACGGTTAAATAAACAAAATATTGCAAGAGTTTGGTGTAGTGGTTAAGTGCATGGACTCTTATCTGGGAGAACCGGGTTTGATTCCCACTTCTCCACTTGCACCTGCTGATGTGACCTTGGGTCAGTCACAAGCTCTGGCACAGCTGTTCTGTCAAGGACAGTTTCTGTCAGAAGTTCTCTCAGCCCCGCCTATCTCACAGGGTGTCTGTCGTGGGAGGGGAAGGAAAGGAGTTTTTAAGCTGCTCTGAGACGACTTTGGGCAGTGAAGGGCGGGGTATAACCAAACTCCTCTTCTTCTTCTACTGTTTTAAGCATGTTTTTATTTTAAGTAAAAAAAACGCCTTTGTGTCCTTTATAAAGTTTATATCTCCACTACCTGGCATAACATTTTATGACACACACATGGCCCGGCCCAACAAAGTCTCATTCATGTCAGATCCGGCCCTCGTAACAAATGAGTTCAACAACCCAGCTCTAAGCCATTTATGAGCCAGGAAAGTTAGGGCATTGCGGAAGTTTAAAATGTCATAGGTTCAGGCTCTGTTTCAGGACCCGCTTACTGCCCAAAGATCACTCTTGGTTTCAGCATGTCGGCATCTGTTCTCTGATTACTCAACGGGTTGCCTGTTTTTAAAAAAAGTATTAACATGGGAATGACAGCAACGTGTTCCAGTTTTAACGCAGAAGTTCTTTGTTCAGCATCATACATCGTGACAGAAACCTCGGGTTAATAAGCGAAGTCACCGCTTGCGGGGAAACAGCTCGTAATAAAACATCATGTTCCGAATGATCTAAATATAATAGTGACCAACGTTCCCTCTAAGCTGTGGAGTCTTGTGAGCAAAAATGGCACTTGGCGAGCTACTGGCATTAAAGTTGTGAGCAAGCAACTTGGCTACTGCATACATTAGTTTGCTCTGGAGCCCTCCCTTCCTGAGCCAAGACAAAAGTGTGTGAGCCGGAGGCTAAAAAGCTGTGAGCTAGCTCACACTAACTCAGTTTAGAGGGAACACTGATAGTGACATGGAACTGGGACATACTGAAACTCCAAGGGGATCTCCACGAATTGGCTACTAGCCATGGGATATGAGGGGGAACCGCCATATTCAGAGCCAGTCATTCTTTGAGTCCCAGTGCCAGGAGGCAACATCAGGGGAAGGCCTCTCTGCCCTGTTGCTGGCCCTCCGGAGGAACTGGTTGGCCACTGTGTGAGACAGGATGCTGGACTAGATGGACCGCTGGTCTGATTCAGCAGGATTCTTCTTATGTACTGCTTTCTTGCCACCTCTTGTGTTTTAATTATTTCAGCTAGAAGTAGGCATAGCTTGTAAAGTCAGGTAGTCTAGTTCAACCGACTAAAAGGGTTAAATGAACGTGGGATTCTATGGAGGACTGCACTTGCAGCTTAAATGATGAAGTTGTCCTCTCCAGATTCAAGAGATTGTTTTATACCACATGTTGAGATGTGGTACCGCTAGTTTTTGTACAGACCAGATAACTTTCTACCCTTTTTTGACAAGACCTCTGTTCTAATCATTTTCTAATCAAGCGTAGGTGAACAGGTTTAAGAGGATCGGAATCTGTTGTCTTCACTGTGCCTTGGAAATGGTACTACGTAGCAAGAACGGACCACCTTCCTGAACCAAAAAAGGACGAGCAATATTATAAAGCCCCATAGTCGCTGGATAGCTGTGACCATTTTTCAGAGTTCTGCCGTTTCAGAGCACGATGTAGTTCAGGGGTCCCTAACCTTTTTTGAGTCTGTGGGCACCTTTGGAATTCTGGCACAACGTGGTGGGCTCAGCCACAAAATGCTTGCCACGGGGAACCAGAGCCAACCACAAAGTGGTTGCCGCAGCTGACCTTCAATCACACAGTGAAGATCCTTGTGCTATGGCAACAGCTGCTGCCAAAGCTATTTTTTTTAAAAAAAAATCTGCACAACCAATCAGAACCCTTGCTAGGTAAAAGCAAAAGCCTCACCTGGCCACACCCACTTTCTAAAATCAATTGGCAGGAACCAGAAAAGATATTGGGAAGCCCCATGGAGACCACAGGCACCATGTTGGAGACTTCTGATCTAGTTCTTGTGAAAGCCATAAGACTTGTCCAAGTAATAATAAATGTAGTCTAGAGTACGGGTGTCAAACATAAGGCCCGGGGGCCAGAACTGGCCCATCCAGGGCTGTCATGCGGCATGCAAGCAACTGGTGTAAGGGAGGAAATGGGAGGCTGTTCAGGGAGTGGGTGGGCAGAGCCACTCTAATTGTGGCTTCAGCATAGCAAGACAATCTCGTTGGCGGCAGTCAAGCAGAACCCCTTTGCTTCAGGGACTGGTAAGTTGGGGGCCACTGCAGCCATATTCATACACGGACTGCAGCTCCAGGGATGCTTGTGACGTCCTCGCTTATTGGGGAGACAGTTTTACCTTTAAAACATTCTCTGTATACATAAACTTGGTAGATTTCTGCTGCCACCAGGAATTAAAAATTCCAAATCTCTCTCTTTTGGTAGAATGACCTAGGGTCTGGGCACTTCAGAGGACTATGTGGCCCTGAGGAAGGGCTATTCTGATTTCTGGGATAAGTTTAAACAAAAAAATGATTTATTTAATAAAGAACAAAAAAGGTTTCTGGTTAATTTGAACTGTTGCTGTTGAAAGGAACTTGTAAATATAACTGGCAAAGCTTGGTGTCACAAACAGTCCCTCAGACTCCCAAAACTCCACTCTGATAGGCATAGGCACTTAGTCTAATCTCTCTCACCTATATAACCACACAGGCTGAACTCTTCGTCTTATTCACACAGAACAGACTTGAAACCCATATTCACACAGACTAAACTGTTTGTCTTATTCACACAGAATAAACTCAAAAAAACTCCCATAGTCACACAGACTATGCTCTCTTCAAACTTCACACACTGGATCCTCATAGACACCCCTCTTCCCACACTCTGTCATCAGCCAATCACATCACTTGTCTCCCTCTGTCACTCTTCTCATATTACTGCAGTCAGACTAAACATTTAAAGAAACACACCAAAACATGAAATCATCACAATGCTACCCCGGATGGCCATAGGGATCAGTGTTTGCATGGGTTGGTTTGTTTTTTTGCAAACAATCATCTGTTGGGGCATGGGAGCGTCTGCCCAGCGCTGCACTGCTGGGTCTCCAGTCCGCCCATGTGGGTTTTCCTCTGCACCCCCCCCAACCCATAGGGCCTTGTAGTGAGGACACACCAACTCGGAGCTTACCAGTTGCTGTCCTTTATAAAGTTTATATCTCCGGTACCTGGCTTTACGTTTTATGGCACACATGGCCCAGCCCAACAAAGCAACATTTTGTCAGAGCCGGCCCTTGTAACAAATGAGTTCAACACCCCTGATCTAGAGAATCTCCTTGTTGGGCTGTACAACTAGTCCATGCTTCAGAAAGCCAACAAGATGGCTGAGTTCACAACAATTTTGGATCTTCATTCTCATTTATA
The DNA here is from genome assembly GCA_029375565.1 of Gekko gecko. NCBI lineage: Eukaryota > Metazoa > Chordata > Lepidosauria > Squamata > Gekkonidae > Gekko > Gekko gecko. Next base: position 331,125,915 of record JAPDNY010000001.1, on the reverse strand, counting down.
TGTGACAAAAGTGAGCCTTGACACAGGAAAACTTATCCCCCGGAAAATTGTGTTGGTCTTTAAGGTGCTGCTGAACTTGTTCTTCTTCTAGAGATTAATACATCTGCTCACCTGTATCAGAGTTGTTAAAGCTGGACTAGGTGCCCGTTCTTCACTGTTCCCCTCCTTCTCTGTTACAGTGGATGACAGCGCCATTTTGGATTGCCAGTTCAGTGACTTTTACCACACGCCTCCGACAGGGTTTGAAAAGATCCTCTTCGAGCAACAGATTTTCTGAAGGTTCCCGTTCAGCACCCAGCCCTTGCTCTAAGACCCCACTCTCTGTTCCCAGAGCACACATACTCGTATTGAGTCAACGTACTTCTAATCTGTCTAAAAAAAATACCTGTGTTGCAAATGCCTGACCTGATATTGTTTTGTGACGTGGACAATATTTGTATTTCATGTAAAGGGATACGGCTGACAGTATTCACTGACACGGAAGCTCTCATGTAGCTGTATCTTTCTATCCTCTGTTCGTACGTAGTCCGAGAAACTACTCCAGGGCTTTATGGATTTCTGGTGTCTTGTACAAAGCTGCTCATAGTTGCAAGGTTGGCAGCTATGATTTTTAGTTGTTTTTTTTAACTGCTGAGATTCCTATTTAATTTAATCCTGAGAGTTCTTTCCGTTAAAACCCGGGCAAGGTCCCGAATGTAAAAAAGCCAACCCAAGCGGAAGGTCATCTTACTGTGTTCTGCTGACAAAAGTCAATTTAAAAATTGGCAAATGAGCTGCTGGTGGTTATAATAAAGCTTTATTTCTGAACTGAACCAGATTCTGGCAGATAGTTTGTGCTTTCTGGAAGACACGTAATAAAAGTATATCCGTTACGCCGTCCTCCATTTCTGTGATTGCGGCAGGTGGCCCGATTTTGGTAAAGATGGTATTGCGGCCATTTCAGAAACCGTAGTTTGCTTTTTCTGTTAATACAAAGCAAATAGCATCTTTAGTAAGCAGAGACCCCCTAAGTCAGAGGCACAATCGTCTCATCCTCGTAGAGTACTGGGTTGGATCCAGCCAGCTTTTTTACTGATTCTGTTCCCCTCGCTACAATCCCTGCCCCACACACCAAGAGGAAACTGGTAGATTAAAGAACTCCTTGTTAAGAACATAAGAACATAAGAGAAGCCAATGTTGAATCAGGCCAATGGCCCATCTAGTCCAACACTCTGTCACACAGCGGCCAAAATATACCAGGTGCCATCAGGAGGTCCAGCAGTGGGGCCAGGGCACCAGAAGCCCTCCCACTGCTGCCCCCTCCAGCACCAAGAATAGAGTGCATCACCTGCCCCAGACTGAGAGTTCCCATTCTATACCCTGTGGCTAATAGCCACTGGTGGACTTCTGCTCCATATGTTTATCTAATTTCCTCTTGAAACTGTCCATGCTTGCAGCTGCCACGACCTCCTGTGGCAGTGAATTCCATATGTTAATCACTCTTTGGGTGAAGAAGTATTTCCTTTTATCTGTTCTAACCCGACTGCTCAGCAATTTCATAGAGTGCCCACGAGTTCTTGTATTGTGAGAAAGGGAGAAAAGTACTTCTTTCTCAACCTGCTCAATCCCATTCATAATCTTATAAACCTCGATCATGTCACCCCTCAGCCGTCGTTTCTCCAAGCTAAAGAGCCCCAAGCATTTTAACCTTTCTTCAAAGGGAAGGTGTTCCAACCCTTTTATCATTCTAGTTGCCCTTCTCTGCACTTTTTCCAATGCTATAATATCCTTTTTGAGATGTGGTGACCAGAACTGTACACAGTATTCCAAATGAGGTCGCACCAATGATTTATACAGGGGCATGATGATACTGGCTGATTTGTTATCAATTCCCTTCCTAATAATCCCCAGCATAGTGTTGGCCTTCTTTATTGCAGCTACACATTGTGTAGACATTTTCAGCGAGTTATCCACTACGACTCCAAGATCTCTCTCTTGGTCAGTCTCTGCCAGATCAGACCCCATCAACGTGTATTTATATTTAGGATTTTTGGCTCCAATGTGCATCACTTTGCACTTGGCCACATTGAACCCCATTTGCCACGTTGACGCCCACTCACCCGTCCTCAACAGATTCCTTTGGAGTGCCTCACAATCCTCCCTGGTTTTCACCACCCTGAACAACTTTGTGTCATCTGCAAATTTAGCCAAATCACTGCTTACTCCCAATTCCAAATCGTTAATAAACAAGTTAAAAAGCATTGGACCGAGTACTGATCCCTGTGGTACCCCACTGCTTACCACCTTCCACTGAGAAAGTTTTCCATTTATACTCACTCTCTGTTTCCTATTTATAAGCCAGTTTTTGATCCACAAGAGGACTTGTCCTTTTATCCCATGACTATTGAGCTTACTTAGGAGCCTTTGATGAGGAACTGTATCAAAAGCTTTCCGGAAGTCAAGGTAAATAATATCTATTGGGTCCCCCTTGTCCACATGTTTGTTCACTCCCTCAAAAAACACTAACAGGTTAGTGAGACAAGATCTTCCCTTACAGAACCCATGCTGAGTCTGCCTCAATAGTTTTTGTTCATCAATGTGCCTACTAATTCTTTCCTTAATAACAGTTTCCACCAACTTACCCGGTATCGATGTCAGACTGACTGGCCTGTAATTTCCTGGATCTCCCCTGGAGCCCTTTTTAAAGATGGGAGTGACATTAGCTACCTTCCAGTCCTCAGGAATGGAGGCAGATTTTAAAGAAAGATTACATATTTTTGTCAGGAGATCCACAAGTTCACATTTGAGTTCTTTCAGAACTCTCGGATGAATCCCATCCGGGCCTGGTGATTTATTAGTTTTTAAATTGTCCATCAGTCGGAGGACTTCCTCTCTTGTTACCGCAATCTGATTCAGGTCTTTCAAACCCCCTCCCGAAATCGGTGCTTCTGGAGTGGGCAAACACTTCTCCTCTTCCACAGTGAAGACAGAGGCAAAAAATGCATTCAGCTTCTCAGCCATTTCCCTATCATCCTTCACTACTCCTTTTACCCCTTGGTCATCCAAGGGCCCCACTGCCTCCCTGGCTGGCTTCCTACTTCTAATGTATTTGTTCATTAAGTCAAGCTAATTATAAGGTATTCAATAACAACTCTTCACTGAGTGACAAAAACACTTAATTAGAAAAACTCAAGAGGATGAGAAGGCATAGCCTGCTGTGTGCGTACACACTTGGACACAAGGTACATGGCATGCACAATTACACTTCATGGCTGACAGAAAATGTCCAAGTCCAGTCTAAGGTCAGGGGTTCCAGAAAAGCCAATAGGTCCAGTCCAAGGGTCAAGGCTCCAGCAGTCCAGTAACAGCAAGGTCAGTGGTTCAGTAACACTGCTGCTTCTGGCTGGTTTTATAGCCAAGTCTTAATGAGCTACACTCCCAGCTATAAATCCTTGGCAGTCATCCTGAAACTACTTATCCATCTTGTCAGTTGACAGCTGACAATGGGCCATGAGCCTCACATTCCTTCTCCTTTCCTGCAATTCTGTGCACCTCTGACAGCATCAGGGCTGTGGGTGGGCTGGGAATGGCTTCTGAAGACTTGTTTACTGCTTCAGAGCTACAAGGACATGGCTCAGTTTCAGCTGTAGGCAGTGACTTCCACTCAGCTAGTAACCTGATCTCTTGTTGCTCTCCTGGCTCGGAGCCAGCTGCAGCCAGTTGTTCAATTACTGGCTGAGGACTGGCTGCAGGCAACTCTTCGTCTGAGGAATCTGTGCTGTCACTGAGCACAGATTGACTTACGACAGATTCATTTAACACAGGGGTGCCCACCAACACCTTTCCTAGTGTCCTCCAAGTGTTTCTAGAAAGCGGGTGGGCCCATGTGGGGCTGTTGCCCAGCAGAACTTCTAACTGGCCACTGCAGGTCTCATTGGGTATGACGATTAAACATTGTTTCAGTTGGAGCTGTGACCACAGTGTTGGTTTTATTCTCTCACTCCTCTTTCCGAGTGTATTTTTCAAACTACCCATCTTCTCCCCTGGACTTGGGCTTCCTATATGTATGTGCTCTGCCTTCTGAAGCAGCCATTTTGTCCTTGCTCCACCTAGGGATGCCAGTCTCCAGGTGGGAGTTGGGGATCCCCTGGAATTACAGCTCATCTCCAGACTACAGAGATCAGCTCCCCTGGAGAAGATGGATGCTTTGGAGGGTGGACTCTGTGGCATTGCACCCCACTGAGGTTCCTGACCTCCCCAGGCTCCACCCCTAAGTCTCCGGGAGTTTTCCAAGCAGGATCTGGCCACCCTACACCTCTTCCATCCCCTGGAGGTGGCCAAGGGGAATCCACCAGCCCTAACTCTACCTCTTCCAACAGCCATTTTGTGGCCGTATCGACCACGCTGTGCCCGAATTCCTAAGGTGCCCACAGGTTCAAAAAGGTTGGGGAATCCTGGTTGAACACATCAGATGAGGATGATGGTATCTAAGAAGATCCATAAAGCTACAAAATACAACTCACGTCTTATGAATACAGTAAATCCTGAGGATCTTCAGGTTTGAGCTGTTCCTCTTTTCCTTTCTGTGGCATTTCCCTTGAGTGCAACTGCAAGCAGCCCCTGAAATCCTCCCGTTCTCATTGCACAGCAGATTTTGCCGTTCATCCAGACCACAAATGCTGGCTTGTGCCATTCTTGACAGGCCAGGATCTAAGGCCATATTTTAATCCTTGTTTCGAGGGAATACCCTGAGATTGTGGTTTGGATATCGTGCCCTGGTATGGTTTGCAGCAAAGTGGAAGTGTATCACCACCAAGGGAGCGGACAAAGATCCACCATCGTTCACTCAGCAACAAGCCACAGTTTGGATTACATCTGAATTATTATGGCTTCTTAAAATTTACATGTTGCTTTTCTCCTTGAGAACGGGTCAGTCTAGATGTTCTTGGGAGTTCCCAGAGTGGTGGCAGCTCTTACCAGGTTCTTTCCAGGAAACCATTGGGCTGAAGAAGATTCCCAGCAAGGAAAGGCACCTCCCCCCCCTTTCTTCTGTTGCAAGTACCCAAAGCAGCTTTTCAGGTTATTGTCCCCTTCTCCACCCTATCCCCACAACAACCACCTTGTGAGGTAGATTAGACTGAGAGACTGGGACAGACACAGGGTCACTTGGTGAGCTTCCATTTAAGAGCTTCCAGGCCCTAGTCAGGCTACCTAACTACTACACCATGCCAGCTGTAAGTGATACGGAAGTTGCCAGTATTCCGTTACGTGTTTGTAAAATAAAGACCTAAAGCTGGAATGAGTTCTATGCGGTCTTTAGTGAGAGCTCTTCCTTTTCATTGGAAAACGTGTGCTTTTCCAGAGAAATGTGCAGGTTTGAGCAAAACAGGGATTGCAAATCTGAATAATTCTGTGAGTTTCCTTGTTATTTTCTTAACATAAGAAAATCAACAACCCTCTTGGCTGTGGACAATTGTCTTGTTTAATTATTTAGGTAAGATAGGTTTGCCAGCCTCCAGCTGAATTGCTTTTTGTGGAGAACAGAACAGCCTGCTGCATCTCTCATCGTTTATGACTGTTGCAACCTGCATCAGTCTCTTATCAGGAGCAAGGTAGTCTACAGCATTGGAATAGGTTTCCGTAGCTGTGGACTTTTCTGTTAGTAGATATATAACGTTCTCTAGGTTTTTATACTATCATGAATATGTATAAGATACACTAGGGTCTCTATTATATTTAAAGCAACATACGAAGACACAAGTGCATATTAGTAGAGTGTGTTTTGTTCTGACACGGTGTTTCTTTACATTGTCTAACCTCCAAGTGGGGCCTGGAGATTCCCCCAGAATTAGAGCTCATCCCCATACTACAGAGATCAGTGCCCCTGGAGAAGATGGATGCTCTTGAGCAGGGCTATTTTGGGGGCGGAACGCACAGGAACGGAGTTCCGGCTGGCTCTGGAGTTGGCCACGCCCAGCAGGAACTCATTAGCATAATAGGCCACACCCAACAGCAGGAACTCATTAGAATTGGCTACATTAGGGGTGGCCTAACATGCAAAGGAGTTCCTGCTCCAAAAAAGCCCTGAGTTTTGACAACAAACAAGTTAAACCGAATAAGCAGCAAAAGGTGGGTGTGGCTGGATGACCACGCTTCCGATAACATGGGGTATGGCCTAATATGCTAATGAGTTTCTGCTGTTGGGTGTGGCCTATTATGCTAATGAGTTCCTGCTGGGTTTTTTCTACAAAAAAAGCCCTGCTCTTGAGGGTGGACTCTGTGGCATTGCACCCCACTGAAGTCCCTGTCCTCCCCAGGCTCCGTCCCCAAATCTCCGGGCGTTTCCCAATCTAGATCTGGCAACCCTAAATAAGAATGCTTGCACCATAAAGTCCACCCTTCAAAGCAGCCATTTTCTCCAGGTGAACTGAACAGAGTTATAATTCTGGGAGGATCCCAGGCCTCACCTGGAAGTTGGCCGCCATACTTCAGCTCCCAGTTTAAATGAATCCTCATGCTATTGTATGTGGCGCTTAAGAGGAAGTGCAGTCTCATCTAAACAGGAAAGAAATGCCAGTGTTCAAGTCAGTTAATGATCCCACAGATCCTTCAGGCACAACAAGATTGGGCTGGCAGCTCTGCGGGCCAGGAGAGCTGAGGGACAGAATATTTATGTGGAAGGAAGTCAGAGAAAACCGACAGCAGAGGAAAGAGAATGAAATGGAAGAGTCCCATCAAAGAAGGGAGTTCCAGAGAAGGCAGCCTGTGGAACAGTGAGAAGGGCATTTGATGGAAGAGTGGCTGTCTTACAAAATTGTGTGTTTTGTGTGTGACTGACTTCTACTGCTGCTGCTGCTGCTGTGAAGAAAAATGGCTTCTCAAGAGCCTATGAAGAGCAGAGGCTGTCCTCCCTTGCAGTGTTTGAGTGGGAGCCAGGCCCATAGCCAGGATTTTTTAAAGTCGGGGGGCATTTAAATTTCTTGGGGACACTGGCTAATTGGATTAAAGGAATACCTGGCTCCTTCCCTGCACCTGCTGTCGCTTGGGGGCCCTGGGCTAGATGGGAAGTCGGGGGGGCCTTGCCAGTAAGTCAGGGGGCCTAGCCCCAAGATGCCCCACTGTAACTACGGGCCTGGTGGGAGCCCAGCAACTTCATCCTGGATTTGGAACGACTCAATAAGAACATAAGAGCCCTGCTGGATCAGACCAGTGGTCCATCTAGCCCAGCATACATTCTCTCACAGTGGCCGACCAGTTCCTCCGGAGGGCCAACAACAGGGCAGAGAGGCCGAGATCTTCCCCTGATGTTGCCTCCTGGCTCAGGGATTCAGAGGTTGACTGGAGGTTCTCCTCAGTCATCATGGCTAATAGCCATGAATCAATGCTCCCTCCAGGCTGCGGAGTCTTGTGAGCAAAAAGTCTTGTGAGCTACCAGCATTAAAATTGTGAGCAAGTGATTTGGCTACTGCATAGATTAGTTTGCTCTGGAGCCATCCTTCCTGAGCTAAGACAAAAACTCAGCTTAGAAGGGAACACTGGCCACGATCGACCTCTCCTCCATGAGCCTAATCTAATCCCCTGTTAAAGTTATCTATGCCTGTGGCCATCACTACATCCTCTGGGCAGCAAATTCCACATTTTAATCACTCCCTGTGTAAACAGGTATTTCTTTTTGTCCATTCTGAGTCTATCGCCCCTCAGCTTCTTTCATCTGGACCTGGCGTTCTAAGCTGTGGCTGGCTGGCTTAGACCAAGTCAACTGAAATTGAATCCGATGAAGATGGAGGTTCTGTGCCTGAGTCGGAGCAGTCCGAGGGTAGAGATCCCACTCCTGACCTTCATTGGGGTGCTGCTGATGCCAGTGCCGGAGGGGAGGAGCTTGGGAGTGTGCCTGCATGCTTCCTTAATGATGGAGGCCCAGGTAGCAGCCACTGTGAAGTCAGCCTTTTATCACCTTTGGCTGATGAGGCAGCCGGTTCCCTTCCTTGAACACAATGACCTGGTAACGGTGACCCATGCAATGGTCACCTCGAGACTGGATTACTGCAACGCTCTCTACACGTGGCTGCCCTTGTCTCAAATCTGGAAGCTGCAGCTGGTGCAGAATGTGGCAGCCAGGCTGTTGCTGGGCCTCCCCATGTGGAAGCACATCCAGGCTGCACTAAAAGCACTGCATTGGCTGCCTGTAGCATAACGAATTCAGTTCAAGTTGCTGGTTCTTACCTTTAAAGCCTTATATGTTCAGGGGCCTACCATACCTAAGGGACCGCCTTTCCCCACGTTCCCCAGAGAGCACTACAATCGGGGTCCCAAAACTGTCTGGCCTTTTCGGGCCCCAGAGAAGCCAGGCTGGCCATGACAAGGGCCAGGGCCTTCTGAGTAGCGGCTCCATACTGGTGGAATGAGCTCCCGGAAGACATTGGGGCCCTGTGGGACCTTTTACAGTTCCACGGGGCCTGTAAGACAGAGCTCTTCCACCAGGCCTTCGATTAGGGAGCCGCACCCAATAAACTGAGGCCCTGGCCCCAATATTAACACCACTATTAACAGCCTGAGCTTCACCGATATAACCCAGACCATGACGTTAGCTGACTGTATGCCCATGTTGGATGCTGCTAATGTCCACCATCGCTATATGGCCCACAATAGCACTTTATGTTATGTTTTTATATCTACATTGGTGTGATTTTATTCAGGGCTTTTTTTGTAGAAAGAAAGCAGGAACTCATTAGCATGGTAGGCCACACCCAACAGCAGAAACTCATTAGCATATTAGGCCACACCCCCGTGTTACCAGAAGTGTGCTCATCCAGCCACACCCGCCTTTTGCTTCTTATTCTGTTTACTTTGTTTGTTGTCAAAACCCAGGGCTTTGTTTGGACAGGAACATCTTTGCATGTTAGGCCGCACACCCCTAATGTAGCCAATCCTAATGAGTTTCTGCTGTTGGGTGTGGCCTGTTATGCTAATGAGCTCCTGCTGGGCATGGCCAACTCAGGAGCCAGCCAGAACTCTGTTCCTGTGCATTCCTGCCCAAAAGTAGCCCTGATTTTATTCAATTCTCCTGTTTTATTTGCTCCATAAATTTTATGTAAGCCACCCTGAGTTTGCCTCAGGTGTTCAAAGGTGCTTTGCCATTCCCTGCCTCTGCATAGCACCCTTGGTATTCATCGGTGGTCTCCCATTCAAATACTAACCACGGCCAACGGCCTATTTAGCTTCCGAAATCTGAGGAGATCGGGCTAGCCTGGGCCATCCAGGTCAGCTCACCCAATCTTCCCATCCGATAAAGTGAGTTCTGAGTCAGGAAAGCTCATGCTGCAGCTGGAATAAATACTGCTGGTCTTTTAAGGTTTGGCTGGACTCCCAATATGATTTCCCTAGTACTAACAGTGAATCCTCTGGAATAAAACTGTCTATGCAATTATTAGGGTGGGGGAATCCTACTTTCTAAAAGCATTCGGTTGCCAGCTCTGAGCTGGCAAATTCCTGGAGATTTGGGGGTGGAGCATGTGGAGGGAAGGGACCTTAGCCAGGTATATATAGGCCATCCTCTGAAGCTGCCATTTTTTCCAGGGGAAAGATTGGGTATAGAATCACAGAATCACAAAGTTGGAAGGGGCTGTACAGGCCATCTAGTCCAACTCCCTGCTCAATGTCCAGCCGCTGCTTACAGACTGCCACTGAGGGGGAGCCAGGGATAATGGCATAGAGTCCACCTCCAAAGTTGCCATTTCCTCCAGGTGAACTGATCTCTGTCACCTGGAAACCAGTTGTTCAGCCCTGTTGGTCTGAAGCAGTACAACCAATTTAATGTCCAATGGCACCTTTAAGACCAGCAAAGGTTTATTCAAGGTTATGATCTTTCGTGTGCACCAGCACTTTATCAAATATGTAGAACGGCAAGAAAAGGTTCAAACTTATAGCCAGAGAATGAACAGCAAATTAACATGCAACACGATGAGGATCAAGATATGCAAAGTGACACTAAGTAACCTTTTTAGCGTCACTTTACATATCTTGATCATCATCATGTTGCACGTTAATTTGCTGTTCTTTCTCTGGCTATAAGTTGGAACCTTTTTTTTTTTTGCCGTTCTACGTATCTGATAAAGACAAGTGTGCCTGGCACACGAAAGCTCATACCTTGAATAAACCTTTGTTGGTCTTGAAGCTCCCACTGGGCTCTAAACCCGGAGACCAGTTGCAATAGCGGGAAATCTCGGGAACACCACCTGGAGGTTGGCAACCCCAGATCAGGCCCGGCGGCGGGGAGACCGGCCACCCAAAGCAACACCGCTCCCCAAAGAAACCCCACCGACATGCAAACTCGGCGCCGCAAAGCCAGCTGGGAAACGTAGGCCGGCGCTCCGCCGCTCCCCTCAGCCAATAAAGCCCCGAGTCTGCGCGGCGCAGGCGCATCGGTCAGGAAGGGAGGGGAGGGGAGGGGAGGAGGAAAAGCGCCGCTCCTCCGGGAGCGTCACGTGCCACAGGCTTCCCCCGCCTCAGCCCCTTCTCAGCGCCTCCTCAGCGCCCGGCCAGTGAGGCAGAGGCGCGCCTGCGCACCGCCGGCCCTTCCCCGCCTCCGTCGTCACGGAACGCGCCTCTCCCCCCTCCTCCTCCTCTCCTTCCCCCCTCCCTCGGCTCGCCTTCTCTCGCTCGCGCGCACGCCGCCGCCGCCGCCGTTGACGCCGCCCCAGTCCGGAGCCGGGAGACGCCGCCGCCGCCGCCGCCGCCATGGCCGACAACGCCGCTGCCGCCGCCGCCGCCGGCCTGGAGAACCACCGCCTGAAGAGCTTTAAGAACAAGGGCCGCGACGTGGAGGTCGGTGTCAGCCGGCGGGGGCTCCGCGGGGCCCGGCCCGGCGAGGAGGAGGAGAAAGAGGAGGAGGAGGGGCCGCCGCTGTCTGCTCGCCGCCTCCCTTCCCGGCCGGCCCGAGGGGAAGGACGGCGCGGAGGGCCCGACACACCCACACGCCCCCTCGGCCGCTGCCTGCCGGCGCCCGGCCCCCCTCGCCCCCCTCCGCCTCCGTCTCCTCCTTCTCTTCCCCCCCGGGGTGGGCGCTGCGGAGCTCTTTGTGCGGCCCCGCTGCGCTGTGGGGCTCGGGGGCGGCGGCGGGGGGGGAACCTCCGGGCTGGTTCTGCTGCCGCCCCGGCCTGCGGGAGAGAAGCGGGGAGCCGTCCGCGCCGGTGAGAGGCTCTGCCTGGCGACCCTGGCATAAGGATGGCCAGCCAGTGTTCCCTCTAAGCTGTGGAGTCTTGTGAGCAAAAATTCTACTTCGTGAGCTACAGACATTAAAGTTGTGAGCGAGAGATTGGGCTGCTGCACAGGTTAGCTTGCTCTGGAGCCCTCCTTCCTGGGCTAAGACAGAAAAATGTGTGAGCTGGAGGCTAAAAAACTGGGAGCTAGCTCACACTAACTCAGCTTGGAGGGAACACGGATGCCAGCCTCCAGGTGTGGCCTGGGGATCCCCCCCCCAGAATTTACAGCTCCTCTCCAGACTGGAAAGGTCAGGTCCCCCGGAGAAGATGGATGCTGTGGAGGGTGGACTCTGTGGCGTTGGGGTCCCTGGCCTCCCTAGGCTCCACCCCCAAATCTCCAGGAGTTTCCCAGCCTGGAACTGGCAACCCCACGCCCACATCCCCTGCCGGGGGCCAGGAGGGACCCGGGAATCCTACATCCCAAGAAAGCTCTGCTGGAAGGAAGCCCCGTTGAATAAAGCAGGGCTTGCTTCTGAGTAGGTCTGCCCAGGGTTGTCCCTTTGTGTCTTTCCCCGAGGGGGGGTCCTCAGCAGTGTTCCCTCTAAGCTGAGTTAGTGTGAGCTAGCTCACCGTTTTTTAGCCTCCGGCTCACACAGTTTTGTCTTAGTTCAGGAAGGATGGCTCCGGAGCAGACGAATTTAGGCAGTAGCCAAGTCGCTCGCTCACAACTTTAATGCCAGCAGCTCGCAAAGTAGAATTTTTGCTCACAAGACTCCGCAGCTTGGAGGGAGCATTGGTCCTGAGAGCCGCCTTCAGCCCCTTCTCTCTCCATGCGGCTCTTTGTGCTCTGCGTGGCAGGCAGGTTGGTTTCTCCAGGGGACTCCCTTTCCATGGACTTGCTCTGGCTCTGCCCTTCTTAAACTTTGGGGAAAAGCCCGTGAATGAAAATGTACGCATGCTGCATTATTGGTACTGGGCTTCTAGTTTCCTTCCTTGACGTTATGTTTTTTCCTATAGCTTGTGTGGTTCAGTGGATGGTAAGTATGGGTGCTATTCAGCTGCTGAGCCATATTTTGGAAACACGTGATCTTCCTAGGTTTCTTAACCACTGCAGTTTGGTGTAGTGGTTAGGAGCGCGAACTCTAATCTGAAAGAACCGGGTTTGAATCCCCACTCCTTCACATGCAGCCGGCTTGGGTCAGTCACTGTTCTCTCAGAGCTTTCTCAGCCCCATCTACATCACCAGGTATCTATTGTGGGAAAGTAAGGAGAAGCCTCTCTGAGACGCTGAGTGAAGAGCAGGGTATAAATCCAACTCTTTTTCTTCTTCTTCTTCTCTGAGCAGTTGTAGGGTGAATTGGCCACGTTCTCTAGTGGCACCATGAATGCCAGAGAGGGTAGCGTCCCGAATGTGTTCTAGAACAGCCTGTTTTGTGGCCAACAGCAGAACCCTGCATTGTAGTTGGAGGGGGGTACGTGTGGGTCCTGAGATGGAAAAGCACTGCATCTTCTGTGTAGTTGATGATATCACATCTAGTGAAAACAGTCCCTTTTAAAGCTTTGTGCCCCTTGCCTGGAGGGCCAAGGCCTACCAGACCTCAGAAGGTTAAGCAGGGTAGTCCCTGGTTAGTACTTGGATGGGAGACCATCAAGGAAGTCCAGGATCGCTACACAGAGGCAGGCAATAGCAAACCACCTCTGTCTACTTCTTCCCTTGAAAACCCTATGGGGTCACCACGAGAAAGCTGCGACTTGACCGCACTTCCCATCACGCGCAGGCCTTTATCAGACAGCGGAGTGGTGCATCAGAATGTAACTGGGACTCCGTCTGTTGAATGGGGAAAGGCCTCTCGACTCAATGGCACAGCGTCTGCAGGCAACCCCACGTTCGGGCCCCGTATTTCCTATTTAAAAGGATCAGGTAGTAGGTGATGTGAGACCCCCCCACCTGAGATTATGGAGATCGCTGTCTGTCAGAGTGGATGATATTCACTCCAAATCAGTCTCTGATAGACCAGTGGTCTGACTTAGAATCATAGAATCGCAGAGATGGTAGGGACCATAAGAGGCCATCTTCTAGTTCAACCACCTGCTCGGTGCAGGATCAGCCTACAGTATCCCTGACAAGTGTTTATCCAGACACTGCTTAAAGAAGCTCACCACCTCCCTAGGCAGCTGATTCCACTGTTGCACAACTCTGACTGTAAAAAAGTTTTTCCTCGTATCCAGCCGGTACCTTTCCGCCTTTAACTTAAACCCATTATTGCACGTCCTGTCCTCTGCTGCCAACAGGAACAGCTCCCCACCCTCCTCTTGAGTGACAGCCCTTCAGATACTTCAAGAGAGCCATCCTGTCCCCCCCCTCAACCTCCTCTTCCCCAGGCTGAACATCCCCAAGCCCCTCAGCCTTTCCTCACAGGGCTTGGTCTCCAGGCCCCCCGGTCATCCTTGTCGCCCTCCTCTGCACCCGCTCCATTCTGTTCACATCCTTTTTGAACTCAGGCCTCCAGAACTGGGCACAGTACTCCAGGTGCGGCCTGACTAGTGCCGTGTACAGCGGGACTATGACATCGTGTGATTTGGGCGTTACGCCTCAGTTGATACACCCCAAGATCGCATTAGCCTTTTTTGTCTTCGCATAAGCTACTTTGTCTGTGTATAAGGAGGCACAAAACAAGTCATAATTCATTAAACTCCTCAAAGGCACTGACTAGCCTGCAAGAGGACCACTTTGAGGAGATAAAAGGTCCAGGGCCAGGAACACCCCCCCCATTGTGCAGAGCAGCTTATCAGCCAGCCTTGTTGCCACAGATACCAATCCCTACGCATACTTCTCTTGCCTCGGGGGGGGGGCAACTGCAGTGTGCCAAGTGGTGTTCCATCAGTCACTTGCTGTGGCCCTGAGACCTCCAGTTGCTCGCCCTTTCCCTGATACTGGAAAGACAAACTAGAAAATTGTGAGACTATGTACGGACACATTTTGAATACTGTATGGCAGGTAAAATCCAAAAGCATGTTATTAGGGGAAAAAATCACCCTAAAACATCATGCAGTAGCACTCTGATTTGTTTCTATGCAGTTTGTTTTGAATTCTCATGCTGTGCCCTTTTTCTAGCACAAAACAAGGCAAGTCTTAATACAACTGGTTTAGATCTATGTGTTTTTACCATGAACACATATAAGCGATAGTTTTAAACTCTGTTAATTTAACATTGGTACAGAGGAAATCCCACCTCCACCCCCAATACAAGCCATGTAATACCTGCAGATATTAAGCACTCTTATTTATTAAGCAGCCCGAATACCTCAGCATATCCTGGGTTCATCAGAGCTCGGGAGCTAAGCAGGGTCGGTCACGGTCCGTACTTCAATGGGAGACCGCGGAGGAAGATTGGGGTTGCTATGCAGAGGCAACCAAATTGGCAAATCATCCCTGCTGATCTCTTGGCTGGAACGCCCCATGGATGGGTTCACCATAAGTTGGTTGTGACTCGACAGCACTTCCTCCTTTATTAAAGCTGAGACTCTGATCCGGAGCTTACAGACAAGAGCACCTCAAGTACAGCTGTGAGTTCAAGTCACTCTGATTCATTGTGAGCAGAGCAAGCACTGAGCCGCAGTGCTAGAAGGAAGGGATGTTTGTACGAAAGTGGAGTGTGAGGCAGGTTACAGTTACCTGTGCATTCCAGGATTGTGTTTGCGTTCTTGTCCATCTTCAGCTTCCTTCCAGATCTAATGGGTACTGAATCCTAGTGCTGTAAGAGAAGAAAGGCGAAAAGATTTATCCCTCTGCACTGTTTATAGTCTTTTAAATCTGGATGATGTCCATCCTTACCTGGATTTTTGAAATGGGAAAAAAATGACAGCTCAGCTTTTTTTTGTCAGGAAGTCGCTTGAGCCCCTTGGGTGATTTAGTTCTTTTTCCGTACTTGTTTTCGTTGTGTGATACTTATTAAGAGCAGGTGACTGGGAACCGCACACAGTTTTCCAAAGCGACATTATGGAATTATGTAACTGCACTACAATAGTTGCTTTTTAGGGGGTTTTTTCCAGCCCATTGCTCTCCTTAATAATTCCTAAGGTTAAATTTACTTTTTCTACCACCACGACCCACTTTGTCTTTTTTCAGTGAGCTATCCATCCTGACCCCCACATCTTTCTTTTTTCTGAGTAGTCGCGTTCAATTTTAGACACATCAGCATGCATATAAAGTTAAGACTTCCTGTATTGTTCCTGCCTGTAAACATTTTTATTAGACTCTTGCCTTTCATTTTGCTCTTTCGCTCACTTTGGAGAGATCCTTTTTGGTGCTTCTCTGCTTGAGGTCTCTTTGGTTTCCAGCTGGCCAGATTTTCCTTTTACACCTTTGTCGTTGTCATTACAGGACACTGGTAATTACTGATCGCGCCCCCCCCCCACTCTGCACAGGTTTCCCCCACTTAGCTATGAAGATGGGGGGGAACTGACTAAGTACAGTTACCGTAGATTGACCATAGTTTAGGTTGTTTGGTTAGAGTTTGCTCATTTTAAATTAACCCAAGAGCCTATGTTGAATGTGTGCAAACAAGAATAAGCAGCCGGGAGTTCCTGAATTGGATCTGGCCAATACGTATGCCGCATTGCTCTCTCACTTGCCAGTCCCAGAGGGGCGGAAAAGAGGATAAAGAGCAGTGTCTGTAGCAATGGAATTGGGCCACAGGACACTTTTGGGGAGGAGGGCTGGCGCTGCGGCTCTCAGCTCTCACATGTGACCATCCTAAATAAGTTTAGTAACGTCTGTAAGCTTTCCTACTTTTGCATCAGGCCTAGTGCAGGTTCTCAGGGGCAACTCCAGTCTTCACTCCACGTTGGAAACGTCGGCTGGTTCTTAACATTCGGCTTTTTGATTGCCTTCTATCTCTTCGATCGGGAATATAATTTTAGTGACGTTGCATATCTTTCCTAAGAAGTTAATGGCTTGCTGCTAAAGCTTTGAAACTGTTCTAGTGTGAGTGTTATTTAGTCTTTGACTCAGTTGTTTAATTAATCAGTTCAGGACTTCATCTGTAGATGCTTCCCTTTTAACATATCCTTAGTTCAGATTTGCAGCTAATGCGCTGGTAGCCCTTTTTCTGGACTCTGACATGTTAGATTACAGGTAGAGAATTGCAGAAAGAACTGCTTCAATGCTTGTTTTTTTTTTTTTAAACCCTCATATAGAAAGGTAGTATGTCAGACAGAGAAGGCTAGGTTTAAAATGTTTCGCGATTGGGGTGTAATTCTTTTAACATGCAGGGGGGGGCTTTTTCATTCAGAAACAGGTGATGTCTCATCTACCCCCAACCCGAGACTTGTCTACTTTCCTTAATCTGCCATGTTTGTGAACTTAAGCCATAGTTCTTTAGATTTTACTCCTCACACACAGGGCTCCAAATTCAGATTTCTTCTCAGTAGATTTCACTGTAATTCCTGTGTGCTTTCCTAAGCCCTCCTTTGCCGCCATGAACCACAGTTGTGTATATTTCTGAACACGCAAGTTTGTTGCTTAGTTTGTGTGGATGAGGTGAATGTTGTGCCACAGGTTTGTGGGAAGGTGTTTTGTTACCAGAAATGTAATTGTGATCTTGGCACCCGGATACAGGTGGTTAAAAAAAAGAAAAACCCAGAAAATGGGTTCAGGTACATAGAGAAGAAGAAGAAGATTGGATTTATACCCCACCCTTCACTCGGAGTCTCAGAGCGGCTTACATACTCCTTTCCATTCCCCTCCCCAAAACAGACACCCTGTGAGGTAGGCAGGGCTGAGAGAGCTCTCCTGAGAACTGTCCTTGAGAGAACAGCTCTGACAGAACTATGGCTTGCCCAAGGTCATCCAGCAGCTGCAAGTGGAGGAGCAGAGAATCAAACCCGGTTCTCCCAGATTAGAGTCCGCGCACTTAACCACTGCATCAAAGTGGCTCTCTAAAGTAATTGACTGTACAAACTTGGAAACGGTCTAGTCTGCAGGAAGAAAAAATTCCAGAAGTTAAAAAAACCAACCCCCTAAGGCCTTGTCTTTTACATCTTTTCTGTTCCTGTAAGTTCCCTGCAGGCCTCCCTTACCTGCCAGAGTAGGCAATATCATCGGACCCGAATATATTTAATAGTTGATTTTTATAGAGTCGCTGACATTTTTACTAGCAGAGTTTTACCGTGCCGTGTCAGAAATGACAGCACCTTGACACTTGTATTACAAGGCAGATTGCGGCACTTTCTCATAAGGCACGTTAGCGAGCTTCCATTCAAAATACAGGATGGGCGAGTGGGAGGGAGGGAGGGGGAGGTCCTTTAAACTGTTTCTGCCCAGCTAGTTTGCTCCTGGTTCCAGAGTTCCCCCAGAGCACAATAGCGCGAGTGAAGCGGTTGAAGGGAGAGGGAGAACCCAGGCAGCCCTCCCCTCGATCCATTTTAAAGAAATTCGGCATGACCCCGCATGGTGATGGGCGGGAAGTGACTCTGTACCACTGGCCTGTTGTGAGTCCATAAGTACTCTTAACCTCTTCAATAAGTTTAAAACTGAAGCACTGTTGTATTCTGAACTCATCTTTAAATTTGTTACGGTGAAACCTCTAACCATTCCTCTCCCCCCCCTCATTTACAGACTATGCGAAGACACAGAAATGAAGTGACCATTGAACTTCGGAAGGTGAATACGCCTCTTTTCATTTATTCTTGTGTTCAAAGTTGCTGTGGGGAGTTCCACCTACAGAGTGAAGGTTCATGGGGGGAATTCATGCCAAGGTTCTGTTGGGAAAGCCAAGCATGGAGTCTATTGTGCCAGACACGTGATTGTATCCATTGCCCTTCACTGGGCAGATATTGGTATTTGTTTTTTTTAAAAAAGAGATTCCATCTAAACTCTGTTGTAGTGAGCATGATGACGGAGTTCTCCTAATACACAGCACATCCTACAACTGATAAGGGTCTGGAACTGCATGGCTTATTCCTTGTTTGCATTCTAAGCTATTAACTCACATACGTATTCAGCCCCAGAGGCCATTATTTGTTCCTCTAAACCGATGTGCCAGTGGACAGCAGTTCAGAGGATCAGTCTGATGGAAGTTGGAAGCTGGAAACATCAGCCCATGAACTGGGTGGATGCAAGAATGCCACAGACTGGGAAATAAAGAGCAGATTTTTAAGACACTTGTCTTTGGTGCATGCCTTCAAGCCTTTAACATAAGTACATAAGAGAAGCCAATGTTGGATCAGGCTGATGGCCCATCCAGTCCAACACTCTGTCACACAGTGGCCAAAAATACCACATGCCATCAGGATCAGTGGGGTCAGGACACTAGAAGCCCTCCCACTGTTGCCCCCCTAAGCACCAAGAATACAGAGCATCACTTGCCCCAGACTGAGAGTTCCTATCTGTACCTTGTAGCTAATGGCCACCGATGGACCTCTGCTCCATATGTCTATCTAATTCCCTCTTGAAGCCATCAGTGCTTGTAGCCGCCACCTCCTCCTGTGGCAGTGAATTCCATGTGTTAATCACTCTTTGGGTAAAGAAGTACTTCCTTTCTTGTTGAACAACCTACATTTGCCCGGCAGGTTAAGAATTTGGTGGTGCTCATGAGAAGACGAAGAGTCATTGGAAAATACAACAGTGCTAGGAAAAGAGGAAGACCCAACATGAGATGGATTGCCTCCATAAAGGAAACCACAGCTTTCAGTTTGCAAGACCTGAAGAAGGCTGTTAATGATAGGATGTCTTGAAGGATGTCAGTTCATAGGGTCCCCATAAGTCGTAGGTGACTTGACAGCTCTTAACACATTCACATAGACCCGCGCTTGCTGTTTGGAAAGCAGGTTGATGCGGTGACCTAGAGTGTCTCCGTTAGCTGTATCTGGCCTGCCAACTCTCTTCTTTTATTAGACTCGGCCGACTCAGCCATGCTAATCCATGTTTTTTGTAACCTCACCGTTGGACTACTGTAACAAGCTCTATGTTGGGCTGCCCTTGAAGACACTGTGAAAACTGCAACTGGTTCAGAATACAGTAGAGCCTGATTATTGTTTGGAGGTAGCTTATGAGAACATCTCTCACCGGTCTTAAAACAGCTAGATTGTCTGCCCGTTTTTCTGAGTCCGATTCAATGTGTTGGTTTGGACCTTCCGTTCCCTTTAAGGCCCAGGACCCACATATCAGAAGGACTGTCCCTGTGTGCCAACTACAGTCTTCCGGCTGCCACCTGCTAGTTGTTTCCCTGCTTGAGGTAGCCTCCTTGGCATTTGCCAGAGCCCGTGCTTTGTTTTTTTCTTTTTGCTGTAGATCCCACCTTGTAGCTGCGTGAGGCTGCATGAGGCAGGCTGTCGCTGTAGGGTGATGCAAGGGAATTTTAATGAAATAGGAAGCCTTAAAAATTCACACCACATTTATAATAGCCACTATGTCTTCGTTCTTTCTCGTGACCAGTTTTCTGAATTACGCCACAAGAGCTCTTAGTAGTAGTACTGATTACTGTTGTTCGAGTGGGAGCCGTTTTGCAAATGTTCCTCTAGGGCTGTGAGGTCAGTAGCAGAGCATCTGCCTTGAATGCAGAAGGTCCCGAGTTCAATCCCCGGCATTTCCAGTTAAAAGGATCCAAGTAGTAGGTGACCCTTTTTCTACATGAGACCCTGGAGCTCAGGCGAAGTAGACCAGAATGACCCGGGGTGATGTTATCATCCAACTTCATGTGTTCCCTGCAAGGTGGGAGACCTTCAGAGTGTCAGTGTATTGGTAAACCATGGCACATCTAGGATAAATTGCAAATGGGGAATTTCTTTCTTTTTCCCCAAGTTCGCAGAAATACCAAGGTTTCATTCAGCTCCTGAGGACCTATTTTGGAAAATATCGTCTGACTCGATAACTTAAAAAGCAGATGACATTAAAGCAGATACCACCTTATTTGATCGTAAAAAAAAAATGTCGATAGGCTCCACGTTTAAATAGCAATAATTACTATAATACTGTTCAGGTTTTTTTTTAAAAAAAATAAAGGTTGTGTCCATTGGAAGTTTTACCAGATTCCATTCCTTTATAAAATATTAGTCAGTGGATGAGCCGCAGAACGCTTTCTATTAATAAAGGGGGTGAATAATACAATAGATTGTTGGAAAAAAGATTAATATTTTGTAATATTGTTCACTATAGAAATGAATAAACTGAATGAAAAAGAAAAGCAGACGCAGTCTTGCTGTCTGAGTTTGAAATAGTCCCATTCATAAATGAAGTAGATCTATTAAATAAGGATCTGTCTTTCAGTGCTTAGAATGCTATACTATGTATATTGAAGGAGCATTCATTTTACAATACAGCTTAGATGAGGGGGTCGGCAACGGCCCCAAGCCAAATCTAACCCCCGACACAGGTACTGCATCACCAGCACAGGTACTGAAAAGAGATATGGCATGTAGCCAATATGGAGGTACGATAAGAGTAATGGAGTAGGAATGTGGGGACCTGGATTCAAATCCCCTTCCCCATGTCATGTGAGGATAAAACACAGGTGTGGGAGCCCTGTATTGCTATACTGAGTCCTTCGGATGAGGGGTGGGCTGAGAGTGTAATAAATGGGACTTGCCTGTCCGTCATGTGGTGGCCAGAATCAGGATCCTGGCCCTCCATTTTCATATTTGCCCAGCAGAAAACTGGTTTGCCAACCACGGACTTGTTCTGCAGACACTTTTAGGGGAAAGAATGGTGTTCCTAATGCGCGTAATAGAATTCCTTTTGCACACATGCATGTATTTAAATGAGTTTTAATCCAAGGGGGTGGCGAGGTAAATTTGCATTCCAGCTAAATGTAGCTGCAGGTTTCCTTGTGAAGTCTATCAGTTTTGTTTATGGCATTGGTTAACAAATCTATTTTTAAGAACGTGGTTTTCAGAGCAAAAGAGGCAAGCGTATTAAGGGCGCTCTGTTGATCCTTTGTTTTCAGAGCAAAAGAGACGAGCATCTGTTGAAAAAAAGAAATGTGCCGCAAGAAGAGAGTTTAGAAGATTCAGATGTTGACGCCGATTTCAAAGCAGTAAGCTGCTTTTTTTTAAAATGCAAGCAGAACGTAGAAGTCGTCGACCGTTGTTCTTTGAAATCCTCAGTTTAATTAGCAGTGTGTGTTGCAGAAAAAAACATTTGTGGGGGAAATTAGCTAGAAAATTGCATTTATTACTTTAGAATGGTTGGATTGTTCGTTATTTTGTGGGGAATATTGGCTTCGTAATGAGAATGATAACTAAACCATCTCTCTCTTTGATTTAAGCAAAACGTAACCCTAGAAGCTATATTACAGGTGAGTTGCCGAACCGTCTGTTTTCCCCCCCTTCAAATTAGTTTTCTGAATTCTTGACTTCTAAAATTTCTGAAATCTGTGTTAACGCTGCAGAACGCGACCAGCGATAACCCCGTCATCCAACTCAGTGCTGTCCAGGCTGCTAGGTGAGTGTTTACGCGGACTTAATTTGAAAGGCTGAAGTGCAGTTGCTGGTCCTTTCATTAATTCCTTGTGTTTTAATCTTACAGAAAGCTGTTATCAAGCGACAGAAATCCTCCTATTGATGACTTAATAAAATCTGGAATTTTACCCATCTTGGTGAAATGCTTAGAAAGGGATGATAAGTGAGTCACGGTATCCTTTTTCTCAGTGCTCCGTTCATAACCTAACAGTGTCCTTGGAAAATGCATTAGGGGCTGGATGGTTGCAGTTATTTGTATTTTTAAAAACACGCTCGTTATTTGTTTTAATGGGTATGGGCGAGGTGAATGCCATGCCACAACCATGCGGAAGATGTATTGTTATCAGAAATGTGATTCTGGACTCGGTTCCAGGGTACGGATCAAAAAATCCACAAATGGGTCCGGGTACAGGTGGTTTGTTTATGAACGTGGAAACTTCCTGGTTTGTAGAAAAATCCCAAAAGTTAAAACAGCCGTTCCTGGCTATGTCTTCTGCATCTTTTTTGTTCCTGGAGGTTACCTACAGGAGCCAAAAGGCCTCACTTGCTCTCTAGTTCAGGCAGTATCATTGGCAGGGCCGGCCCCAGGTATCTGGGCACCCTAGGCAGGACAGCCTGGGGCGCCCACCCAACCAGGGATGCCAACCTCCCGGTGGGGCCTGGAGATGGCCCAGCGCCGTTTTCCTGGATGCCTCGCAGCTGCGAGGCACTTAGGAGAGCCAGGGAAGGGGCGGGGTTAGAACCCTCGCCCCTTCCCTCCCAGCGGCAGCACCGGCTTTTCTGGGCACCTCGCAGCCGCGAGGCACCCAAGAAAGCCGGGGCTGCTGGTGCTGGGCGGGAAGAGGGGCTTTTCATGGGGGGGCGGGGGGGCATTTTGGCGCCCCTGCAGGGCCGGTGCCCTAGACGAGCGCCTGGCTCGCCTAGTGGGTGAGCCGGCCCTGATCATTGGACCCAAATGTATCTTAAGTAATAGCTGGTGTTTGTAGAAACGTTAATAGTTTTACTAGTGGAATAATCTTCAGCTTCATTGTCATCTTTACAGAAGCCGCCTGTTGTAGATCAGTTAATACATTTGCTGATACAGAGCATGCTAATTATTTTTAGGGCTTTTCTTCTCTGTGCTGTCATTATGCTCGCTTTGTGATAACTTGACATCATGGTATAAGATCCCTGTCCTTGTTTACGCAGGTGATGGTCAAGCATTTTATGTAGTTTTCCTGATTTGCAAAGATACTTCTTCTTTGACCTTGGGACAAACCAGTCATTGTTACCAAGGCAAGATAGTGAACTGCGCTTGAGTCTCAGCATTGAGTCCATGACTGAGCTATACCCTTGCCCGCTGGCCACAGGGCCTTCTTGTTATAAACATGGCATTTTGTGTGCATTTGGGATCTGCTTTAATTGCTCACTGAAATATACAGCCTCATTTCCCCCATTATATTACTAAGTTTGGTTGTTATCTTAAGTTGCTGATGTTATTCTTCATTTCCTTGTTATAGCTAAATATTTACTTCTGGGAGTCCTAAAGCTGGATATCTTGTGCTATTCTGTGTTAGGGAAATCTGCCATGGCAGAAATGCTGTCTCGATAGCTGTTTTGGAAGAAAATGGCAACCCTCGCATTAGAAGGGTCCTGATAGAAATCTGTAGGATAGTTCATACCTCTTACATTATTTGTGATGCAATAATTAAGTGTTGGTGTACGCTTTGTAAACGCTCTTCGAGCGTTACAGCCCACACAGCGGTAGGGTTACAGAGTATGGTAGTGAATGCTTTGGTAAGATTCCAGCATTTGCACCCTTTCTATCACCATTAGTTATAGAACTGCAGTGCAACTATTAATGCTGCTTTTGTCTTTTTTGTCTTTTTAACAGTCCTTCCTTACAGTTCGAAGCTGCCTGGGCCCTGACTAACATCGCATCAGGCACTTCCGCACAGACCCAAGCAGTTGTACAATCTAGTAAGCGCTCTGTGTCTTTTAACTTAGCAGATGGATGCCTATTTGCCGGGGAGAGATTTGTGTTAATTTGAACAGGGGGAGGATTCTTTCATGGTTCTTCATATGCTGCTTGTTTTGGAAGAAGTAGGTGGCTTGCTCCAGAGGAGTGACACAGAGAGTGTTCACGTGTTATTTCATGAAGTAGGATGGGGCATAGAATTGAGTTCTCTGAAAGAAGGGGGAGTGATCGCTAGTCTTTAGAAAGGAGGAGGAACGATCACTAGTCTTCTGGGGATCAGAAAAGGCGGCAGTCGTAGAAGGTCCCTTATAACAGTTGCCGTGAGCAGGATGGAAGGAACGATCCGCAGCTGCTACCAATCTAAGTGGGGCCAGGGTGGAGGAGATGTAAAAGCAAAGGTGGGACGCCTCCTCACTGGCATGCAAGGCTACGGGAGTGGTACCCAAGCACCCTCCAGGTAGTGTTTTATCTCTGCTGTGCAAGTTGTCCAAGTAAGGGGTGAGTGACAAAATAGTTTTTCAGACCCTACTACACCCTGCCCCACTTCTGTAATCACTTCCACCCTAAACGCTTACGGGGCAGACCCAGCTTGGGAAAAGCGGTTCTGACACATGCCCAGGCTGCTGGTGGGTCTTAATGACGGCCCGGTGGTCTCATCATTGTACCTGGGACAGCTGCCGGCCTGACCGTGCTTCAGATGCATCAAAACAAAAAAAAAGTATAGCCTGCCAGAAGTGTGGCTTAGGGTTGTTCCCCTCCTCCACCCAAGGAGGATGGACCTTGGAGAAAGGGGTGTTGGGATTTACTGGGTCCCGCCCCCCCCCCTTCAGAGGGTGAAGAGAAGCACTGGAAATGCCTCAGGTGTGTCTTTGCAACTTGGAAGCCGGCCTTGGGTGGGTTGGGAGATCCGATGCAGGCTCCCGGTGGGTTGAGTGGATTCTCCGTTCAGCACTTGGGAGCATCATCGGGCGGCTTGGGGAGGTGGGCACGAAGCCCCGGAGGTCACAGCCACACCTCTTGTCCTTTCCCCCAAAGTTATGCCTGGGATTGGGGTTCCCCTTACCTGTCAGCTGCCTAGATTCTGTGTCGAACTAAAGCACCTCTGGGAGGATGTTGGGAAATGGCTGCTCTCATCAATAAGGCCTCCGGGCGGAGTTGGCTCTCTTTGTCACAGGGCAGTGGGCCTTTGTATTATAATTATTAGGTGCCTTCTTTTGCAAACGAACATCTGAGACTGCCCCTCCCTTTCCCCTTTCCAAAAGTAGCATCTTTTTCAAGGATGAGCATCATCTGCGTAGTTCTTCTAAGACGCGTTTCTAATCCGGTTTGAGTTCTTGTCACTTGATTTCAGAACGCCTTCCAGCAGCTACAGGGATATATGGTGAAATGTAGCGCTGTTCTGTATGGATCCTGTATTTCACTTACGTCAAGCCAGTGTTCTCTTACAGATGCAGTGCCTCTCTTCTTAAGACTGCTCCATTCGCCGCATCAGAATGTGTGTGAACAAGCCGTGTGGGCTCTTGGGAATATTATTGGTAAGGATTAGCCGTATTTCTAGAAGGAAAAAATAGCAATAGCCACCGAAGGCTTTAAAACCTAATTTTAAACATTGGCATTACCCTCATGAGACTATGTTTCCTCTTAAGTTCTCTTCTTGGTGCGGTAGCGTTAAATAATGAAACATCCTCATTTTGATAACTTCGCTTCTCTTGCTTTCTATAAAAGTAGGACAAATTGTGTGCTCAGATTTTTCACTAAACAGTGACGTTTTTTTGGTACCGTTCATAACGGGGAAACATAGAACATCAGTATCCCAACATAAGTCATTGCATACATTTCAGAGTTTCTCCATTGTGAATGTAATCTTCTTTAAAAAATTTTCATTTCTGTAGGTGATGGTCCCCAGTGTAGAGATTATGTCATATCACTGGGAGTTGTCAAACCTCTTCTCTCCTTCATCAACCCTTCCATTCCCATCACCTTCCTCCGGAACGTCACATGGGTCATTGTAAATCTCTGCAGGAATAAGGACCCCCCACCGCCTATGGAGACCGTTCAGGAGGTAAATAGAGAATTGCACCTCAGCCTCACTGCAGGTCATTCCCCCACCCCCCCGCCACAGTGGCACATGTGCTGTGTGCTTCTGTACTGTGCCCTTCTCTGCCGGATCTTGGTTACTATGTAAATGGGGGACACAGCTATGGGTAGTAAGCCCAAGCACAATTATGCTGTGTAAAATATTATAATAAGTAAATACAGTCATATAATTATACAGGCCCTAAATGTGCTTTCTCCTAAACATAATAACAAATATAAATGTAGTGAAATACATATACAAAATTACATATATAACCAAAAGTCAAAATTCAGTCTCTAAGATGTCCGTTCCAGACACTTGAAAAATACATGAGTATCAGGCATAAGAAAACTTTCCGAATAGTTATCCTGCTGTGTAAGAACGCCCACTTCCTCCCAAATTCATTCGGGTATTGAAGCTTGTAGTGAGTGTGGTTCCTTACTCTCTATAAGCTTCATCACCCTAATAAATTTGGGAGGAAGTGAACATTCTTAACACAGCAGGATAATTATTAAGTTTTCCTACGTCTGATACTCATGTATTCTTCAGATGCCTGGAATGGATGTCTTAGAGACTGAATCTTTGACTTTTGCTATATATGTATTTTACTATATTTATATTTGTTATTATATTTAGGATAGAGCACATTTATAGCCTGTGTACTTATATGCAGGGCTATTTTTGGGCAGGGACGCACAGGAATGGAGTTCCAGCTGACTCCTGAGTTGGGCACGCCCAGCAGGAATCATTAGCATAATAGGCCACACCCAACAGCAGAAACTCATTAGGACTGGCTACATGAGGGGTGTGTGGCCTAACGTGCAAAGGAGTTCCTGCTCCAAAAAAAGCCCTGGATTTTGACTACTAAACAGAATAAGCAGCAAAAGGTGGGTGTGGCTGGATGACCACACTTCTGGTAACATGGGAGTGTGGCCTAACATGCTAATAAGCTGTGCTGCCAGGGGTGTGGCCTAATATGCTAATGAGTTTCTGATGTTGGGTGTGGCCTGTTATGCTAATGAGTTCCTGCTGGGCTTTTTTTCTACAAAAAAAAGCCCTGCTTATATGAACACATTTATTTATTTTACACGGATTTTGGTCCTGGCTGCTAGACCCTTTGGTATCTGAGGGATCTGTTTATCTTATCTGATCGCAAAGTTGAAATATCAAATGATGCTAGCGGGTAGCTGGACTTGAGCCAAACTGTCATAGGCTCGTAAGAGTTCTAAGAGAAGGCGAGAGCCCATTAACATCAGTGAGAAACTAAAAGCACAAGCAGTTCACTTGCATAAACTGGAATCAGTAGGGATACACACAGGGTTTTAAACAAAAAAATAAACCTTGAAATACAGGGATCTGCAGGTGTATTTGGAGAAGCAGCAGGGCTGCGTGTTCAGCCGTTCCTCTGCTGGCCACTCAACCCCCTCCCCATCTTTTCCCTTGCTGAGGGAGATGGGGAAGGTTCTGTCTCTTTTCCTCAGCAGGAGAGGGTAGTGGGCAACCTTGATTGGAAAAATGCCTGACAAGAGACTCAAAACATTCTCACTGCCGCCGTTGCACCAGATAAGTTTGCCACCACTTGTAGCTGCATTTCACTTCTTCAATAAAAGCTGTCAGTTTCAATAAGTATAAAATTCTTTAAAGCTTTCAGGAGACCGTGCCCCTGTTGTGTCTCGCATGGCCCCCCCCCCCAGGCGCGTGCAGCAGCCGCATTTAAGTCCCGTAATTGGGCAGGACGTTCCCGGCCATCGCAGCCAGCTCTCAGCACCGCCAGTTCCGCTTGTCGGTGGGCTTAGGAGAGGAATCCGCTCATGAATGGGAGACGGCCCGTTTCATTTATTACGTGTCTCTGCTGCTCTGTAGCCGTAATCTCTCTGAAAACTGAACAAAATAAAAAATAAAACAAGAATATCATTTGAGCTGTTAGTGTAAGGGGCTTGTGATGTTTTTCGGCTGTTTTGCCCAGTTTGTTGATTCAAAGTGGCCATTCTGGATTATGGAGAAATTACATTTATAAATGAGTTTGGGCTCTTAATCTCTCCTTCTGATGTAAGGTGAAACTGCTATTAATGTTTTTTTTTTTCTGTTCTACATAATTAAAATATTAAATCTCTGTACAGTGTAGGTTAGTTAGTAGTTAAAATGATTTATCTGCTGTAGTTTTGGTTAGTCTGCCTTAGTTTTGTTGCCATTTTACAGCGTTTGGTTGCTTTTTCTAACGTTAGTAGATTTACTCTAACAATTTTTTTCCTTTCATCAGATTTTGCCGGCCTTGTGTGTTCTCATATACCATACAGATATAAACGTAAGTAGATACTGAAACTTGGATCTTTCTTCTATTTCTGTCTTAAAATTTCTTTTAATATTTGAGCTGTGTTCTTATTCAAAATTCCAGTATGATAAAAAAAAAATCATAGAAGTAATATCACAAATTGGCTTTTGTGTGGATTTCAACTGAATAATGGTAAACAACAAGTTGGCTACTGTATTTATTCAGGTTTTTTACATACCAGAAACTATTGCTTTTAAATCTTTAGTCACAACACATGCCCCTCTGTAAATTGTCCAGTTTGTCTGGGAATCTGGATATCTTCTGTTGATCTTATCTATATCTTGTACATTTTGGAGGTTTCTAATTCTTGGAATGCATACTGCTGTATCTGCTAATAAATTCCTTCTCAAAAGCAGTCTACAAGCCACTCAAAAATTCTTGTCCAGATAATTGAGCAATATAATTAGTAGGTCAAGTGATCTATTGTAGGTGGAGAAAGTCTTCTCAATCTGTATTGTTGTAGTGGATTTCATTGGCTTGTAATGTTTTTATTGGATTTAGCCTGGGTTACATGTCAACAGTACAATATTTAAAATTGCATTTGCCTCAGTGAGATCACAACAGTGACCCTCCCTGTAGCTGCAACCAGTGTTCCTTCTGAGCTGAGTTAGTGTGAGCTAGCTCACAGTTTTTTAACCTCCAGCTCACACATTTTTGTCTTAGCTCAGGGAGGACAGCTCCAGAGCAAACTAATTTATGTAGCAGCCAAATTGCTCTCTCACAACTTTAATGCCAGTAGCTCACAGTAGATTTTTTGCTCCACAAAAGACTCCACAGCTTAGAGGGAGCATTGGATGCAACCCTAATTTGTGTTGTATGAAACAAACTTCCGTTTATCACAGTGTCCCTGGACAATGTTCCCTCTAAGCTGCGGAGTCTTGTGAGCAAAAATTCCACTTTGTGAGCCGCTGGCATTAAAGTTATGAGCGAGCAATTTGGCTGTGGCATAAATTAGTTTGCTCTGGAACCATCCTTCCTGAGCGGAGACAAAAATGCGTGAGCTGGAGGCTAAAAAACTGTGAGCTAGCTCAGACTCACTCAGCTTAGGGGGAACACTGTCCCTGGACCTGTAATATTAGATTTTTTTTCCCCCCAACTGGAAGGCTGCAAACTAAACGACATTTCAGACTCTTCATTTCTGTTGAAACTAGGGGAAATACTTTCTTACCTTGCCCAGGTTTTCAATAATTGGAGCAGTATAACCAGCCAGGTAGCCCGTCTGATCCAGAGGGTATTCAGCAGGGTTGATACTATTGCTTGTTCTAAGATACACAATATTTTGTTATTCCCTGCATTTTAACAAAACAACAATAACACAGACCTTCCACATAGGTTTGATTCCACCACAGAGTGGCAACATGTAGTATGGTCAGAGTGTTGGACTCAGGATCTGGGAGACGCAGGCAGTGTTCCCTCTCAGCTGAGTTAGTGTGAGCTAGCTCACAGTTTTTTAGTCTCCGGCTCCCACATCTTTCTCTTAGCCCAGGAAGGGATGGCTCCAGAGCAAACCAATTTATGCAGTAGCCAGATTGCTCGCTCACAACTTTAATGCCAGTAGCTCACAACGTAGAATTTTTGCTTACACGACTCCACAGCTTAGAGGGACCATTGGACGCAGGTTCAAATCCCCCGTCTTCTGTGGAAGCTCACGGGGTGACTTTGGGCCAGTCACATGTTGCTCCGCCTACCCTACCTTGCAGTGTTGTGAGTGTATTTTTTTTAATGTCCTGTCTTCTGCTGGTGGACCCCTTCCAAACGATCGGGGTTCTTTCTGGAAGAGCGCCTCTTTGATGGGGAGGGACTGCCGCTGGACTGCAAAACTGGGCCTCCTTGGTGCATGCATGGGTCACTGTTAAAATGCTTGGGGCTCTTTAGCTTGGAGAAACGACGGCTGAGGGGTGACATGATCGAGGTTTATAAGATTATCAATGGGATTGAGCAGGTTGAGAAAGAAGGACTTTTCTCCCTTTCTCACAACACAAGAACTCGTGGGCACTCCATGAAATTGCTGAGCAGTCGGGTTAGAACAGATAAAAGGAAGTCCTTCTTCACCCAAAGAGTGATTAACGCATGGAATTCACTGCCACAGGAGGTGGTGGCAGCTACAAGCATGGACAGTTTCAAGAGGGAATTAGATAAACATACGGTGCAGAAGTCCACCAGTGGCTATTAGCCACAGGGTATAGAAGGGAACTCTCAGTCTGGGGCAGGTGATGCACTCTATTCTTGGTGCTGGAGGGGGCAGCAGTGGGAGGGCTTCTAGTGTCCTGGCCCCACTGCTGGACCTCCTGATGGCACCTGGTATTTTTGGCCGCTGTGTGACAGAGTGTTGGACTAGATGGGCCATTGGCCTGATTCAACATTGGCTTCTCTTATGTTCTTATGTTATGTTCTTATGTGGCCACCAGCATTTGGGGTTCTTCGTATCTGGCTGTTTGTTTCAGCCAGTGCTTTAAATACTCGAAATTCATCTTGTTCCCATGCCTTGGGGCAACAGGAGCCACCCTTTGGTGGGATGTGGTGCTTTCTCTGTGAAAATGTGTCCGCAGCAATGCTCCCTCTAAGCCAGTGGTTCTCAACCTTCCTAATGCCGCGACCCTTTAACACAGTCCCTCATGTTGTGGTGACGACCCCCAACCACAAAATTATTTTCGCTGCTACTTCATAACTGTTATTTTGCTACTGTTATGAATCGTAATGTAAATATCTGATATGCAGGATGTATTTTCATTGTTACAAATTGAACAAATTAAAGTGTAGTGATTAATCATAAAAACAATATGCAATTATATATTGTGAAATATTTATTTCGAATTACAAATATGTGTTTTCCGATGGTCTTAGGCGACCCCTGTGAAAGGGTCGTTTGACCCCCAAAGGGGTCGCGACCCACAGGTTGAGAACGCTGCTCTGAGCTGTGGAGTCTTGTAGAGCAAAAATTCTACTTTTGTGAGCTACTGGCATTAAAGTTGTGAGTGAGCAATTAGGCTACTGCATAAATTAGTTTGCTCTGGAGCCCTCCTTCCTGAGCTGAGAAAAAATGTGTGAGCTGGAGGCTAAAAAACTGTGAGCTGGCTCTCACTAACTCAGCTTAGAGGGGACACTGGTCTGCAGTGAGGCCGGCTGAGTGTTATTCCTTCCTCTGCCAGAATTTCCTTGGAGATAATTCTATTATTGTCAGAACTATTTATTTATACCCTGGTTTTCTCCCCCATGGGGGCCCAAAGTGGCCTACCTCCTTCTCTTCTCCATTTTACCCTCACAACAACCCTGTGAGGTTGGTTAGGCTGAGGGGGTGCAGCTGGCCCAAAGGTCACCCAGTGAGCTTCCGTGGCAGAGTAGGGGTTCGAGCCGGAGTATTCCGGATCCTGGTCCAGCACACTAACTGCTACACCACACTGGCTCGCAACATATCTGTTTGGTGTGAATCAACCAGCACCACTTTCTAGACTGCTCCGAGGCTGAATTCTGAATTCTTGAATTCTCAAAGAGTGTGTGAAGTGTGGAAATTTTCTTGAGCACAGGAAATGCTAAGAAGTTACATAATTAACGTCTTGAATACCTTTTGCCAAAATTTTCAAATTGTCCAGTCCATGTTGATCTGGCTTGAGCGTTTGCTATAGCCTTAATGCTGTTGGTTGAAAATGCCCTTTCTCCGTAGATTCTTGTGGACACTGTTTGGGCTTTGTCCTACCTAACAGACGGCGGCAACGAACAAATACAGATGGTGATAGATTCGGGTGTTGTACCGTTTCTAGTTCCCCTTCTGAGCCATCAGGAGGTTAAAGTTCAGGTAAGCTTTCTTGTGGCGGGATGTTGCAACGGGAGCAAAATGACTCACGTGTTGCCCACGCCCAATCAATTTGTTACGGTTTGTGTTAAATTCTGTAATCCCCCTTTCAGCCTGTTGGGGCCTTCACAGCAGTTAAATCAAAGTTTGGTCTTTGTCCTGATTGAACCTTATAAATACTATGGACTTCAGTGCTGTTGTGTCAAAGCTGAATGCTTTAATAATGCACTTTCCAGCGGGAAGGAGGCGCACGGGAGGCAGTCAACGGTTCATCTTCAATCTTCTGTGCAGTCCCACATTGTGCACGCCAACTACCAGAGGCTCTCTTACAACCACTTTAGGATTTTACCACTGGGGGGGGGATCCCCTCCCCCACAGAGCCCCTTAGAGTCCGTTTTGCCGCCCAGAGATCACGTGCTCTACAGGGCAGAGCTCCCCCCTTTCCCTCAGTCCTTTTCCCACTGTCACGTTATGAGGACGTCTTCTCCCTCAGCAGCTAGAGACCGTGAGGGTTTTTTCCGGCAAAGTTTCTTGTCCCTGGAACCCCTCGCTTCTTTAGAGAATGTCACAGAAGGCTTTATTCAAAAGAGGCACCCGGTGTGGTACAAAAATGACTCGCTCAGACGAGCATTTAGTTTGCCTTTTCTGTTTGGGTGAGGCTCACAACACGATTGCGTGGAAAATCTGCCTCCGGTTTACCCTGAAGGCCTGATCAGATCGGGCGGCGCGCTTGAAAGCAGGTTTATGGGGGGGAAGCGGTCTCTTGCTCCAATAGCCCGGCAGCAA
Organism: Gekko gecko; assembly: GCA_029375565.1. NCBI lineage: Eukaryota > Metazoa > Chordata > Lepidosauria > Squamata > Gekkonidae > Gekko > Gekko gecko. Next base: position 331,093,335 of record JAPDNY010000001.1, on the reverse strand, counting down.
AACATCTGCCCTGGCAGAGCAAACTTAAGTCCTCGCCTTCAAAACCACCACCCACAACCGATCTGCTTACGAGTCTGCCATCGCGTGTCTCGGTTCCACTGGCTCCAGGGACTGAACCGAAGCGTTGGGCCCGATCACCCGTTCGCTGTGAGGAACGATGCGTGTCAGAACCCCTGCCAAAGAAGGCCCGTTCCAAAATTAAATGTAAACATCGCTCCAGTTCCAAGACATCGCCAGAGTCGAGCTCTTCCGTTCCAGCCAAGTTAACTTCAGTCCCGACGGAACCAGAAGGAGATTCCCCACACACTGTGAACACCTTCTCTGCACGCCTCTCAGAGGGAGAAATAGAACTGGGCTAGGCCGCACCTACGGTTCCAGCAGCGAGTCGATCATTGGAACCATCCTCCCCAGCACCGTGGAAGAATCCTCTGCCTCCGCCGCCTCCTTATAATTTTCCCTCCGCCTAGACCGCAGGACTGGGGTGACTGGAAATTGAGAAAAGTGCCTCCGGAACCGAGGCTCTCTCAGCCATGGAACCGTGAGGCATCGGGTCCACCGGTTTGGTATCTTTCTGCAGTTTGTCCTCAACACCCTGTGGAGCACTTGGATTCAGAAGAAGAAGAGGAGATTGGATTTCTACCCCGCCCTTCACTCGAAGTCTCAGAGCAGCTTACAAACTCATTTCCCCTCCCCTCCCCACCACAGACACCCTGTGAGGTAGGTGGGGCTGAGAGAGCCCTTTCAAGGACAGCTCTGACAGAACTATGGCTTGCCCAAGGTCATCCAGCAGCTGCACATGGAGGAGTGGGGAATCAAACCCGGTTCTCCCAGATTAGAGTCCACACACTTAACCACTACACCAAACTGGCTCTTCCGAGGACGAGCAGATTCCGGGAGCTGATCTCCTTCTGGCCCGGGCTCAGGTTTCCCATCAGACCCTTCCCCTAAGGACACAGTGCAGGATCCCGATCCAGTTTCGCCGAGTGAAGATCTGAAACTCTGTGCAGAGCAGGTGATGTCAATGGCCAGATCATCAGAAATAGAAGTGGGGCACGAGATGTTCACCAACATACCTTCTGTGCAGGCACACACACCCTCCCTCCCACCCCACTGTGAGTTTCACAGGATACAGTGATATTCATTGTTCCCACAGCTCAGAAGGACTGAGGGAGAGTGGGGGAGCTCCACCCTGCAGAGCAGGTGTCTGTCGGGTGGGGAAATGGCCCCTAAGAAGCCCTGCGGGGGGGGGTGGCTCCCCCCTGGAGTGGTAGAATTCTAAAGTAGCTGCCAGAGAGCCTCGGGCGGGTGGCCTGCGCAAGCGCAGTCCCAGTGTGCCTGCCCAGAGAATACTTTGATGAACAACAGTTACAGGTAAGTGCAACACTATTTTACTGTCACGACACAGCTGAGGTGGGCCCTTGGGAAATGTATGTTGAAGGTCTTTTGATTTAAGGCTTGTTCTCTCGTGCTTTCTGCATATGAGAAACTCAGCCAGGCCGATAATGAGAACAGTATCTTGCTCCACATCCGTTCGTGTCATTGAACTGGTTTTATTCTGGTTTCCCATTTGTTTCCATAAACTTAACCTCGATTCTGTACATGGAAATTGGGAGGGAACTCTGTCTCTGGCGGTCTTATATCCAACGAACAGTAACTATAGAAGAACATAACATATCAAAACAAACCAGTCGAGCCCATAGTTCAATTAAAACAGAAAATCGGTTTCTATCCAGTCCAAGTTGAATTGCACCTGCTGACATTGCCGACAATTAAATATAGGTAATCAAGTCACAATATTTTTGTGGTATGAATTGCGATTGAAAGGAAGAATGCTTGTTGTGTTGGTTGTATGCACTGTACAGAAACTGGCTTTGCTGGAAGCCAGCCTTTGGTGTGCATACTTTGGTGTGCATACTATCATGCCCAGGACCTTGATGGTTAACCAGAGCCTTTGTGATGTCACTGTGTAGAAGATACACATTGGTTGCCAGATGCCTTGTGTGAATTTGCCCACTTCCCAAACTGGGTGTGCTTGGATATTAAGCCAAGTGTCATAACATAAAAAAACAGAACTCTTTAACGCATTATCATTCAACACATTTTAATTAACTGTTAATATATTAATTGTAGCCAAAATTATGTACATGTAAACAAAAAAACTTGAAAATATTGCAAATGCTCCCCCCAAATTTCCTAGTTTTTCCATTGGGGGGGGGGGAATTGAGAAAATCCACAGACTTTTCCATGCGGTACATTTGGAACGAGCGAAGTGCTGCATGAGACAAGGCTTTCCTCACTTAAAAAGAGAAAATACTTCATAGGAGGCTTTTTTCAGTACTGGCCCGTATTGCCCAATTTCTCCAGATATCTTCATGCTAGGCATTTTGAATGTGAAAAACCTTGCCCTTCAGAAGGATTTTACTCATCAAAAGAGAAAGTATTATATAGGAGTTTTTTCCAGTGTTCCCCCCCTAAAGTGTTTTATTGGGAGGGGGGGTGTTTCCTTGGGCTATCACATCTTTGTATGAACATTCGGTCACCTGATCCAAGCAGACCAACCTACACACGCATCTGGAGTGGGGATTCCTTGGTATGGGGGCTGTCGACCCAAGAAGTCGCAGAGAGGGAAGCACATCTAGCAAGGGATTGGGTTTGACAGCTGAGTCGAGACCCAGGCAATGATCCCTCTAAGCTGTGGAGTCTTGTGAGCAAAAATTCTACTTTGCGAGCTGCTGGCATTAAAGCTGTGAGGGAGCGGTTTGGCTACTGCATAAATCAGTTTGCTCTGGAGCCATCCTTCCTGAGCTGAGACAAAAATGTGTGAACTGGAGGCTAAAAAACTGTGAGCTAGCTCACACAAACTCAGCTGAGAGGGAACGCTGGGCCCAGGGTACAAGACGGAGCGATGCTTGCAGCATGTGACATAACAAGGGGCGGAGGGTAAAAGAAACAAAAGTTTGGGGTTCCTGGGCCTGGAGATTGGTGAGAGAAGTCCAAGTGAAGTCCGAAGTGAGTCTTCTGACTGGGGCAGGAGGTGCATTTGAGGCAGGACGGAGGTCTGCCAGGAAGGAAGGAAGGAAGAGCCGAAGAGGAAGGGTCAGAGATGAGTGAGGCATCACCTCTGGGGGTAAAATTCATAAAGATGCAGGCTGAGAACACTGTTGTTGCAGTGTTGTTGAGCTAGGATCTAGAAGGCCCGGGTTCGAATTCCCCACTCTGCCATGGAAGCTTTGCTGGGTGACCTTGGGCCAGACACACACAGACCTAACCCGCCTCGTGGGTTTGTTAAGAGAGATTAAGTGCAAGAGGGGAGACGGATGTATGCCGCTTCGGATCCCCATCGGAGAGAAAGGCAGGGTAGAAGTGGAGTAAATAAATAGAAAATAAATTCCGCAAGTGGCATCTCAATGGGATCGAACGGTTCAGAATTGTCAGTTGCAGAGAGCTGGTCGTGCTCGAGGGGATGTGTGTGTCATTTATTTATTGAATTTCTACCCTGCCCTCCCGCCAAGGTGGCTCAGGGCAGCTTACGGACAATTTAAAACCAACACAGAATTTAAAACCAGCAAATACAAAATATAAAATGCGTTCCATACAATTCCAATAACAAAGTAAAGCTACGTAATACAGCGGCATCCTATAATAAAGCACTAGTGCGACCCAGCCGGTGCAGTCAGTTCTTATTGAAACACTTGGCGGAACAGCTCCATTTTCACGGCTCGGCGGAACTGCCGGAGGTCCCGTAGCACTCTGATCTCATTGGGGCGCTCATTCCACAGCGTTGGCACCGCCAGGGAGAATGCCCTGGTCCTAGTTACCGCCAACCTGGCCAGCCTTCTTCCTTTTGGCTTTTCATTTGCGCCAGGAGGACCACGCCCCTTTCCGTAGCCAGGGGGCGGTAACCATTGTCCTTTGGGGCTGTATAATTCAGTGGCAGTAGAAGTGGCCCGCCCTGACCCAGCCGGCCTGATCCCGTCAGATCTCCGAAGATGAGTAGTGCCAGCCCTGGTTAGTTCTTGGATGGGAGACCACCAAGGAAGAGTCCGGGGTCGCTACACAGAGGCAAGCACTGGCAAAACCGCCTTCTGATATCTCTTGCCTTGAAAACCCTACAGGGTCACCGTAAATCAGCTGCAATGGCAGCATTTCTTTCGCCTTCCAGTCACAGCTGACATATGGGTGACCCCCCCCCGCCCCCCGTAGGGTCTCCAATGCAAGAGATGTTCAGAGACAGTTGCCTACCTCTGTGTTGTGACCCTGGCACTTTCTATATATACACACACACAGAGTTTACGCACACATAAAAAGCTCCTGCCTGTTGTCTTGCATAATCTGCCTCCTTTATCCTGCAGATACTCTCCGGAGCATCGCCTAGACAAAAGCTGCCAGACCTACTTGGACTTGGCAGGACAGGTGGGCTGGTCCCCAGGCCAAAGGGGTGGAGAGTAAAACAGACAAGACGGAGGCCGGGCAGTCGCGGCAGCTGAGCGTAAACGCCCGCTCAAGGCTCGCTTGTCACCCGTCCTTTGCAAAAAAAAAAAAAAAGGGGGGGGTGGATTTTGGGTGAGCATGGCTCAGCCACGTAGGTCTAGTTGAAGATTCAACGGTGCAGTTGAGGAAGGCGTGTAAGCTCGGTGCTTTCTCAGATCACACTCTCAGTTTGCACACAGCCTACGTGCCGGCAGAGCATATGGACCGGCCCAAGAAGGGATGCGTGAACAGCCTTTAAAAATGTTCCTTGTATTTCTTCGACCATAGACGGCGGCACTGAGAGCGGTCGGCAACATAGTCACCGGCACCGACGAGCAGACGCAAGTCGTTCTCAACTGTGACGTCCTGTCGCACTTCCCAAACCTTTTGACACATCCGAAAGAGAAGATCAACAAGGCAAGTGCTTGGCTGTCCTTACTGGGTTTTTCAAGTCTTTCTGTCCTGTGTTCTGTCGGCCACTAGAACAAAAATCCTTATTCTGTATGCTCTGTGTGAAGTGGTCTGTCTTTACACTGGAAAGAGTGACGCACACACACACACAAACCGCAATTCCAAAGCTAGTGTTTACACCGCTTCGCTCCTACTGCCATAAAATAAAACGAAGATTTGGCAGTTCTTTTCCCTGTCTCAATGACGGGAGAATTCTTTCTGTGCCGTGAAACGTTTGCTTTTCAGAGGGCTGCATTCTGCTCTTGTGTCCAAAGATGCCAGGCGAACTCCTTTTCCCGGGCCATTTTAGAGTCCACTGAGGCACAGCACCCTGACTCTATTCAGCACACCATTCCCACGAAGCATCGCTGTTCTGTCGTAGCAACTAACTTAAGCAGGGGGGTGGCCGTTGAGGTGGTGGTGTTTTAACGCCAGCTAATGTGTTAAATTTTGAAGCTCTTAGGAATTGGGGTTAGATGGTGAAGAGTCATGGTCACTCTTTTCAGATAACTTTCCTTTGTGTTTGACATATAAGAGCCCGCAGAAAGTCCTCTTGGCTCTGCTAAGGATAAGACCATGAGAAGAAGCATGCTCATCAGCACCTGTCACTCACCTGTGTGTGTTGTGCGTCTTGCGGCACATGAGATTACATGTGAGGCGTGTTTTGTATATCTGAGAGGAAGAATGGGCTGTCATGCTGGCTTGCAGGATAAGCTGGTACCGTCATGGCCTAGGTGGCACTAAGACCTAATACTATCATCTACCGATACTATTCAGCCCACCAGTTAGGATCTGCCTCTCAAGCCCTGCTGGCCATGCAGTTTGGTATAGTTTGGTGTAGTGGTTAAGTGCACGGATTCTAATCTGGGAGAACCGGGTTTGATTCCCCACTCGTCTACTTGCACCTGCTGGATGACCTTGGGAAAGCAATAGTTGTGTCAGAGCTGTTTTTGAAAAAGAGCAGTTTCTGTCAAGAGTTCTCTCAGCCCCACCTACCTTACAGGGTGTCTGTTGTGGGGAGGGGAAGGGAAAGGAGATTGTAAACCAGTCTGAGACTCCGAGTGAAGGACAGGGTATAAATCCAATCTCCTCCTCCTCCTTCCTCTTCCTCTCCCTCTCCTCCCCCCCCCCCCAAGTCTGCTGTCAGAGGCGTGGTGGATGCCAACTAGCCACAGGGCATTTTCTGTGGTGGCACCTTGCCTCTGGAACACTCTTTTCCTTCAGGCTAACCCAGTGCCTGCTTTACTTTCCCACAACACACCAGGCCAATCTCTTCTTCTTCTTCACATCTTTCTATCCAGGTTTTTAATTAGGGGGTTTATCCTATCATCCTTTTAATAGTCTGCTTCTCTCGGGTGATAGCTGTTGTGCTGCTTAGGCCCAGTGTCCTGATTTTGTGTTACAATGTCTTTAATTGTAAGCGGCCTCAAATGGGACTCTGAAGAGGTGGCATACAAAAATACCATGAATCAATTCCCTTTCTCCTAAGTGCATAGGATCACTCTTAGCTTTTTTTAATCAGTCCCTTACAGCTTTGCATTTGGGATGTCCTCAGTATATAAGACCCGAAGGCTTCCTCGGTTAAATTTAAGAAATACTTTTCATACTATAAATCTCTTGACTACACAAGGAATGCAGTGGAGGCAGTTCTGAAGAAAGGGTGTTGGTTTCAGTCCCCCATTAACCAGGGGCTCCGTGTCATTCCCGATGGCCTCACAAGGTTGACTCCCTCTGACTTTTTGTCAACTGCTTTGAAGAACCTGTTAAGCCTAAAAAGTCAGGATATAAAAATCAACTAATAATTCAGCCTGGTATTGCTGAGGTTGCTTCTTTCTTGCTTTTTTCCTGCTACTACTCCCAAGTTAGACATTAACTGGCCCCTCCCCAATCACAAGGTAGGAATGAGAGTCCAATGCTCCTTCGAAGCTGTGGAGTCTTGTGAGCAAAAATTCTACTTTGTGAGCGAGTGGTATTAAAGTTGTGAGCGAGCAATTTGGCTGCTGCATAAATTAGTTCGCTCTGGAGCCCTCCTTCCTGAGCTAAGACAAAAATGGGTGAGCTGGAGGCTAAAAAAACTGAGCTTAGTCACACTGACTCAGTGGGAACGCTGATTATGGGACTGGGCTTTTCACCCACTCTGCTTCTGCGCTCTTCTTGCCATGTGTGGAGGCGAGCGTCCAAATTCCTGCTCCTGGAACTTGGCATGGCCTTGGACATCGAACCCACTTGTGCAGGATGCCCATTAACCCCAGATAAGGATCACATCCTTGAGCAAAGAGATTTGTTTTCTGAAGTCTCATTTCATGAACACTCCATGTTTCTACCTGGCTGTAGCCTGAAACTTAAGTGCAGGTTTTGTTTTTGATTGCAGGAAGCGGTTTGGTTCCTTTCCAATATCACGGCAGGTAATCAGCAGCAAGTTCAAGCTGTAATAGATGCTGGACTTATACCGATGATCATTCACCAGCTGGCTAAGGTCAGTTGGATTTCCAGACTCGCCTCGTTCTTTGTTAAGTTAGTTGAAGGTCTGTGGAAGCCTACAGACCTTATCTTGCTAATAAATCGTCTGTTGCGTCCTCCAGGGAGACTTTGGCACACAAAAGGAAGCCGCCTGGGCAATTAGCAACCTAACAATAAGCGGAAGGAAAGATCAGGTAGGTGTGTGACTGTGACTCTTAAGTCACTGTCAGCGAGTTCATTTTAAGAGCCTTTTATTTACGCGCCTGTCATTCTAAACGCTTTTAACTGCTGTTTAGGTTGAATACCTTGTCCAGCAGAGCGTAATCCCGCCTTTCTGCAACTTGCTATCGGTCAAAGACTCTCAAGTGGTGCAAGTGGTTCTGGACGGGCTGAAAAACATCCTAATAATGGCTGGTGACGAGGCAAGCACAATAGCAGAAATTATTGAGGAATGCGGAGGTGAGAGTTCTGGGTGCCGTCCGTTGGGAATGGTTCTGGCATGCCCATCCGTTCATTTTTTCTTTTACACATTTTAATCACAATTAATACATACAGTGTACCTTGTTTACACACATATGGAGTTTTTTTTGTATTTTTGTGCGTGTGTGTGTGTGTACCTGGAAGTCATGCTGACCTCTAGTGACTGGCCCCTACTGGGAGTCTGGAGGATATTCAGAGAGGTGGCTGAATAAAGCCTGCCCCCACCTCCCGACTGCTGGTATTCCTTGGAGGTCTCCCATCCAAGTACTTGCCAGCGTCGGCCCTGCTTAGCCTCTGAGATCTGACGGGATCGGGCTTGCCTGGGCTATCCAGGTCAGGACTACACTTCAGTGCTCCCTCTAAGCTGTGGAGTCCTGTGAGAAACAATTCTACTTTGTGAGCTGCTGGCATTAAAGTTGGGAGTGAGCGATCTGGCTGCTGCATCAATTAGTTTGCTCTGGAGCCATCCCTTCCTGAGCTGAGGCAAAAATGGGTGAGCCGGAGGCTAAAAAAAACTGCAAGCTAGCTCACACTCACTCAGCTTAGAGGGAATGCTGCTACACATACATGGTTAAGATGCAGTTGGTGCATATATTTCTACTGGGAAGATTCGGCATGAAGCTGAAAGTCACGAGAAAAGAAAGATTCCCATATTCGATTTGCTCAAATAAAGACACTAGAACAGGGATGTTCTAGTTTCTTTATATTTCCATCGGTAGCCTTCGTTTCTTACTGGGACCAAAGGCAAATTATGAGTGCCATTAAACCCTCCCCACACTTTTCAGTCAATCAGTAGGTGGATTACAAGTCACAATAACATTTGGTTCTAGGGGCAGAGATTGCTAGAAGGGCAACATGATGCCCTTGGTGCTGAGACTGTAGAACAGGGGCAAGAGACAGCAACCTTGTGGAATTCAGTAGCATTCCTTATTCACCAGCAGGTCATGGTAACAGGAGTCATCTCCTGTTGATTCCCCGGGTTTCCGGCACAGCTCGGCCTGTGTGACCTCGGGGGCTGCCTTTTGTTTGCGTCTTGTTGCCCCATTCTTTGCAGGAGCCTCTGCAGTCTGCACATAGGCCCTTTCAACAGTAGCCGGGGGGGGGGGTGTGCCCACAGTATGTTCTACTTTCCTGCTTCTCATCTGGGATCTGGAGGGCTGTTTCCAACCTGTTGGCAATTGGCCAGACTTATTTATTTACATTATTTATCATCAGCCTTTCTCACCGGGGCTCAAGGCAGATTTTGCAGAGCGAGTCGATACAGTCAGCAGGACGGGACATCCCGTAAACAATGGAAAAAAGGATTTGGGTTGTAGAACCAACCAGGAATCTGAAGAAACGGAACCGAAATACAGCATCAGTGTTAACGTGGCGCATGAGATGATGCAAAATTAACACAGGAGGGTCCAACTTAACAACAAACTACACAAAGTAGTATAGACTATAGTCCCAAATAATTTGCCCAAATAATTTGCTGCATAACCTTGGAGCCTTGGAGAGTCCCTAGGGGAGGTGATCCACATTATGGATTTTTGGGTTTACCCCAGTGAGTTTTAATTGCCCACATATTACATTGCTTGTGGTGGAGTCTTGTTTGGAAACGCGTGTTGCGCGCTCTTGAGAACGCTGGCGGTTAGCTCCTGCTCCTTGGAAGACAGATGGCCCCGTGGTTAGGGCTGTTGCTCAGAATACAGCGTGGAGTTGACCACGCCTCTTCCCTGTCATAATTTTAAGTCGCGGAGCAGGTGAGATCTTCCTCCGTGGGTTCGCCTCGCTCGAGGTGGGACAGCAGAATCCCATGCCGGGCTCTTGCCTCCTTGGCTGCTGTTTGCACGTCGAGTCCTGACCCCGCCCGGTATCGGTGCAAACCTTTTCCCTGCTCTGGCTCATTAAGAGTGTGTGAAAGAGCCGCATTTGTAGTCCTTTACATTTCTAAACTGTTACCAAAGGGGGGACACGGAGCTGCCGAAAACAGATCCCAGCCGGGATGTTCCTGAGGTATCTGTGACTGTGGCTTGTCACCTCTTCCCAGTTATGGTCACGGCCGGTGAACCCAGCTGGGAGGGGCGGTGGCTCAGTGGCAGAGCATCTGCTTGGCATGCAGAAAGTCCCAGGTGGAATCTCCGGCATCTCCCGCAAGGTTCACTTTACGCGTGGTGTAGAAGACTGGAGGTCCTGGGGAGCCGCTGCCCGTCTGAGTCAGACAATATTGACCTTGATGGGACCGACAAGGCAGCATCACGGGAACCTGAGTCCCTGCGGCCATCTCGCCCCCTCCCCCATTTGTCCGGAAACGGAAGAGTCCAAGAGCGTCCCTAGACCATGTGCCAGGCTTATTTCAGGGAGAGGACAACCCCTCCAGAGCAAGACCGGTCACCTAGTCTTGTACCAGCTTCTGTTCCTGACCCATATTTTAATTCCACTTTGGGGATGAAGCTTCAGTTCAGCGCCACCCTTTGCATTCAGAACCAGCACAAGCCACTGCCCCCTACAGTCATCCTGGCCCAGGTAGTTCAGAACAGAGGTGTCAAACTCAATTTGTTAATGAGGGCCAGGTCTGCTATAAATATCACTTTGTTGGGCTTGGCCACGTGTGCCATAAGATGTAAAGCCAGTTACCGGAGATATAAATTTGATAAAAGGTAACCAGCAAACCCAATTAACGGTATTATTTTTTACTCAAAATACAAACACAAGCAATTGATTCCCAGCAGTGGAAGCAGTTGATTCACTGGGCAACCCCCCAACAAATGTCTTTCTTCATAATGCAAGTCTAGGTTTTTTCCAAGGGATATCATAAATGGGGGAGTGCCTGACATTTCCATACATAGGAGTTGCTTGAGGGCCAGTTAAGGGCCCTGGACAGGCCAGTTCCGGCCCCGGGCCTTATGTTTGACACCCCTGGTTCAGAAGGTCAGAGGTCTCGAACTCACTTCAAGGTCGAGGGGAACAAAAGCCAGATGGCCTCCTTGACAACATGGTACAGGACTCTGCAAGGTGTACCTGCGGCCCTTCCATCTCAGACTTAGTGAAATATAAGCCACATTCTTTGTAATTTTTTTTCCCTTTGCATTCTTCGTAGGGCTTGAAACTCCCATAACAGCTGAAGCAAGGGCCTTCAGGCATCAAGTGATTTTGAAAGCAACTAATGTTTTTGTGCCTCTGTGTTTTCCTCTTGACCAGGGTTAGAGAAAATCGAAGCACTGCAGCAACACGAGAACGAAGACATTTATAAACTGGCGTTCGAAATAATAGATCAGTATTTCTCCGGTGACGACGTAAGTACCCCTGCGACTATTAAAAATGCAGTGAAGAGTAGTTTAAAGTGTTCTGCGAGGATGTTGTTTTCCGTCTTAGTAGCACAGATGGGGTTGGCCTTGAGAGCTGCGAACCGAGGTCACGTTGTCAAGTCCTCCAGATAGTCAAATGCCAGGCTTCATAAGAAGGTAGCGTTTATTGAAGACTAAGCATAGAGCTGCATGAACACATACTTTGTCAGTAATGCTGGTTAATACAGAACAGCATCAGTTATAGCCCATTTGAGATGCCCCCCCATACTATAAGCCAATGGTTACACCTCCCGCGCGTGGCAAGGCAGAAAATTAACAGCTCACCAGAAATATCCACAAAGGCCAGAGAGGTCTGGGACCCAAGATCAGCTGTGAAGATAAGACGCTGCACAGACACAGTAAACTAGAGCACCTAGAGACTCTGTGTTACTCCCGCATTCCAGAACAGTGAAAGATGTCTCATCCATTCCCCCCCCCCCAGCAATGGCAGGTTACCTGACACACGTCAATGGTTGAGGCTTAGAAGCATCCGTAGCGAGGGTGGGAGGGTTCCAGTTTGGGGTCACAGAGATGCTGCATAGAGAGCTGTACGTGCCCCCATCACGGGGTAAATAGCTTGGGGTGGGAGAAGCAGTGTTGACCAGGAACAAAAGGTTAACTTCCACCCGTGTGCCGCAACCCCAGTTCAGACTACCCCCCCCACACCCCTGGCCACACGCCAGTGTACAACACCTTGCAGTTCTTCTAACACTTTTTTAAAAACTGCGGGAGATCTGTAAGCAGTTCAGAGCTCTAGACCGAGGGTTTTGCATCTAGCTCGGCACGTAGAGGTCTTTGTGTCCAGCGCTTTGCAACGTGGCTGCTTTTCCCTTTCCCTGTTGAGTGATTTACCTGGATTTCAGTAAAGCTCTTGATGAGGTTCCCCATGACATTCTGATGGGAAAACTGGAAGACTGTGGGCTGGACTATAGGACGCTTCAGTGGATAGGGGAACTGGTTAGAGAACCACAGCCAAAGAGTGGTGGTCAGTGGCGTTTCATCAGATTGGAGGGAGGTGTCCAGTGGGGTCAGGTGCTGCAGGGCTCAGTTTTGGGCTCTCTTTAAATATTTGGAAGGCTGTCATTTGGAGGAGGGCAAGGAGCTGTTCCGGTTGGCAGCGGAGGAGAGGACCCGAAGCAATGGGTTTAAATTACATGCAGGAAGAACTCCAAAGGTGCCCGCAGGCTCAGAAAGGTCTGGAGGCCCCTGGGCTAAAGGAACGACTCTGTGCTGAAAGCATCTGCCCAGTAGCATAGAGTACCCGAGCTGAGATAGGGGAGAGGAAACTGTTTCTGTTCCCTGATGACCTTTCAGAGCCTTTTTTTTTTTTCTTACACGAAACCGAGGGGGAACTGCTAAAAGCTATCCCGAAACCTCAGGGTTGTGGTGGTGGTGGAACATGCCATGAGGTCACAGCCAGTTTACAGCAACCCTGTAGGTTTTTTAAGATGAGAGACATTCAGAGGTGGTTTGCTGTTACTTGCCTCCACGTAGCAACCCTGGACTTCCTTGGTGGTCTCCCATCCAAATACTAACCAGGGCGGACTCTGCTTAGCTTCGGAGAGCTGATGAGATGGGGCTGGTCTGGGCCATCCAGGTCAGGGCTGAAGGTTGTTAAATACAGGACTTTATTTTTGCCTGCTAAGGAATGCTGGGCAGAAGCCTTCGGTCTCTCCACAGCCAGTTTGGTGTAGTGGTTAAGTGTGCAGACTCTAATCTGGGAAAACCGGGTTTGGTTCCCCACTCCTCCACTTGCACCTGCTTATGTGACCCTGGGTCAGTCACAAGCTCTGGCACAGCTGTTCTTGAAAAAGGGCAGTTTATGTCAGAGCTCTCTCAGCCCCACCTACCTCCCCGTCTGTTGTGGGGAGGGGGAGGGAAAGGAGTTTGTAAACTGCTCTGAGACTCCAAGTGAAGGGCGGGGTATAAATCCAATCTCCTCCTCTTTTTTCTTCTTCTTCTTCTTCATGAAATGCTTTTTGTGTTTTGCCTTCTGCAGATCGACGAAGACCCCAGCCTCATTCCGGAAGCGACGCAAGGAGGTACTTACAACTTCGATCCGACGGCCAATCTCCAAACGAAAGAATTCAATTTTTAAGCTCGATACAAAAAAAACGCAGTCTGTCTGTCCCACACCAATAAGATGTTACCACCAGATGGCGCTACCATTTAAAAGAAAAAAAAAAACCCAAGGTCCCAAGCATATGCCTTCTTGTCTGATGCTTCTAAAGCAAGTCATATATCGGTCACTCTGCAGTTGCCAAAAGTCACCGTCACATGGACTGTAAAAGCATATGCATGATCTCATAAACTGTTTTAGAGTTTTTTAATAGCCCCTGCTACCTTTCCTCTTCTTTTTGGTCTTTCCACCCCCGCCCCGGTGCCACAAGCTGAGAACCACAATCTGCAGTTTTGTTCCGAGTATCCCTTTTAGTGGCGGCACGTTGCCTTTCCACAGAGAAAGAAGCATTCTTTGGACAAGAGCGCGGCGCTGTGGATCAGGACTCCTTTAAGTAGGATACGCTTACGTTTTTGGAAGACTTTTTTGGGAGGCCCGGTTTCTTTTCTATTTTTTTGATGCCTCCGCCATTGTTGCTCGACAAACATATTTTCATATATTTCACGTGGAGGAATAAAAAAAAAAAAAGAAAATGGAAGTTCAAATTATTTTCATTGGTGAAAACTGAAATTAAAAAAACAAAAACTTCTCAAAGAACTTGATGATTGATTACAGGTTTAAAAAAAACAAAACAGACGTCTTGACCGGTAATTGTGTTTTATTACTGCCTCAGAAACTTGGAAATTGAAGAACGAACTTTTAGATTTGGACTAGCAAAACATGGCCATTATACCTAATTCTTTTGGGAGAACAGCAAGTCGTACTTGACCACTCTTCAGCCTGTGTGTTCCTGCTGTTTTTTTTGAAGTAATGAAGTGCTGTGCATGGTAATTTACCTGAGCTACAAACCTGTTACAGACTTGAACTTCTGTTTAAAGCTGAAAGCAAGGGTCCCAAGATCAAAGAAACACAAGCTGTCCCCAACGAGCATTGGTTAATGAGAATCTTGCTTTCATCTTTCGGTAGTCAGTATATTATTATTATTATTATTTTGGTTTAAATTTATAAATTGAACAATGTTGATTTATATTTTGGGTTTAAAACTGTGGAGCTTTTCATGTTTACTGTAATTTAGTCTTAAGAACTATTTTTTACTTACCAGTGCTTTTGATGATGTGGTTGGCGACAAACTAGCAACTCTTCTTCTTTTTGTTTTAGAAGCATCATAAAAGCTTCGGGGTTTCTTTTTTTTTTTTTTTTTTTGGAGTATTGGAAGAAACGATAGAAAATTTTAGTCTATAAACCTGTTTCACATAGTTTAAAAAAAAAAAGATACATACTAGTCGTGTGAGGCTTTGTGGGAACTGCGTGTGGTTCAGCATAAGCATTAATAAATACGTGCAGCTCGGGACGGATGAATTGACAGGAGCTGGTTAACATAGGAGATCAGTAGTTAATGGGGGGAACTGTCCGACCTTGGCTGTTTTTTAGAGGGATTTGGGATTGCTGTGGGTTAAAAGTGAAACTTAAAACTCTTGTTTGCTGTCACACAAACTGGCTTTGTCGTTGCTGTTCACTGGATGTAACTTTCCCAATGCCTTGATGTGAAGGGACACAAAACAAACAAAAAAAAACCAATGTAAAACTAATGTAATTATTGGATGTGGGTTGTATTTACTGTGATGAAGATAAGGACAGATGCCATCAAAGCTTTGTTGATCAGCTGTTTCCCCCCCCCACTGAGGAACAAGACATTGCAGGTGTTCATTCATTTAAATATCTTATCTGCCAAGGCGGAGCCACTTTAAAGAGTGAGTTGTCTTGTATCTCAAAAGGATACAAGTTTGTGTCTTAAACTGCAAGATTTTTACTTGCTAGATGATCTGTTTTAATAATAGTGGTTTGGCCTCTATTTATAGGTTTTATAAATTTCGGGGAGGGGGGGTTGGAATCAATTTCTCTTTAAGGTGGCTCAGACTTTTTCAACTCTTGTGCACATAAAAATTGAGTTGGAATTCATTGTGCCTTTTCTTTACCCAGATGTTTAAGTTTAAAACTTTGGTAACGTGTGTCCTGTTCACACATCGTCGGAAGATCCTGACCATTTTGTTGTGTTTGGCTGGAAAAGAAAAAAAAAATAGACACTATCAAATCAAAGTTAGATATGGTCACCGTTTTTGGAATTTCAAAGGAGACATGCAGCTGATAACGTGAGCAAATTCCTTCCCTGTTCCCTCCCTTTTTAAATAGTAAGCCTATGCTCTATGTCCTAGATACTACATTCAAAACAAGCTTAATGTTTTCCCACTACCGTGGCGATGGAGGCCCCCCCTCCCCCCCGTACTCAGTGCATAGAGACAAACATAGGAAAATCTATTAAAGTGGTAACATTTTTCTCAGTCCTTATCAGTTTTTGATTGGGATTCAGCCATTTCATAGCTAATAAAGGAAGCAAACATTTGGATGCAGAAACCGTGCTGCGTGAATGGAAGGCCCTTCCGCTCTTGGAAGGTGCTGCGGACTTCCTTCTCCCTGCGACGCCCTGCAATCTGGCTCAGGGGAGTCCTCCAAAACACAGTTTCAGGGGTTACAGACAAGGAATCGGTGGCACAAAAGCAGCCCCCTCCCCTCCCGGGCAGGCAGAAGTCCTTCTACTCACGCAGTGGGATCTCGGGATCCAAGCCAAAAGTATATTTGCTGCACTTTTTAAGTTTTCAGAACAGTGTTTTAAAAATTGCTTTTGTGTTTTATTATTTTTTTAAAAAACTTATCAGTTAATAGATTTAAAAATCATTCTTTCAAAAGAGGCATCTAAATGTGTTCCTAATTTTGTATATGGGCTTAGGTTTTATAACCAATAAAAAGCTGCTATCGAATACGAACCATCTTAAGACCTTACTTTGAAGACGGCAAAAGCTGCTTTTTTTTAACCTTCAGTGGGTTCTGTGTGGTTATTTTTCCTTTAAACCTTTTTGATTTGGGAGACGGGCTCAAACGCTGAGCTCTGAAGTGTTGCCGAGAAATAAGCTAGCGTTGTCGTGATGCTCTTTTTAGAGCACTGATCTCACGGGAAGCAATATCTGGTCCTGCACAAGAATAAAGTCAGTGTCCACAAATGCAAGAATCTGAGAGAGAGGTAGAAGATGGGTGATAACTGGCATTTCCTAAACTCTGGTTACCAAGGTGGTGCCAATCCTAGTTGTGTGTGTGTGCATGCATGCTCTCCAGCCACAGGTGACTTAGGGTGATCCCATGGGGTTTTTGATGCAAGAGACATTCGGAGATGGTTTGTCATTGTCTGCCTCCACGTCGTGACCCTGGTATTCCTTGGAGGTCTCCCAATCCAAATACTAGCCAGGGCTGACTCTGCTTAGCTTCTGAGATCTGAGGTCAGGGAACCCCAGTTTTAGTAACACTTTTATCGAATAAACCTGTGTCCTACAGTGGTCAGTACTAAACAGCAAAGTGGTCGTGATGTATATTGACCAGCAGGCAACTGAGGGAATGACAGCAGAAAGAAGGCTTAGAGGGGGCATGATTGCAGTCTTCAAGTATTTGAAGGGCTGTCGTGTAGAAGATGGAGCAGATCTATTCTCTCTTGCTCCGGATTGCAAGACTAGATCTAATGGGTGGAAATTACAAGGGAGTCGTTACCGGCTAGATATCAGGAGAAACTTCCTAACTAAGAGTGGTTGAGCAGTGGAACAGACTGCCTCGGGAGGTGGTGGATGCTCCTTCACTGGCATTTTCAAGCGGAGGCTGGATGGCCATCTTTTGATTATGTTGTATGTATGTAGGGCTATCTTTCGGCTATGCTCCTGCAGAATGCAGGGGGTTGGACTAGATGACCTGCAAGGTCTCTTCCAACTCTAACATTCTATGATTCTATACCTCACTTGACTGAAACACAGCATGATGGTTGCATACTAATCTTGCATCTGAACAGCAGAAGGAAACCAGTTTGGGTAAGTCAGAAGTCAGCCAGCAGAGATTTTCAGGCCTCCCTCCCGTATTTAAGAAAGGTTTACCACCACCACCACCCCGCATTCTGGAGTGGTTCCAGAACACTTGCTGGAGTATTTTATTAAGCATCTAAATTGAAATTTGGTAGCATACTGCTCAGCCCACAAAGTAATAACCCTGAGTAAAGGGTGGGAAGACGGGAAAGGGCAGGCGAGGAAGCGGATTCCAAGCAAAGAGGGATGAAAAAAAAAGAATAGCCGAACGACTGGATTAAAAAGTAATTGGGGAATGTGCCGGTAAGGAAAGTTTGGAGCTGGGTTTGCAAATCCTCTCTCTCCTGCCCTCGGCTGATAAATAATTGCATCTAGAGGCCCAACAAAGATGGATTTTGCGGACGGCCTGGTTATATCAGGCCAACAGTATGCAAATGAAAACGCAGACAGGGATGTGCTTAGATAAAATAACATTTCTGGATCTGTATGTGAGGTGGCTTGAGGAGTTTCACTTTTAAATCAAAAAGTGCTGTTGCTGTCAAGCTGACATGCTGTTACTTTCTCTTGTTGTATTCACAGTCCAGGATTTACAGAACCGCTGGGACCACTGAAACAGTGTGTGTGTGTGGGGGGGGGGGTAAGGTCAGGGGTAAATCCTTTCGCTTGTGGCAGTTTGTCTAATAAAAGCAGTATTTGGGGGGATGCCCTGATCACACAAAATAGCCGTTGCGAGCAATTGGGGGGCCTCTTGCATGCAAAAACAGAGGGAACTGAGTCAATCACAGTTCCTTCAAGTCAAATGAAGCTGCAGTCCTCTTTCCCTGGGTGGTAAGCCTCATCTACTAAAATGGGACTTCCTTGTAAGTTGACCTGCTTTAGGATCGTTGTCTAGGTGTGGAATGACAATTCCTGGGCCTAGGACTCGAGCTCCATGCCTGGAGATCTGTTTCTGGGAGTGGAGTCACAAAGTTATCACCGGAAGTTGTGCAGTGACTCCAGAATTACTGCTACAAGCACCTTTCTTATCCATTCTTTCTTGGCATTTGTATGGACTGCCTTATTTTCCGCTTAATATCTATCCTCCCTTCTACCTTCTCAGTTTTCTTTGTTCTTCCACTACTCTTTCAACTTCCCTCTTACCCTCTGTGTGCATTACCTATCATTCCCGGACTCTGCTCCATTTCCACATTCCCCTACTAGGCTGACAACTAATAAACATAAAGATTTCCCTTGCTCGAAAGCCAGTTGAATCCGACTCTAGAGCTCATCTCCGTTTCCAAGCCGAAGAGCCAGCGCTGTCCAAAGACATTTCTGTGGTCATTGGCCGTCATGACTAAACGCCAAGGCACACGGAACGTTGTTACCTTTCCACCAAAGTGGCTCCTATTTATCAACTTCCAATTTCTTGCTTTCGAACTGCTGGGTTGGCAGGAGCTGGGGAAAACCAAAAGGGGGGGGGGGCTCAACCCAAAATGTGGCTGCGAACTAAGAGGGTCAAGCTAACAAAATAAATTATAATAAAAATATACAAATATTTTATATATATATATATATATATATACATACACACACATATATATGACCAGGTGTTGCTTTCTGAAATTGTTGGAAAACTCTACTGCACCAAGAAGAGGAGACTGGATTTATACCCCACCTGTCACTACCCAAAGGAGTCTCACTCAGAGCGGTTTGCAATCCCTTTCCCTTCCCCTCCCCTCCCCCTCCCCTCCCCTCCCCTCCCCACAACAGGACACCCTGTGAGGTAAGTGGGGCTGAGAGAGCTCTCTTGAGAACTGTCCTTGAGAGAACAGCTCTGAAAGAACTTGTGACCGACCCAAGGTCATACCAACAGCTGCATGTGGAGGAGTGGGGAATCAAACCTGGTTCTCCCAGATTAGAGTCTGTGCTCTTAACCACTATACCAAACTGGCTCTCTCAAGAAGAGAACTTAATAGGAAACATAGTCTCATTAGGGTAATGTCAGTGTTTAAAATTAGGTTTTAAAGTATAGGAAGGATAGCCCCCCCACCCTTTCATGATCTCTCATATAACGACTGGCCATATCCTTTTCTGCCTTAATAAATCCCGTGTCCCAAGGAGGTTCCCTTGCTGCTTCTTTTCACCGGGCCAGCAGTTCCCTGGTTTGGTGAGTGGTTAAGGGCACGGACTCTAATCTGGGAGAACTGGGTTTGATTCCCCACTCCTTCACATACAACTACTGGTGTGACCTTGGGTCAGGCTAATGTAATATTAAACAGTTCAAAATTTAATAAGGTGTACACAAGTTAAAATACGTTTAAAATCCACATGTAAACGGGACTTTCACACATTTATACACATGATGGGACAATACATATAATACTAAAGACCAGACACATTTCGGCCATAAAAGGCCTTCTTCAGCGGTCACAAATACAATCTTGTCCAGACACACATTCATACACTAATATACAAATTCTTTAAAACCCTTTGTATAAAAACCTGATGTAATGCCTTTTATAGATGTAATTTAGTTACAGGTATGTAAAATGGGCCATACCAATGCCAATATGTATTCTGGTATTCAGGGTATCTAAGGTATGAATGTGTGTCTCTCCATCCATGCAAAAATCCTGTGATTATGATCATGTAACCAACAGAACAGGTTGTGCTGCATCGTTGAAAATAAATTTTCAATATGGACATGATCCAGCCAACATCAAGGAGAGATTTCAGCCCTTGAAACCTTTCTTACAGAAATCACTGGACTTCAAGAGGTGACTAACCTGATCTGAGTTCTGCCTTGTGTGTTTAGAGTTTGACAGAAAAACAGATCATAGTTGAAAAACTTAGAAGCTCAAATAAATCAGACCGCCTTCCTGTAATATCTCGGTGGCCTGTCAAATCGGAGAGAGACCACTGTTTGCCTCTTGAGAAGCCAGTCATCTCTGTCAACATTTTTGGGAATGCCTTTTTGGAAAGGAGCCTGCTTCTCTGTGGCTGGTTTCCCCCTAGGCCGCTACAGGTTGGGAACTGGCCTTGTAAGAAAGCAGAGTGGGGAAGATGGAGCATTCAACCACTGAACAAAAGAAACAATCCCTCCTCTTCTTCCTTGGTGTCTGTCTGCTTTCACTGCTCTGCAGAAGGTCCGAACTCCCTGTGGGTCTGTGTAATCATGGCTTAGTGCAGGGGTGTCAAACATAAGGCCCGGGGGCCGGAACTGGCCCATGCAGGGCTCTTATGAGGACCGCCAGCAGCTAGTTGCAAGGGAGGGAACAGGAGACTGCTCGGGGGAGGGGGGCAGTGGGCAGAGCCACTTCAGGGTTGCCAAGTGATTTACCTGGCAGAGTGGGGGAGTGGTGGTCCCATTCTGGGACATTTACGTAAGCAACACACGCCTGGCGTGATGACATTGTCCAGAAGTGACATCACACAAGGCGAGTCAGACTCACCGGGTGACACTCTAGCAATCAGCCTGAAAACTCTATGGTACCATAGAGTTTCCAGGTTGATTGCTAGAGTGTCGCCCAGCAATGTGCCCAGTGTGATGACGTCACCTCTGTGCGACATCATCGCGCCGGGCACATCGGCCGGATCTGGACACTTTGGGGGTGGGATTCCCCCCACTGGCTGGATCTGAATGGGTGGGTTGGGGGCCTTTTAAGCGGGGGAACCCCCGCCCCCCGGGGGACCTGGCAGCTGTAAGCTACTAGATTGTGGCTTCAGCATGGTGGAACCACCTTATCTGCAGCAGTCAAGCAGCGTGGGACCGTCTGCCCAGTGCTGCACCGCTGGCTCTCCAGTCCACCCATATGGGCTTTCCTTTGCACCCCCCTCCCAGCCCATGAGGCCTTGCAGTGAGGATACACCACCTCAGAGCTTACCAGCTGCTGTCCTTTATACAGTTTCTATCTCCGGTACCTGGCATTACGTTTTATGGCACACAGGGCCTGGCTGCACAAAGTGACCTTTATGTCAGATCTGGCCCTCGTAACAGATGCATTTGACACCTCTGCCGTAGGGTGATGC
Source organism: Gekko gecko (assembly GCA_029375565.1). NCBI lineage: Eukaryota > Metazoa > Chordata > Lepidosauria > Squamata > Gekkonidae > Gekko > Gekko gecko. The sequence goes on along the minus strand of JAPDNY010000001.1, from coordinate 331,072,123 downwards.
ACTCTATTCTTGGTGCTGGAGGGGGCAGCAGTGGGAGGGCTTCTAGTGTCCTGGCCCCACTTCTGGCCCTCCTGATGGCACCTGGTATTTTTGGCCGCTGTGTGACAGAGTGTTGGACTAGATGGGCCATTGGCCTGATTCAACATTGGCTTCTCTTATGTTCTTATGGAGTGGCCTCTTCACAAGCTTGTCAGTCTCTGGCAGTTCCATAGGACAATAATACATGCCCATCTCTAACAGGTGAATCACTTCTGTCTGAGTCTGTCTTAGGACCTTAGACAAGGTGTACATAAGATGTAGCTACCAAGGTTTTAGAACCACTTCTGATAGGGCGGGCCTTTTTCCTTAAAGAAGTACAGTTCAAAGGTGTATTCTTATGCCTGCTTCAATGTCCCGTCGGTCATGGTGAAATTGCACGTATATCTCCTTGTAAGGTCCTTGGGGCAGGGATCTTGTGCTAAGACCCCTTCATATTTGAATAGGTCTTGTTACATCAGCAATTAGGGAAGTCACCCTCCAGGGGGGACCTGGGACCCCCCAGAATTACAGCTCATCTTCAGACTATAGAGATCAGTTTCCCTCGAGAAGATGAATGCTTTGGAGGATGGACTCTATGGTGCCCTCTGAGGTCTCTGCCAGTCACAGATTAACCATTAAGCAGACTAAGCAGGTGTTTAGGGCACCAGGGCTGAAGGGGGCACCACAAAGTTGGGAAAAAGGTGAAAAGAAAAAAAAATACTAATGAAGATTTGTAAAAAATAAAAAATAAAACTAGAACTTTATGTAGTCAAAGCTTGGCTTAGTTTGTACAGTATATCGTGTTATCACATGAATAAATTTTTGTATTGCTGCCACCTGCATTGTATATCTGGTCAGACAAGTCAGCAACTGAAACGGGCTGGGTCGGTGTGGAAAGGAGGGGGGGGCGCCAAGATTGGTCAGTGCTTAGGGCACCAGGCAGCCTTAATCCGCCCCTGGCTACCTCCCACGGGACACCCCAGCCCAGCCCACAGTAGGAGAAGCCGGAGAGCGGGGAGCTCCGGGGGGGGGGGGGTTGAAGCCACATTTTCGGTTTCCAAATGTTCTTTAAAAACCAAGAACTTGCAAGCTGCGATGAGCGCGCACGGGGACTCCAAGCGGCGGCAGGAGCGAAGCGCGCCAACCACGGCTTTTCCCGGGCTGGACGGCCAATTGGAGCGGGCGCCGGCAGGGCTGGGCGGTCCGGGGCTGCCGCTGCCTTTGCCGCCGGCATGGAGCTCTTGCGGGGCTGCTACGCGGAGGTGCCGCTGCCCCTGGCCGCCGCGGTGGAGCGCTTGCGAGGCGGCGGCGCCGAGGGCCGTGCGCCGCTGGTGCAGGATGGCGACCCGCGGGCCTACCGCAGCCTACTGGGCGAGTGCGTGGTGGGGCTGCCGGCCGAGGGCCCGGCGCCCCCGGCTCGGCTCTCTCTCGCGCAGGTACGGGGACGCGGGGGAAGAAGCGCCGCCGGGGGGACGTCCCTGGGCTGCTAGGGTCGCCTCTGGGAGGTGGGGAGGAGGAGAGGGGCTCATGGCTGACCGGGAACAAGAGGAGCAAACGGCCGCAGCGGGCTTGGCGTGATTCAGGCAGTGGCGGACCTACATTTTTGGGACCAGTGTTCCCTCTAAGCCGTTAATTAACGTGCTAATTTCCCTATCCCTAAGTTTGGAACTTTACACACTGTTCCAGTGTATCTGAAAAAGTGTGCCTTGCACACGAAAGATCATACCTTGAACACTGTTCTCTCTAAGTTGAGTTAGTGTGAGCTAGCTCACAGTTTTTTAGCCTCCGGCTCACACACTTTTGTCTTGGCTCAGGGAGGATGGCTCCAGGGCAGTGTTCCCTCTAAGCTAAGTTAGTGTGAGCTGGCTCACAGTTTTTTAGCCCCCAGCTCACACATTTTTGTCTTAGCTCAGGAAGGGACGGCTCCAGAGCAAACTAATTTATGCAGCAGCCAAATTGCTCACTCACAACTTTAATGCCAGTAGCTTACAAAGTACAGTTATTGGGCGCAAGGCTCCACAGTTTAGAGGGAGCACTGACCCTGAATAAATCTTTGTTGGTCTTAAAGTTGCCACTGGACTCTACATTTATTCTTCCCTCTAAGCTGAAGTAGCGTGAACTGGCTCACAGTTTTTTAGCCTCCGGCTCTCACATTTCTGTCTTAAATCAGGAAGGGATGGCTCCAGGGCAAACTGATTTATGCAGCAGCCAAATCGCTGGCTCGTCACCACTTTCATGCCAGCAGCTCACAAAGTAGAATTTTTGCTCACAGGGGTCCACAGCTTAGAGGGAGCATTGGCTGGGGCCCTGAAGTTTGAACCGTGATGGGGGCCCTTTCTCAGTCAGCAACATGAGGCCAACGTCCAACAAGGTCCAAAGGGCTGCCTTTGCAAAGACCCAGATGGCCCAGATGTCTGGACCCAGAAGGCCCAGATGGCGGAGAACAGGGTGGTGGGGTGGAGCCCTTGGAAATGGGTATTAGAGCCTAATCTAAGGTCAATGTTAAATATTTCAACCCATGGGCTTATGATTCTGTCACTAAACGAGCCTTATTTTCATAATTTATTTTTATTTTATTTTATTTATTTATTTATTATGGGATTTATACCCCGCCCTCCCCGCAAAGCAGGCTCAGGGCGGCTCACAATCAATGTAAATACATACATAAAACATATTTAAAAATACACCAGCTAAAACATATTATAAATACAAGTATAAAACCATTACAGTGCAAAGATGCTAGCGGTGGTTAACCATTAGGCCAATGTTTCGCCATATCTGAAGAGCTGGTATTCCTTACTTGCCAACTCCAGTGGCCCCAGCTTGGTAGTAAATACTAGGTGTTTCTGCTCAGGCAGCTGCTCTGTTGTGGCATTATGGGCTGGGCACTCCAACGGCGGCGGACCCTAATTAAATGCCTGGCGGAAGAGCTCCGTCTTGCAGGCCCTGCGGAATTCAGTCTCCTCAGGGCGGTGGTTGTGGGGATAAAAGCGGAGTAGGGGAGAGCGCCATGCACTGGAAGGCGGATGGGCAGGATTAAGAAACGAAATAAACAGAGATTTCTAATGCGGGTAGGTGGTGGTTTGGAAAACAAGAATGGCCGGCCTTTATTCGCGGCCCGTCTTAATCAGCAGATTGCCCCGCTCTTTAAAAATCTGATGAGCTGTTGCCGCTGTGTTTCTCTCAGCCCTGTAAGGGCTCAAAACTTGCTTCTCATTGTTCAGTTGGCAGCTTTGGTTTTTAACGTTTACCTCATGAACTGCCTCCAGCAAGGCCTGGAAGAGGCGGCGTAGCTGTTATCCAACTGTATTTTAAAGGGAGATGAAAGCTGAGATCCTGAGGGAATTGTTACTGTTACTGCTACCTGTGCGGCGAAGGAGGTGTGTGGTCAGGTCACACACAGACAGAGGCGGCCATTTTGAAGAGCAGCCAGGGTCTGTGCCCTTTGCTCCATTCTCACCATCCCTTCCCAGTTTGGTGTAGTGGTTAAGTGCGCGGACTCTAATCTGGGAGAACCGGGTTTGATTCCCCACTCCTCCACTTGCACCTGCTGATGTGACCTTGGGTCAGTCACAAGCTCTGGCACAGCTGTTCTCTCAAGGACAGTTTCTGTCAGAGAGCTCTCTCAGCCCCACCTACCTCACAGGGTGTCTGTTGTGGGGAGGGGAAGGGAAAGGAGTTTGTAAGCCGCTCTGAGACGCCTTTGGGCAGTGAAGGGCGGGGTATAAATCCAAACTCTTCTCTTCTTCCCGGCTCTCTTTGGAGACGGAAAGTCATTGTGTCTACATTGTGGCCGTCGAGGTGGTCGGAGGTCACACTCTGCTCCGCTGTGGGTGGTGTACAGCACCTGAACTGGGCCTTTTCCTCTTCCACCCCATCTCAGCATGCCCACGGCCCCATCGTCGCTAAGTCAGTGTCCCACTTTCCATCTTCTTTTTTACAGTTTTCCAGTCCACGTGAAGTGGTTGAAAGGGTCATTCAGAGGATTTGTGAACAGGGCAAGAAGAACGTCCTGGCCTTTGGCTACTCCCTGTTGGAGGAGGGCAAACGCCCCTTGCCTGGCCTGCCCACCATCTGCAGCGTCCTGCCCAATAACGCAACAGAAGACATTTGCCAGAGTGTGCTGTGGGAAAAGTTCCTGAGCCGAGTTGGGGATGAGCTCATGATGTACCTGTTGGAGCACTGTGCGCTCTTCATGCTGGTGTCTCCTACCTGCTGCTACCAGATTTGTGGGAAACCTCTCTATCAGCTTGCTGTAAGAACCACAGAGCCCTCTCCTGTGTTCTTTCGGCAGACGCATTCCAGGCCAACCCACAATGTTTTATCCCGGTACCTGCTGGGAAGGCTTCAGTCTCACAGGCATTACCTAGGAAAGGCAAAATGGAGGAAACACAGAGCTGAAATACGAGGACGAGGCCCACAGGAAGGTTTGTGTTCTTCTCTGGTTGGCCGGGACTCTACAAAGAGCAAGCCAGTCACAAGGATCAGTGACTATTTGGGAAGCCAGCGAAGACCCAGTCAGCAGTCATCATTGACAGCGGTTTTACTAAAAAGGAAACGGGAGGATTGCAGTGAAATGGATGCAAAGAGAATGAAAATCACACCAGTGGATGAAGGGTTAGACAAGCAAGCAAGAGACCTCTCTCTTGCAGAATGCAAAGATCAGTTGATTGGAGGACGTGGTAGTAATGTTTCTGGAGGGAGCGTGAGGGCGTGTTCGGAAGACGAGTTAACCACTATGCAGTATACTCCTCAAGAACATGATTCTGGGGCACAGACTTCAGGTGCATCTTTCATGACTCTGGGAATTCACGATCTTGTTGTGCGTGACCAGGCATTAAGGGCAGATAGTGAGAAGGAAACCTTCCAGAACTCCAGCACTAACACAAAGGGTGGAACAGGTGTTCATAGAGTTTCTCCTGTGCAGGGGGAAACTGCCAGAAATATTACTGCAGATAAATGCCGGAAGAAGGACACATTGAATTCAGTCGGGGAGCCTTTCGACAAAATATGCACAGCAGGCAAAATTAAGATCCGTGACCTCTTGTATTCTCGCCGGCCGTGGAAGGAGCGTTTACCTCAGTCATTTGTACTGAATCGCTTAAAGGGTTGTCTGGAAGGGGGACGAAGGCTTGTGGAAGCTGTCTTCCTGAGTGACAAAGTTCCCAAGGAGGCTGGTGATGTCGGCCTCCCAAGTAGCCGCCAGAGGAAGAAGAGGCTTCCAAAGCGTTACAGGCATGTGAGAGGCGAGTTCCAAGAACTGTTGCGGAACCACACAAAGTGTCCCTATCTAGTGATGTTAAAAAAGCATTGTCCTGTTTCGCTTTCAGACCAAATTAGTGTCAGAAAGCAAGGTGAGAGCTTATCAAGGACACGGCGGGACGGTGCTGAAGATTGCCTCAGGGGTGTATCAGGTGGTTTGTGTCCATTCCCGGAAACATCCAATAATTCAAGTAGAATTGGTGAACACCTTAAGTTGAGTCAAATAGTAAGTGAGGAGTCAACCCCTAGAGACCCCTCCAGGAATGATTTCCTGGCGCTCCTGAAGCAAAACAGCAGCCCCTGGCAAGTGTACACCTTTGTGAGGGGATGTCTCGAAAGAGTGGTCCCTGCAGCTCTTTGGGGCTCTAGTCACAACAAACGTCGCTTCTACAAAAATGTGAAAAAATTCGTCTCCCTGGGGAGGCTGGACACGTTTCCCTTGCGGGAGCTGCTGTGGAAAATGAGGGTGAACGATTGTGCCTGGCTTCGCCTGACCAAAGGTATTGATTGGGATTAATAGCTTATTACAGTCAGAAGACCAATTCTAAAGTACCACATTCGTACATACAGTGGTACATAAATTGTATTAAAATGAGCAAGTGTGCTGTAGTGGTTAAGTGCGCAGACTCTAACCTGGGAGAACTGGGTTTGATTCCCCATTCCGCCACTTGCAGCTGCTGGATGACCTCGGGCAAGCCATAGTTCTGTCAGAGCTGTTCTCTCAAGGGCAGTTCTGGAAAGAGCTCTCTCAGCCCCACCTACCTCACAGGGTGGGGAGGGGAAGGGAAAGGAATTTTGTAAGCCGCTCTGAGACTCCAAGTGAAGGGCGGGGTATAAATCCAATCTCCTCTTCTAAATTCCATTAGATTGATGTAGAATGGCAATGGGTTATCACAGTTGCACAAAATCTGCCCACTTTGTCTGTGATTCCGGGATCATGGTCCAAGGGCCATACACAAATCCTCTGACTGACCTAGCATTTTTTTTTTGCAGAATAGGAGTAATGAGATTCTGTCTGAAATCACAATAAAAAGGGCACTACAATAGAATCATAGAGTTGGAAGGGACCTCCAGGGTCATCTAGTCCAACCCCCTGCACAGTGCAGGAAATTCACAAATCCTTCCCCCACACACACCTGCAGTGACCTTCGCACCATGCCAAGAAGATGACAGAAAACCTCCAGGATCTCCAGCCAAACTGTCCTGGAGAAAAATTGCTTCCTGACCCCCAAAGTGGTGATCAACATTTCCCTGGGCGTGTAAAAAAAGACCACAAAAGAACTAAAGCACTGAGGCAACCCCTCCTGCCCTCCCTTCTCCTCGTGACCTGCCTAAATTCACAGAATCAGCTTTGCTGTCAGATGGCCATCTAGCCTCTGCTTGAAAACCTCCAAAGAAGGAGAGCCCACCACCTCCCGAGGAAGCCTGTTCCACTGAGGAACCGCTTTGTCAGGAAGTTGTTCCTAATGTTCACCTGTAAAACTCTTCTGCTTTAATTTCACCCCGTTGGTTCTGGGGCAACGGAAGACAACTCCGCACCATGCCCAGTAGTTTCAACTTCCCCACCTTCACGAGGGCAAGTAAGAGTTCCTGAAGTGGAACTCCACAGTCTCTCCCCTGCAAAGTGTAGAAGCATTTGAATTAGCCTTGTGATTCAGTTGTGCATCTACAAATATGCTATCAGCCTGAGTGCCCAATGGGAGGGGGGGGCGGGCCAGTGGTGTCATGACTAGGGAGTGTGGCTTGCTTCCCCCACCCCCAGCATCTTTCACTAAAGGTCCCTACTCTTCCAGGCTAAAGGCTTGGGACATTCCTGCTATCACACATGGGAGAGAGCACAGCATCTGTAACCCCTTTTCCACTTTTAAGCTGAGATGCCTGAAGGACCTCTCTGGCTGTGCATGCAGCTTTCCCCCGTGCTGGTGTGTAGCTCTGTAAGATTGTGGCCTTTTATTTTGGCATCGAATGGTAAAGACTTAAGAAAAGACCGTCCTCAGCGGTGAGGATAAGGTTCTGTCTGAATACTTGCCTGGTTTCTAGCGCTTGCTCTCTCTGCACTTGTGTCCTTGTAGAGCGTGGCCGCTCCGTTCCTGCCTCGGAACACCAGCTCCGCACCCGTCTGCTTTCCAAGTTTTTGTTCTGGCTGATGGACTCCTACGTCGCGCAACTCCTCTGGTCTTTCTTCTATATCACCGAGGCTGAGTTTCAAAAGAACTTGCTCTTTTTCTTCAGAAAGGCTGTCTGGAGAAAGCTGCAGAGCCTGGCAGTCAGGTAGGTTGTGCTTTAAATTGAGACACCTGCTTTCCCTACCCTGTTAGGATTCGCAAGGCTTTCCCCCAGAACATACCAGGAATTTGAACTGACTCAAAGCACGCCACCAGCAGCAAAATAGTGTCAAGATAAAACCTGCTCTCTCTTCCCTGAACCTTCATAAGAACATAAGAGAAGCCAATGTTGAATCAGGCCAATGGCCCATCTAGTCCAACACTGTCACACAGCAGCCAAAATATACCAGGTTCCATCAGGAGGTCCAGCAGTGGGGCCAGGACACTAGAAGCCCTCCCACTGCTGCCCCCTCCAGCACCAAGAATAGAGTGCATCACCTGCCCCAGACTGAGAGTTCCCATCTATACCCTGTGGCTAATAGCCACTGATGGACTTCTGCTCCATATGTTTATCTAATTCCCTCTTGAAACTGTCCATGCTCGTAGCTGCCACCACCTCCTGTGGCAGTGAATTCCATATGTTAATCACTCTTTGGGTGAAGAGGTATTTCTTTTTTATCTGTTCTAACCCGACTGCTCAGCAATTTTATGGAGTGCCCACCAGTTCTTGTATTGTGAGAAAGGGAGAAAAGTACTTCTTTCTCAACCTGCTCAATCCCATTCATAATCTTACAAACCTCGATCATGTCACCCCTCAGCCGTCGTTTCTCCAAGCTAAAGAGCCCCAAGCGTTTTAACCTTTCTTCATAGGGAAGGTGTTCCAACCCTTTTATCATTCTAGTTGCCCTTCTCTGCACTTTTTCCAATGCTATGATATCCTTTTTTGAGATGTGGCGACCAGAACTGTACACAGTATTCCAAATGAGGTCGCACCAATGATTTATACAGGGGCATTATGATACTGGCTGATTTGTTTTCAATGCCCTTCCTAATAACCCCCAGCATAGGATTTTGTTTTCCAGATGTTTTGTTTTCCGGGTGTTAGAATTCGAAGCTGCTGATCTTCCGGGAGACCCCGGCTCATAGCCAGTCAAGTCTGAAGCCTTTCCTCCAGCCCAGGGGCCTTCCCCCAGCAGATCTGTTTCTTGCAAGAAGGCCCTTTGGAATGGAGGAAGCTCTGAACTCAGCTGAGCCCAGGGGGAAAGGCTGCAAGCCCACAGGGTGCAAAAGCCGGGAACAAACCCTGGGTCGTCATGGTTGTGCCACCAAAACTAAGTCCCTTCTCAGTCACATTCCTTGACCCAGCAGTAACAAGACAGGTTGATTTCCCACTGGTGAACGCGGAAGCATGGTTTTATGGCTCTTGTGCTTGCCTAGGTAGGTTTAAGCATGGCGTCGCTGTTCAGGAAATTAACGTTCGCTTATCTCCTAGGAGCCATCTTGCGAAAGTGCACCTTCTTGCCTTGTCCAAGGAGGAGATCGAGACCCTGCAGCAAAGGAAGAACGTTCCGCTGGCAGCCCGGCTCCGCTTCATCCCCAAAAGAATGGGCTGCGCCCCGTGGTCAGGCTGAATAGTCCGGTGGGAGCGGAGAAGTTCTGCAGAAAGAGCAGAGACAAAAAGGTGGGTTCTCTTTTGAATTAAGTCACTAATATGGAGGCAGGGGGGCTCTGTGCCTTTAGAAGAAGAGGAGGAGATTGGCTTTATAACCCACCCTCCACTCGGAGTCTCAGAGCGGCTTACAAACTCCTTTCCCTTCCCCTCCCCACAACAGACACCCTGTGAGGTGGGTGGGGCTGAGAGAGCTTTGACAGAACAGCTCTGAGAGAACTATGGCTTGCCCAAGGTCATCCAGCAGCTACGAGTGGAGAAGTGGGGGATCAAACCCGGTTCTCCCAGATTAGAGTTCGCGCACTTAACCACTACACCAGTGGAAGCTTTTCTGTGGTGGAGACACAAACATATCCCTCCTCTGTTGTTCTGTGAAAGTTAACACAGCACTTCATGGGGCATCACTACTTGGACCATTCTATCTTGACCTTCGGGGGAGGGGGGTATCATGCAAATAGGACCTGCACATAGATGGCCCCCTTTTTTCCAGCACGTTATCTGCATAATGGGCTTAAGGTGGCACACACATACCTGTTCTTCTGCCGTGCAGAGAGAATAGGCAACTTGGGAAGAATTACTTGAGTTTATTTGAATTAGTGTGTTACTGGGGTGCTTGCATATAATTGTTTGATGATCAAGTAATGTAAAGTTATAAACACATGATTTCTGTAGTTTCAGGCATTTAAACGGGTATTCATTTCCTCTCCCTTCAACCACAGGTTGATAGGATTCAGAAAAAGGGGAAAAAACCCAATAAATTATTGAATATTTGCTGCGGTGGCTCAAGTGGTTAAGATGCTGAACTGCAGTTCGAGACCCGAGAGTGCCGCATGATGGAGTGAGCTCCCGTCTCTAGTTCCAGCTCCTGCCAACCTAGCAGTTCGAAAGCAAGAAATTGCAAGTAGATAAATAGGTACCATGTCGGTGGGAAGGTAACAGTGTTCTGTGCGCCTTGGTGTTTAGTCATGCCAGCCACATGACCACGGAAACGTCTTCGGACAGCGCAGGCTCTTTGGCTTTGAAACGGAGATGAGCACCGCAACCCTAGAGTTGGATTCAACTGGCTTTTGAGCAAGGGAACCTTATTTGCTGTATAGCCCGCGCTACCGTGCAAGCAGCCTCAGTATTCAGTTTGATTGATTTGCAGTCAGTCCGTATCACTAGAAAACAATTTCAAGACAACATAGTTACTAGAGAGCACTGAAAGTCAGAATTAATACAAGCTCCTGCTCTATTGCACCTGGGTTTAACAAACAAGGGGAAATATAGCAACATGTGTGAGACAATTTCTGTTGCTCCAGGCACAAGAACACTTCTTTTCCATGCAGGGACTGGCTTTAAGCCTTCCAGTATATTTGGCTGTTGGAAGCGAATTGCATCTTGTTAATAAACCGCAAGACAAATAGTGGGAATATACTCCTAATACAGAGGAGAACACTTCCTCTACAAATCAGTCAGCAGCCCAGACCAATCTTGCAATAACATAATGTCACAATTAGGCAGAAACAAGGGACAGAATTAGGCGAAAGGAATTTGGCAGAAGCTGAAAGCTACTTTTTATATATTTTAAATGCACTTTCCATGTCATGAGTGCTCCACAATGGATACCCGGATATTTATAAGAACAGACTTGCTCAAACTCAGGTCCATAGCCACAGGGGGCAATGCCCCCTCAATTTTTAAAAGAAAAATCCAGAAAAGTGCTTTCAAATCAGTTTTTTAAATATATATATATATACCGTGCATGTAGGTTTTCCAAAATGACCCTGGGCACATTCAGGGAAGCTCCCATCTCATCCCCCCTCTCGCAGGCTGAAAAAATAAGCAGGTTTTTAAAAGTGCAATAAAATATAATAAAATTGCAAAATAAAGAGTCGGAGATTCCCCCCCACCCCGGCTTACATAGAAAACCAGCCCGGAATCAAGTCTCTTTAATCAAAAGGATTAGAGGACTCGAAAAGGACTAGAGGTCGCAGTGGAGCCGGAGCTGCTGCTTCTGCTGCTTCAAGAAGAGCAGGGGTCCCGTCCCCCCCCCAGTTTTCCCTACACCCCACCAACCAAAATCTTCTGGCTATGCCCCCTACTCAGCCTCCACTCCCTGCAGCCTCCAAGGATTGCCTGTCTTCCTGTTGTCTCCAGCAGGATTTACGCTAAGTAACTCCATTTCACAGGAACTAATCAACAGTTGCCTAGTCAGTGATGATAATGAGGCGTCATCAGTGTACAACGTTAGATTAGCTGAATGTCTTCTCAGTGATGGAGCCATGACATTCACTTTTGACAAAGAGGGTCTCAGATAATTTCACAGAGTGCAAAGTGTTGGAGCCAAAATGAGTCCGTGCTGCACCCCTTTGTTAGAAGACCCTGCTTTGACCATCGAACCAGTAAGGTTGTATTTTTGTACAGTAACTGAATTAGATGAAATCATGGTCAAGAAATTGCAGATTTTTATAATTTAGTCCATAGCTTTTCTCTACTTATCAAATACCAACTTTAAATCAGAGGAGGCAGCATATAGTCTATTAATCTTTAGGTTTTTTTCAGTCAAATGTGACAAAATTATCTCATTATATATTACAGGAAAGCCTGTGCTAAAACCAAGCTGTTCTGGTTCCCAAAATACAGCAAATGCCGAGCCAAGATTTCCATTTGAAGTCCAAGTGCCCAGCATATAGCTTACCCAGAAGAGAAAGCAGGCAAATAAATCTGTAATTTTCAGGGACTGAGGAGATGCCTCTGTTTTTACAGACAGGAACTACGACCGATGATTGCCAATCTGCAGGGATTTCACCTGTTTGATCCAACACCTGGAAAAAAGCAGCCAGGTGTGAGGCCCAGCAAATGGGACTTAAAAGGAACCGCTCGGGTGGAATACCGTCAGGGCCAGTTGCAGCCACTCAACGAATGTGTCTTTGCCATATAAACTTCTTAAAACTATTTTTAAATTATGCTTCCTCAGGTTCAGTACTTCAACATGCAACTTAAAAACTTATACAGCGTGCTCAAGTATGAACAAAAGAAGAATCCCGGCCTGCTTGGTTCTTCTGTCTTCGGGAAAGACGATATCTATGCCACATGGAAGAAGTTTGTTCTGAAAGTCTTGGAGTCAAATGCCCAAATGCCTGCATTCTATTTTGTGAAGGTATTTTTCTCTTCCATTTTTCTTTTTTCCTTCTTCCAAGTCACTCAGGAAGTTTACCTGGGTTTCTATTCCCGTAATTTTATCCTCACAACAACTTATGGAGAGGAATGTAGGTTAAGCGGAGAGAAGTACTGACTCAAAGTCACATAATAACAATAACAATACATAACAATCATAACAATAACAATAACAATAACAATCATCATCATCATAATAATAAGTGGATTTATATTCTGCCCTTCACTACCCAAAGGAGTCTCAGAGCGGCTTACAATCTCCCTTCCCTTCCCTTCCCTTCCCTTCCCTTCCCTTCCCTTCCTTCCTTCCTTCCCTTCCCTTCCCTTCCCTTCCTTCCCTTCCCTTCCCTTCCCTTCCCCACAACAGACACTCTGTAAGGTAGGTGGGGCTGAGAGACCTGTGAGAGAACTGCCCTTTCCAGAACTGTGACTGACTCAAGGTCACACCAGCAGCTGCATGTGGAGGAGTGAGGAATCAAACCCAGTTCTCCAGTCCATATTCCTAACCACGACACTGAATGGGCTCTCTCCAGACCTGGCTGGTGGAGGTCACTGAGAGAGGCTCTGGCTCAGCCATGGTGGTGGAGGATGCCAGAAGAAACTCTGGGCCCGGTGGAGGAGGGTGCCAGGAGAGGCTCCGGGCCCAGAACAGCTTCCAGACCCTGCTACCATTGCAGCTGATCCCAGAAGCCCGGAGTCGCACCTGGCTCAATGATAAGGAAGCCGCTCCAGGCCTGATGTAGTGTCCTGACACCACTGCTGCTGTGGCTGGTAAGGTAAGGGGGAGGTTGTTAGAGAAGAGAAGGGGGAGAACAGTCCTCAAAAGAGCTCTCTCAGCTCCACCCACCTCACAGGGTGTCTGTTGTGGGGAGCAGGGGCGGATTAAGGCTCACTGGTGCCCTAAGCACTGACCAGTCCTGGTGCCCCCCTCCTTTCCACACTGACCCAGTCCATTTTAGTTGTTGACCGGTCTGACCAGATATACAATGCAGGTTGCAGCAATACAAAGGTTTATTCCTATGATAACACAGTATTTTAAACGTAGCCTATGACACTGCACCTCGCCAGCAAAAAAGAGAAGATAACCCTAGGGTGCAGCATGATCAATTTGCACTGGTTTTATCAAAAAAAATTTTTACAAGTCTTTTCACCCTTTCCCCAACTTTGTGGTGCCCCCCTTTGGCCCTGGTGCCCTAAGCACGTACTCAGTCTACTTAATGGTTAATCTGCCACTGGTAGGGAGGGGAAGGGAAAGGAGTTTGTAAGCTGTTCTGAGACTCCGAGTGAAGGGCGGGGTATAAATCCAATCTCTTCTTCTCCTTCTTGTCTCCCGGCAACTGCCACTGCCAAGCCCAGAGCAATTCCCTACAGCCACTGCCAGCAGCTGTACAGATAAGCTCATGCACAACCTTTTTTTTTTTTTTAAATAAAAATTTAAGGGAAATTAACCCCCCTGTATTTTTTTAACATTTCAGATTTTTCTGCAAACCCGAGGGGGCTCCCCCAAGTTTGCAGAAAAATCTGTTTATCTTCAGTGTGGTCCTAATCTGCGGTTTTAGATGTCTGCCAACAGGGGCCAGACTTCGCTCTTAGATATACAGGAGATACCATGCTTTTTCTCCCTAATGGGGACCCAGTGTAGCCAGGGCCGGCCCCAGGTGTCTGGGTGCCCTAGGCAGGCCAGCCTGTGGTGCCCATCCCACCAGGGATGATAACCTCCCGGTGGGGCCTGGAGACCAGTGGGGCGGCGGCCTGAGCAGTGAGACAGCGCCCAGTTAGCCCGCCCCTTCCTTCCCAATGCCGGCTTCCTGGGCGCTCCGCAGCTGCGGGGCCCCCAGGCAAGCCAGGGAAGGGGTGGGGGTAACCCCCGCCCCTTCCCTCGGAGCGTTGGCTTTCCTGGGCGCTCCGCAGCTGCAGGGCGTCCAGGAAAGCCAGGGAAGAGGCAAGGTTTAAACCCACCTCTTCTCTTTGAGCCAAGTGCCGGTTTGCCCAGGGGGGAGGGGGAGGGCGGGCAAGCTCTGCCGCCGCCTCCTGAGCCCTGCTGGGGTGATCTTAGCTGGCAGCGGTGGCGGGGGGCTTTTCGGGGCGGGGGCAGTTTGGCACCCCTATGGGCCCGGCGCCCTAGGCGAGTGCCTAGCTTGCCTAGTGGGCGAGCCGGCCCTGAGCGTAGCTTACAAAGTCCTTCACTCATCCTCCATTTTATACTCTCAGCAACACCCCGTGAGCTATGTCATACTGAGAGAGAGTGATTGACCCAGTGTCAGTGTTCCCTCTAAGCTGTGAAGTCTTGTAAGCAAAAATTCTGCTTTGTGAGCTACCGGCATTTAAGTTGTGAGCGAGCAATCTGGCTGCTGCATAAATCAGTTTGCTCTGCAGCCATCCCTTCCTGAGCTAAGGCAAAAATATGTGAGCTGGAGGCTAAAAAAACTGTGAGCTACTTCCCACTCAGAGGGAACGCTGCCCAGTGTCACCCAGCAGATTTCCGTGGCAAAGTGGGGATTTGAATCTGATACTGCCAGATACTAATCCAACCCACTGTCAACTACACCACGCTGGCTCTGTAATGTAACATATAATCTTCCAACGAATATGTCTAACCAGAGCTTTTTTTCTGGGGGGACGCGCTGGAACGGAGTTCTGGAACCTCTTTGACAAAATTCTTTTTAAAATGTTTGAAAGTTCATTGAGTTTTCAGTGTACCGATTGAATTCCTCCATTTCCCTCTTGAGAGTTCTGGCAACTCTTTTTCAAAAAAATCAAAAAACCCTGTGTCTGACCTTCTTTAGAGGATTGCTTTTCTTTTTATCTTTGCCTGCCATCCGGTGTGCAGTTGAGAGTTTTTGAAGCGAGACCAGAGTTTTCTGGCACCCTCATGGCTAACGGGTTTTTATCCCAGCACAGCTTTTGTGAACGAGAACCCAGTTTAGTCAGATGCCTATAGAAAGACACAGCTTTTTCCTCCTTCCCTCCCTCCCAGGCTGACGTCAGTGGGGCTTACGATACCATTCCCCATCGTAAGGTGGTGGAAGTGATTGCGCGGATCCTGGGTCCCGACAACAAGACCAGCTACTGTATTCGACGTTATGCCGTGATCGTCAGGACGAAGAATGGGCAGATCATAAAAAGATACTGGAGACACGTATGGCCAGCTTAGCGCTCTCTCTCTCTCTCTCTCCCTCCTGTGGTGTTGGTGCTGTGTTCAGCTGCCTTCAGAGCAAGTTTGGTGTAGTGGTTAAGTGCGCGGACTCTAATCTGGGAGAACTGGGTTTGATTCCCCACTCCTCCACTCGCAGCTGCTGGATGACCTTGGGCAAGCCATAGTTCTGTCAGAGCAGCTCTTGGAAGAGCAGTCCTCAAAAGAGTTCTCTCAGCCCCACCTACCTCACAGGGTGTCTGTTGTGGGGAGGGGAAGGGAAAGGAATTTTGTAAGCCGCTCCGAGACTCTGAATGAAGGGCGGGGTCCAGTGTTCCCTCTAAGCTGAGTTAGTGTGAGCTAGCTCACAGTTTTTTAGTCTCCGGCTATCTTAGCGCAGGAAAGGTGGCTCCAGAGCAAACTGATTTATGCAGTAGCCAAATTGCTCACTCACAACTTAAATGCCAGTAGCTCACAAAGTCTTGCTCACAAGACTCCACAGCTTAGAGGGAAGATTGATGGGGTATAAATCCAATCTCTTCTTCTCCTTCTTCAAAACCAAAGACTAATAAGTTACATACTCAAAATATGCCCTTTTTAGATAACCTTCCACAGAAAGTATCCTGAAGGGATGGGGACGACAAATTGTGAGCCAGTCAGAGCAGTAATCGAGAGGGGGGTAGCTGAGCAGGGCTTTCCAGATGACACATCGACATTGGATCCATTGCAGTCCAGCTTTGGCCCCGGCCGTGGGACGGAGACGGTGTCCGTCACCTTGACGGATGATCTCTCTTCACTTTGGGGTTTGCAAAACTGCTGCAGTTGGCAGAGATCTCGCCCTCCCTTCCTTCCCCCCAGCTCCTTCCGGGAGAAAAGGAGGGGAGGTCTATCTGTTGTGTCATCCGTGTGCCAGATGACTGAGGCTGGGTGCTTTCCCCACGCAGGTTGAGCAGGCTCATGGGATTCTGGCACGCTGCCTTAAGACTGCTGGTCCTCACCACAGACACTCTCCCGGGGGAAATCTCAGCTAGAATCATAGAAGAGTTGGAAGGGAACTCCAGGGTCATCTAGTCCAACCCCTTGCACAATGCAGGAAATTCACAAATATCTCCCCCTCCATATCTGCAGTGTTCTACACCCAGAAGATGGCGAAAAGCCTCCAGGGTCCCTGGCCAAACCAGCCTGGAGGACAATTGCTTCCTGACTCCAAAGTGGTGATCGGCATTTCCCTGGATATGTAAGAAAGGGCCACAAAAGAACTAAAGCACTGAGGCAACCCTTCCTGCCCTCCCTTCTCGTGATCTGCCCAAGTTCACAGAATCTACATTGCTGTCAGATGGCCATCTAGCCTCTGCTTAAACACCTCCAAAGAAGGAGAACCCACCACCTCCTGAGGAAACCTGTCCCACTGAGGAACCATTGTAACTGTCAGGACGTTCTTCCTCATGTTTAACCGAAAACTCTTCCGCTTTAATTTCACCCATTGGTTCTGGTCCTACCTTGTGGGGCAACAGAAAACAACTCCGTTTTGTTGTTGTTGTTCAGTCGCACAGTCGAGTCCGACTCTTCGCGACCCCATGGACCAGATCACGCCAGGCCCTCCTGTCTTCCGCTGTCCGCTGAAGTTTGCTCAATTTCATGTTCGTTGCATCGATGACACTGTCTAACCATCTCATCCTTTGCCGTCCCCTTCTTCTTTGACCTTCAATCTTTCCCAGCATCAGGGTCTTCTCCAGTGAACGCTCCCTTCTCATTTGGTGGCCAAAGTATTTGAGCTTCAGCTTCAGGATCTGGCCTTCCAGGGAACAATCAGGGTTGATTTCTTTTAGGATTGACTGATTTGATCTCCTGGCAGTCCAAGGGACTCTCAAGAGTCTTCTCCAGCACCATAGTTCAAAAGAATCTATTCTTCGGCGCTCGGCCTTCCTTATAGTCCAACTCTCGCAGCCATACATTACTACGGGGAATACCATTGCTTTGACCATGCGGACTTTTGTTGGCAAGGTGATGTCTCTGCTTTTTATCATGCTGTTTAGGTTTGCCATTGCTTTCCTCCCAAGGAGCAGGCGTCTTTTAATTTCATGGCTGCAGTCACCATCTGCAGTGATCTGGGATCCTAGGAACGTGAAGTCTTTCACTACTTCTACGACTTCCCCTCCTATTTGCCAAGGAGTGATGGGGCCAGATGCCATGATCTTCGTTTTTTTGATGTTGAGCTTCAAGCCCACTTTTGCACTCTCCTCTTTCACTCTGAGCAAGAGGCTCTTTAGGTCCTCTTCACTTTCTGCCATCAGAGTGGTATCGTTTGCATATCTGAGGTTATTGATCTTTTCCCCAGCAATCTTAACTCCAGCTTGTGATTCATCCAGGCCAGCATTTCGCATGATGTACTCTGCATATAAGTTAAATAAGCAAGGTGACAATATACATCCTTGTCGTACTCCTTTTCCTATGCTAAACCAGTCAGTTGTTCCATATCCAGTTCTAACTGTTGCTTCTTGACCCTTATACAGGTTTCTCAGGAGACATGTGAGGTGGTCCGGTACTCCCATCTCTTTAAGAACCTGCCATAATTTATTGTGATCCACACCATCAAAGGCTTTAGCATAGTCAATGATGCAGAAGTAGATGTTTTTCTGGTACTCTCTTGCTTTCTCCATAATCCAGCGAATGTTGGCAATTTGATCTCTAGTTCCTCTACCTCTTCGAAACCCAGCTTGTACTTCTGGCAGTTCTCTATCCACGTACTGTTGGAGCCTACCTTGTAGGATTTTGAGCATGACCTTGCTAGCGTGTGAAATGAGTGCAATTGTGCGATAGTTTGAACATTCCTTGACATTGCCCTTCTTTGGGATTGGAATGTACACTGACCTTTTCCAATCCTGTGGTCACTGTTGTGTTTTCCAAATTTGTTGGCAAATTGAGTGCAGCACTTTAACAGCATCTTCTTTTAAGACTTTGAATAACTCAGCTGGGATACCATCACTTCCATCCTCTATATGACAGCCCTTCAGTATATGGTCTACTAAGACCCCTAGATCCTTTTCACCTATACGACTGCCTGGTCACCTAGGAGGCAGCATCCGCATAGAGAGGTGCCCTGGTAGTAATGCTTTGCTCTGGAAGCCCACTGTGAGCCAGGTGCTCTTCTTCCTATCTGGCCTTGCTTTCCCAAACACGTCAAGCGGCCCTTGTGCTGAATAGGACCGTTGGTCTACAGAGCCTCAGAACTGTCTGCTCCAACTGGGGTTGAAACAATGCATGAGGCAGACATATTGAAAAGGAGGCAGCTGTCTGACTTTGGGTGGAGATAACGTAAGAACATAAGAGAAGCCAATGCTGAATCAGGCCAATAGCCCATCTAGTCCAACACTCTGTCACACAGTGGCCAAAAATACCAGGTGCCATCAGGAGGTCCAGCAGTGGGGCCAGGACACTAGAAGCCCTCCCACTGCTGCCTAAATTCAATTTAGATGCAATTCCTAAATTCTGTGCTGGAAAGGAACTCAGCAGTCCTCAAACGGAAGCTTCAAGGGGAGATTACAACATGAAATTGCAAGTGGATTTGAGTTTATTCAGAAATTTAGAACCCACCCCTACCACCAGGCTGATTAGAAACATAGGGTTCTTATCTCATTATAGATGCTAATTATCTGTCCCTCAGCATTTCTCCCCTGCTCTGATCAAGCTGATCACATTTTGCATTGTACCTTTGAATCCCGAGTTCCTTCTTCTGACTGGGATATAAGGACTCAAGAGGTCTCCATTCCTGCTTGTATCTGATGAAGGGCCCTCTGACTCTTGAAAGCTTCTTCTCCCATAATCTGGTTGGTCTCTGAGGGGCTACTGGACTCAAATCTAACTCTTCAGCAGTCTGCAGTATTTTAATCTGAATGCTTTTGCAGGTATCGACACTGAAGGACTTTATACCAGATATGGCTCTGTTTGTCCGTCATCTTCAACAGACCGCCTCGCTGCGAAATGCGGTAGTAGTTGAACAGGTAGATATTTGTGAACTAATCTCCCCTCCTCCTCACAGCTAGGAGGTGATGACCGGGCAGAAATGCATAGGCAGGGGTGTGGGTCCAGCACACTCGCTCCCGCCCCCCACACGTTCAGTGAATGTGTAGGGCTGCTGTCTGCATTGGGCAGGATTGTACATGTGTTCCCTGTAATTTGTAAACAGGGCTGTTGTGAAACTAACAAAGTTACAATATGCTAGTAGGGAAACTGTATGGAACATGAATTGAACTATATATGCTGCCTGTTTCTCCCCCCCGCTTCATTAAGATAGCATCATCAGATGCCGAGTGCTCTATTAGTTCTCTTCCCAAGTTGATTTAACTTCTCAAATGGAGTCCTTAAGCTTCCTGACATATTGGGGAGTTTGATTTTTGCAACTTCTCATCCCTAGATGGTGCTACGACATCTTTGTCGTCTGAGCACACGCTAATATTCTTCAACATTCAGAATGTGTTTTTAACAGTTTCCCACCTCTGTAGTGGTTTAACAGTTTCCCACCTCTGCTCATAGCTGGCAGTAGGAGGAGGCAAAGTCAGTGATTTTCCAGGGTCCTGAGAATGCCTGGTGGCCCACTTGCAAAACCCAAGTATGGAAGAAGGGCTCCGCCTCCTTCCCCCCATGGTGAGGCTCTATGGTTTCACCTCCAGTAGAGACTCTGGAGGCCAATTCTAAGTGCTGCCTGCCTCCACTCACAGTTGGCACCCTATTTAGCCTTAACCTCTAGCATGTGGAGTGAGGAACAGAGAAGGTGATCAACTAGTGACACCGCTGCTGGGACTGCAACCAGTGTTCCCTCTAAGCTGTGCTGGGGGTGCTGGAGCACAACAGTTTAGCTGGCTGCTCAGGGCTTGAAACTTCCCCCTCACAAGCATTTTTCCCTTCATTGGAAACAGTGGAGGATGGGGGCACCTCTTTCTGGGGCCTATAGAATTGGACCTCCTTGTCCAATCTGCTTGAAACTTGGGGGGGGGGGGGTTGAGGAGAGGTACCAGCAGCTACACTTCAAATTTGGTGCCTCTGCCTGAAAAAACAGCCCCCCTCAGAGCGTCAGATACCCCCAGATCAGTTCTCCATTATAGCCTATGGGGCCCATTGATTATAATGGTCCCCATAGGCTATAATGGAGCAGAAAAAATTGATTTGGCGGAGGGCACACCCATATTATTCTTTTCAGTATGATTTGTAAGATGTACTGAGTCACAGGAAAAGTGGGATATAAATATTTGAATAAATAAGTAGTTCGGGCAAGTTGATAACATTTAAGCAACTTCCTGTTTGTTATTTTAGGCAGTGTTCTGACAGTAATTGTTCCACCTCTGTTATACTTGACTTGTCATATTTTACTAAAAAAAACCCCTTAAAGTAGACAGCAAGTGTGTGTCCCGTCCCCCCGCTGGTATGTTTTCTAAGGCTCAGTGGAGGGTGACGGTCTGAGGCCAAGTCTACCAATACAGTGCACTGCGGTGAGTAGACCTGTTCTCTGGAGGCCAGGTCTACCAATATAGTGGAAAGGGGTGGGCAGACCTGTTCTCCGGAGGCCAGGTCTACCAACATAGTGGAAAGGGGTGGGCAGACCTGTTCTCTGGAGGCCAGGTCTACCAATCTAGTGGAAAGGGGTGGGTAGACCTGTTCTCTGGAGGCCAGGTCTACCAATGTAATGGAAAGGGGCAGGTAGACTTGTTCTTGGGAGGCCTGGTCTGCCCTGATAGATGGCAGTATTTTCTATAATGAAATTTGACTTGATTCTGTTTCCTCTTACAATGTTTAAATTATTGTTAAAATATAGTTTAAAAGAATTCATTCTGAGGTTTTTACAAGGTGACAGAAATAATCTTCTAAGAAAGTAATTGATGCGATAGTCAAATGGAGACTCACGTACAACTTTAATGCTACTAGCCGCTTAATAGTATGGGAAGGAAACAGGTGGCTGGGTTGCTTGGAAGGTCGGGGGGATTCATAGGGTTTTGATTTTTAAGCAATAGACTAGTGAATCGCCCTTCGGAAGGGATGGGAGGGGGACAGGGGTGCCAAACTGGGTGGATATGAAGGGTGTGTGTGTGGAACAGAAATTTAGATTTCTTTCTCACACCATGCCAACATACAGCCTTGCATGCTTCAGCATACTTGGAAGTTATTATGTATAACCTAGCTACTTCTGGCATATTGATCACATGCAGCATTAGTACTGGTACATATATCCATAGATACAACATATTATTTTTACAAAGCCCTTCATTCGCTCATAATGATTGCCCCACGAGAAATAAATATGTCCCACAAGACAAAAAGTTTCCTGACTGTGGCCTGCCTGAAACCGGCCCTGTGCCAGCTTAACTTTAAAAAAAAATTTTTTTAAAGCTTGATACTTGCCTGTGCTTGGAAATTTCTCTTTGTCTGTGTTTTTGCTTGTAAAGCGTTCAGTCTTGAGAAGATGATAGATTCTGGACTTTGTGAATCTTGGTATGTTCAAATTACCTGTTTCCCAAAAATCCAGATGTGTTTGGTGTTTTTGGATCATGCTTCTGTTTTGCCACAGATGGGAAATGCTAGAATGTCCTTGATATAACTGTAACAGATGAACCCCCCCCCCACACAAGCATATATCTGTTTTTTTCTTTCAATTTAGGGTGTTTATTTGAAAGAAAGATGTTCCGACCTGTTTGGGTTTTTCCTGCAGTTAATCCATAGCAATATCCTGAAGATTGAGAACAGGTAAAGATTTTTTTGTTCTCCTGCATTGTGTGAACTTTTATGGAATTTGTCAGAGAATAAGGAGGGTTAACTAAGTTCCCCCCCCCATGTGTTTTTCATTGTCTCTTTAACTGGTTAATTAGCCATGCCCAAGTAGTGTTCTCCTCTGTCTTTACTAGTAGTTCTGTAAAGGTTTGGGTCCACTGTTGTTCCCTCTTTGCAGATGAGAGGTTTGATCTAGTTATATCCCTGATGAGCCCCAGTAACGTTGAAGTTTCTGTCCTTTTTGCCGCTGGTGCAGTTCTCCTTTCAAGAACAACATCCAGACTGTTGTCTCTGATAGAGGTTTTTGTCTCTTGCCGTCCGGAAGAATGCCTGATAGTTAACTATTAAAAATCCAACACAGTTGTGTTTTTTTTGAGGGAAAATCTTTTTTTTTTTTTTTTTTTTTTTTGGTAAATACAATTTATTATTGGATATATCACATGTTCAAACATTTTCAACCAACCTACATACCCATTTTTCTAATTTCCCTTCTCCCCCCCCAAACAAGACTTCCCGCACCGCTCCAACCCCATTAATATCTCTCTTATTCTGTTACAATTATTTCTAAACTTATTTTCTCTATCAAACGGTAACAATTCAGAAATCTAATTCTATTTCATTTTCCACTTAATAACTATCAAAACAAATCAAACCACGTTTAATGTCCCAATTTTTCAATAAGTATTTTTGAAAGTCTTTCCAGTCTTCAAAAAAGTTTCATCTTCTTCGTTGTTTAATTTTCTTGTTAATTTATCCATTTCTGCTAAGAACAACGTCTTTTTAATCCATTCCCATGTTTCAGGTACTTTATCTTGTTTCCAACATTGAGCAAAAGTCAGTCTTGCTGCTGTAATCAAGTACCATAGTAATGTTCTCTTGGCTACATTTATTTCTTCCATTTTAAGACCTAACAATAACATCTGTGGGTCTTTCTTAAAAGTACAATTCAAAATTTTTTGTATCTCATTGTGGATCTCTGTCCAATACTTTACTGCTTTATCACATGTCCACCACATATGGTAAAAAGACCCCTCATGTTTTTTACATTTCCAACATTTGTTGGACATACTTTCATTTATAATAGCAATTTTTTTAGGCGTCATATACCATCTATACATCATTTTATAACAATTCTCTTTAACATTTACACACGTTGAAATTTTCATTGATTTTTTCCACAAGTATTCCCAAGATGTCATTAATATCTCATTATTAACATTTACTGCCCATTTTATCATTTGCTCCTTTACAACTTCATCCTCAGTATACCATTTCAATAACACCTTGTACAGTTTAGAAATCATTTTTTTATCTTTCTCAAGCCATACAGTTTCAATTTCAATATTCTTTTCTCTAAAACCATGTTCTCTTTTATCGGTCTTAAATAAATCATAAATCTGTCTATAGTTCAACCAATCATATTCAAATTCAACATCAAATCTGTCTTTTAACACAAAATTTTTCCCTTCAGATTTTAAAAGATTTTTATAAGGTAGCCAGTCTAGTCCTTGGTTTCTTGAATATGGATTAATCACTTCAGCTGGTACAATCCAAAGTGGTCTTTCTTCTGAGAAGAATTTTCTATATCTCGTCCATGTCTCGAACAGTGATTGTCTTACAAAGTGGTGTTTAAAAAATTTATCCATTTTTACTTTTCCATACCATAAATATGCATGCCATCCGAATTTATTATCATGTCCTTCAAGAGCCAATAACTTCTTATTCTCCAAATTAATCCACTGTTGCAACCATGTTAAACAGACGGCATCATAATACAGTCTTAAATTTGGTAGTTGTAAGCCTCCTCTCTCTCTTGCATCACATAAGATTTTCATTTTAATCCTTGGCTTTCTTCCTGCCCATACAAATTTGGATAATTCTTTCTGCCACGAATCCAGTATTTTCCTTTGTTTTAGTATTGGAATAGTCTGAAACAAAAACATCAAACGCGGCAAGATATTCATTTTTACAGTCGCGATTCTTCCCATCAATGATAAATTCAAAGTATCCCATTTCTTCATATCTTGCTGAATCTTATGCCACACCTTTTCATAATTGTTTTTAAACAAGTCAATATTTTTCATGGTTAAATCAATTCCAAGATATTTAGTCTTTGTGACTACTTCACATTGTATTTTCTCTTGAAGTTCTGTTTGTCTTTGTTTCGTCATATTTTTGCACATCACTTTAGTTTTATTTTTATTAACATAAAATCCCGCAACTGAACCAAATTCTTCAATTTTTTCCATCAATTGTGGTATTTTCTCAATTGGGTCTTGAATCATAAACATTACATCATCTGCAAATGCCCTATATTTATAGGCGAAACCTTTCACTGTAAGTCCTTCAATACTGTCATCTTTTCTTATCGCTGTCAATAATATTTCCAATATCCAAATAAATAACAACGGGGATAACGGGCAGCCTTGACGTGTTCCCTTTTGGACTCGGAAAAAGTCCGTCTTTTCTTTGTTTATATTCAAAGCCGCTTTTTGTTCTGAATATATTGCCACAATCATGTTTAAAAAGGACTGTCCAATATTCATTTTTTCAATAACTTGTAGCATAAACTCCCAATTTAAATTATCAAAAGCTTTTTCCGCATCTAAGAAGAGGAATCCAACTTCTTTTTCAGGATGCTTGTCATAATATTCAATTGCATCTATCACCACTCTTAGATTGTCTCTAATTTGTCTATTTGGTAAAAATCCCGCTTGTTCTTCCGCTATTGTATCTTTCAAATATTTTTTCAATCTCTCTGAAATTATTTTTGCAAATAATTTATAGTCATTATTTAATAGCGATATTGGTCTATAATTCTTTACTTGAGTCAAATCCAAACCTTCTTTAGGTATCAATGAAATGTTTGCTTCCTTCCATGAATCTGGGATCCGCTTGGTCTGTCTTATCTCATTTGACAGAAGTACTAAAATAGGGGTTAGCTCCTCTTTAAATTTCTTATAAAATTTTGCTGTAAAGCCATCTGGTCCTGGAGCTTTGCCCAACTTTGCGTCTTCTATCGCCATTGTCACTTCTTCTTTCGTTACTAAACCATTTAATAGTTCTTTAATTTGTTTTCCCAGCTCTGGAACTTCAATCGTCTCCAAATATTTCTTGATTCTCTGTTGGTCAATTCCTTTCTTTTGAAATAGTTTGGCGTAGTATTTAAAGAAAGCTCTTTTTATACCATTCAGGCTCATCACCTCCTTTCCATCTTCAACAATCTTAGATATAAAATTCCTATCTTTTCTATTTTTCAATTGCCATGCCAAAAACTTTCCTGGTTTATTTGCACCCTCAAATGCTTTTTGCTGTAATTTTTTTAAATTCCAATATAATTCTCTGTTTAAAAGAACATTCAGCTGATCTTGCAGGAAGTGGATCTCTTTAATAATTTTCTTCTTCCCTGGTCTTTTTTTTAATTCCTTTTCTTTTTGTCGAATTTTTTCATGAAGGTCTTTCTGTTGCTGGATCTTTTGCTTTTTATCTTTGGAGTTCAGAGAGATGAGCATACCTCTCATTACTGCTTTGTATGTATCCCATACAACTTGTATATCCGTGCCTTTATTCAAATTCAGTTCAAAAAAACTTTTCGTTTCCTTTTTTAAGATTTCATTAATTTGTTTTTGATCCAGTAAATCTTCATTAATTCTCCAAAATAACTGTTTAGGTTTTGCTTTAGATATCCAAAGTAGGGGATTATGATCCGAGTTAGTTTTCGGTAAAATTTGTATTTTATAAGTTTTTTGCACCATCTCCTCTGACATCCAAATCATGTCAATTCGAGAAAAGGAATTATGTCTATTCGAATAAAACGTGTAATCCTTAGTCTTAGGATTCCACTTCCTCCAAACATCTTCTAATTTCTCTTGCTTCATCAATTGAAAGAAATTTTTTGGTAACTTTCCAACTGTCTCTCCACTTGCTTTGGACTTTCTATCCAATGTGTTGTTCACTGTACCATTAAAGTCTCCCGCAAGAACAATTTGGTCATAATTTAAACATTCCAACTCTTTAGTCAAATCATTAAAAAAGGTCTCTTTTGCACCATTGGGTGCATATATATTAACAAGCAATGTCTTTTTTCTATCCATACAAATTTCCACGCCAACATACCTTCCTTCTTTGTCGGAAAAAATTTGTTTAGGATCCAAATCTTTTGAAATATAAATCACTGTTCCTTTTTTCTTGTTAACTGCTGAAGAATGAAATTCTTCTCCCAATTTTTTATTAATCAGATATTTGTCGTCTTGTTTTCTTATGTGTGTTTCTTGTAAACAAATTATATTACATTTTTGTTTTTCCAGCCAATGATTCACCAGTCTTCTTTTACCTGATGAATTTAGTCCATTTACATTCCAAGATAAAAATTTGTAATCCATAATGGTATTAAGTTAAATATCTTTAAAATCGTCCAGATTGTTCGCTTTAAATCTATATAAGTCTCCTTCAGATTTAAGAGTTGATCTCACCGAGTTGTACATAAATGTAAGTCCATATGGAATCTCCCATCTGAACCTAATATTCATTTCTTTTAGCCTGTCTGTCAATTTCTTGAATTTCTTTCTATCTTGTAGAATCGATCTCGGAATTTCTCTCAGAATTATTATTTTCTTTCCATTAATTTCCAACGGTTGTGTAAATTGTTTCTTGAAAACGTCTTCCTTCATCTTTGTTGTCACAAATTGAACAATTACATCTCTAGGTAATTGCTTTCTTTTGGCATAAGCTGAATTTACTCTGTAGATCAAGTCAAAGTCTGCATCCAAATCTCCTTCATCTTCCCCTATATAAGTTGTCAATGTCTTAATTACTAGAGCCCGTAGATCTTGATCTTCCTCCTCTTCAATCCCTCTCAATCTCAAGTGATTCTGAGTAGCCCTATAATCCATCATGGTCTCCAGCCTTGCATTTTCTGACAAGGTTTTTTTAACCTTTTGTTCCATATCTTCAGATTTTGTCACCAGACTTTTGACTTCCTTTTTAAGTTCTTCTGTATCTTTTTTAATCCCTGACACTTCTGTAAGTACCAGTTCTTTCAATTCTTCCATATTTTTTTTCTGTACTTGAATTTGCACTTGCTCTATTTGCTCCAATTGTTGTTGCAACTGTGATTCTATTTGTTTTCCAAGATTCTCAGTCATCCGTTTTTCCATCGCTTCCATAGCTGCTTGCCACTCTTTTTTTTCCTTTGCAGTCATTCTTGGGCTGGGTGATGAAGCAGCTCTAGGTCTTGTTCTCAGATCCGTCTTGGAGGTCACTTCAATGTTAGTCAGACTTTATGTTAGCAGTCTTCAAGTTAACTATTAAAAATCCAACACAGTTGTGTTTTTTTTGAGGGAAAATCTTACGTATGCCACAACTAGAAAAATGATGGTAGTGATATCGAGGAGGTCCCCTACTTTAAATACTTAGGGGTTTGGTTTGACCAGAGATTAACTTGGTCAGTGCAAGCTGCTCGTGTTAAAAGACTGGCTGCAGCAGCATCAAATATTTTGTTTCTTTTGTTCACCTGGGGCTCAGGATATCCCAGCTGCCATCAAATGGTTCAATGCCACGGTGGCCGTGCAAAGTTTATATGGGTCTGGTGTCTGGATTGATAGAATAGTGGAGTCATTGGATCCAGTTCTTCAAAAATTCCTACATTCCATCTGCAGAATTCCAACTTGTAGTGGGGGTGGCCCTCTGAGCTAAACTGGGACAGCCATCTCTTGAAGCTTGGGCTTGGTTTAATTGGTTTATTAGCCATGGTTTAATTGGTTTGTTAGCATTTCCCCTTAAAGGTAAAAGTATACACTCGGACACCCAAGAGAGCTAACTTGGCTTAGTCATAGAGGATTCTTATGTTTCCCACTGGGATAAACTTATTGAATGATGACTACAGCTACTCAGTCTTTTCTACAGTCTTTCATTCTCATGGCTTCCTGTCTGGTTAGTGAATAAGGGGAGCTTTATTCACTAAAAAGACACCTGCTGTTTGGGAGGAAAGCGATGGCAAACCTAGACAGCATAATAAAAAGCAGAGATATCGCCCTGCCAACAAAAGTCCGTATGGTCAAAGCAATGGTATTCCCAGTAGCAATGTATGGCTGCGAGAGCTGGACCATAAGGAAGGCCGAGTGTCGAAGAATAGATGCTTTTGACTTATGGTGCTGGAGAAGACTCTTGAGAGTCCCCTGGACTGCAAGGAGATCAAATCAGTCAATCCTAAAAGAAATCAACCCTGACTGTTCCCTGGAAGGCCAGATACTGAAGCTGAAGCTCAAATACTTTGCCCACCAAATGAGAAGGGGGCACTCACTGGAGAAGACCCTGATGCTGGGAAAGACTGAAGGTCAAGAAGAAGGGGACAGCAAAGGATGAGATGGTTAGACAGTGTTACTGATGCAACAAACATGAAATTAAGTGAACTCTGGAGGACGGTGGAAGACAGGAGGGCCTGGCGTGATCTGGTCCATGGGGTCGCGAAGAGTCAGATTTGATTGGGCGACTGAACAACAAGAAATTCACTAACCAGACAGGAAGCCATGAGAACGATTAAGAAATATCTATTTATGTATGATTATAACAATACAATCTGTAGAGCACAACGGTCGTGTTCTACTTAATTTGCTGGTATTTTTCCAGCTGTAGAGCTTCCCGATTACTGCTTGTATTTGACTGTTCCTGGGCCTATAGGCGTGCCTTTGTGTTGGCACACCTTAATGCCCTACCATCTAGAGCTCTGCAAGGGAGGTGTGTCTTAAGAGATCATCCTCTGGCAGAGCATGTGACACTGATGCAGGCAGTGTAGACATCCTGTCTGATTCCCGGAACAGCCTGAATAGCCCAGACCAACCTGAGCTCGGAAGCGATGCAAGGTTGGCCTTAGTTAGCAATTGGATGGGAGACCACCAAGGAAGACCGAAATTGCTATGCTCTGCTCACCCCTTGCCATAAAAACCCCGTGATCCTGGGGCTGCCATGAGTTGGTTGCAACTTGAGAGCGCACAGTTTTTTATTACTATTTCCAAGAATCCATCATGATTTTGGGGGTGCAGAAGCCGGCAGAGGTAGAAACTTCGCTTCAGCAAGTGCTGCTGCACTCTCACTGGATAGGACCCCCTTTGTACTTTTTAATGTATTGTGATTAGGGCAAAAGCAAAGCTCTCGCTAGTCCTTCTATCACTCCTGAGATTTTGTGACGGTGAACTTTTGTTTCCTGATATTTGCCAGGTACTACGTCCAGCGCTGCGGGATCCCCCAGGGCTCCATTTTGTCAACTTTTCTTTGCAGTCTCTGCTATGGAGACATGGAGAACAAGCTACTGCGTGGTGTGCAGGAAGATGGGTATGGTAACAGTCTTCCTTAGCCCTGAAAACTGCATTTTCTTTGACGTGTCTTGGAATTCCCGTCGTGGGCGGTTGATAAAGATGGTCACCGGTGGTAGCCATCGATTTAATCCAAGCGACCACTCCTCTCCCGCATGCCCACTGAAGTAAGAGCATATTGTATGGCTGAAAACTTGGGGAGGTGGCCAAGCTGGAGAGCCAATCCCAGCCCAGTCATGTGACCTCTTGGAGCAACGAATCCATCTTTGTGGCTTCTGTGCAGGCTGGCCATGGAGGAGCGAAAGGTTACCAGCTTTCTTTCTAGTACTTTCTACAGAACTAGGCATGCCTCCCCTACCCCACCCCCACTCATATCTTCACCTAAACGGACAAGTGATCAAGGGCATGGAGCACGCCTTCCCTCAGTCCATCCTTCACCACTGCGGAGATGGGACATGCCATAGCTTTCTTCTTTTCCTCAGAGGAGATTTTCCTTCTGAGGAGAATTCTTTCTTTGAAGGCTTCATTCCAGTCACATCACATTTGCGATGGTCCTTTGAAAAAAATGTAGCGATTGCACTACCAGAATGGCTCAGTCTGAGGAATATTTCTTGTGTCTACTGTGTTTGGACAAGCCCCATAATGTTAATGGTTTGTTTTGTAAGCCACCTGGAGCCCACTTGCGGGATGGGGCGGGATAAAAATTGGATTAAATAAATAAATAAATAAATAAATAAAGAGAGAGCCTCCCAGTTAAAGGCGGCCCTTTGGGAGAAGGCCCTCATGCTACCTGAAGCCCAGCTGCAATGTCCGGTAGAAGGCAAAAAAGGGGGCCCGTACACATTTGGTGGTGTCTCTCATTAGCTCCTCCCTCAGATCCAACTACCCGACACACTCATAAGTTGGCCTTGATTCCGAGAAGCACTTCCAAACCGCCTCCAAAGAAGGCAGAGATGAAGTGAAAACATTCCTCCGATCCAGGAAGAGAGATTTCAAAGTCTGAGATCTTGATGTTATCCCCCCTCCCCCCTCATCACCTCATGCCGACTGAGTTGATAGTCCATTAGTACGGGCAGTGTGGATGAGAGCAGATCCCGGACTCCGTCCAAACACCTGCAGAAGCGTAAGAAGAAATTGAAGTCATCCCAGGGAGGTGCCTTCTTCAATACGTGGAAGGTCATTACAAGAGAATAAACACACACACAACCTGATGTAAATATTAACACTTAACACTTGTGGGATGTTAGGTTTTACACAGGGAAAAGCAAGGGAAAAGCACTCGGGGAGGTTTATAACGTATTTTTTTACATTCCAGGTTGCTGATGCGTCTAACAGACGACTTTTTGCTTGTGACACCTCACTTAGCAGAAGCCAAAACTTTTTTGAGGTAGGTCCTGTATGTTAAATGGATGACTGATGCTGGGATGTGCTTATATCAGCTGTCAGTGCTTTTTTTGTGTGTGGAAGTGCTTTCCATTTGTAACGATTCATTGTTTCATAAAAATTAATAAAAATCAAGTGGATGCCACTGTCGGTACGATATTTAGGCAAGTCTGGCAGTTTCAGAGTTGCGATAAGTGTTTTTCTGGTGATTATCTTTGGGGCTTGAGTGAGAGAGCACCTGCATGATTTATATCCTGCCTCTGCTGCCTGATCAGATTGTTTTGTTTTTTGTAAACAGTGCAACAGGGCGGGGGAGTGGACAAAACTGCAAATTATATATTAATCCAAAGGGGAAAAAATGATTGGCTGTGATGATCAAATCAGAACCAGAGCTTAAATTCTTATTTATGTGTCTCCCCTCTCATGGTGGGAGAGATTTTGTAATCAGCAATCCGATATGGAACTAGCAAGCGATGCAAGCGATGGGGTTGTCCCAGTGACCCATGTGGGTGAGAGTTAAATTCTGTTGAACTAGATGAGCGGCCAACCATGTCTGCGGTAGATCGTGCAGAATTTTTTGGGTGTGCTAAAATTAGCGTCAACAGTTTTCAGTGCCTTTAGGGTGTTGTCGTCATCCCCCCCCGCCCCCGGCTGCTTAAATTTAAGCAATGTAAGGAATTGCAGTACGTGCTATATTGGCCTGGTCCCAGCAGAGCATTTCCGCAGACAGACAGATTTCTGCCCATGGAATGTGACTATCTAGCCTCCCACTGCAGCTGAATGAAATGCTGTTTCTCTTCCCCTGTTCCCTTCCCCCGCAGTATTTGCCACTGTAGCAGGAAGATAGTCTCAGTCTGTGGGGGTAAATGCTGCCCATGGAAATGCTGCGTCAGATCCAATACGAAGTCTTTAAATTTTTTACAAGTATTTTTCCATTAAAAATAATTTCCACATAAAGCTTTCCATTTCTTTGAATATATCTGCTAAACCACACTTGGTTTAAGTTCTTTCTTTTTCTTCCCCCCTGATCAAGTATCTTGCTATTGGGACATAAAATTACCACATCTGAGCAGTGTTCCCTCTAAGCTGAGTTAGTGTGAGTTAGCTCACAGTTTTTTAGCCTCTGGCTCACACATTTTTGTCTTAGCTCAGGAAGGAGGGCTCCAGAGCAAACTAATTGATGCAGCAGCCAAATCACCCGCTCACAACTTTAAAGTCAGTAGCTCATAAAGTAGAATTTTTGCTCACAGGACTTCACAGCTTAGAGGGATCATTGCTTCTGAGATTTGTTTACTACATATAAAGTCAGAATAAACATGCTAAATCACCTCACCCTCCATTTAGGATGTTGGATAATTGTCTAGGAAATTTTCTTCACGTTTTTTCCCAGTTCTGGGTTTTCCAGAAAGCTCACTTGATATGAGTTTTGGCATCTCAGATTTGTGTCCAAAGGAATACGAAGATATTTGTCCCTGTTCTGTTTCCATGTCCTATTTGTACAGGAAGCATTCCTTGATGCCTGCCAAGCACAGTTATCTGTCTGCCTCTAACCCACAGGAGCCCAGAGAAAATGGCACAGAATTTCAACTCCCCCCTTTTTTAAAAAAACAAGGTTCTTGCTATAAAGATATTCTTGGGCAAGTGTATAAACTGTGCCTGCTGCAATCTCAGAAGTCAGAAAAGTAGCCAAATAAGCGATGGGGGAGATGAGGTTGTTCATATGACAGTCACATCGAAGTATCCCCTGCCCATGCTAATACTGTTTCTACCCTTCTGTTTTCTTGAATTCAGGACACTGGCCATGGGCATTCCTGAGTACGGCTTTTCAATAAATCCAGCTAAGACAATGACGAATTTTCCTCTGGATGAGGTCGTTGACATCCCGGGCTGCTCGGAGTTCAAGCAGTTACCAGCGCACAGTGTGTTCCCGTGGTGTGGCTTGTTAATTGACACCCAGACCCTTGAAGTTTATTGTGATTACTCCAGGTAAGTCGGAATAATCTGTGGCTTTACCTGCCATCATTTCTGGGAGACATTTTAGACTTTCATTCAGTCAAGCTGTCAATAAGGAACGCACACTTTTCTGAGACCTATTTTGAGTCTAGTGAGATAGGGAACTCTGGTGGCACTCTCTGCCAAACACCATCAGGGCCCTGTGGGATCTTATGCAGTTTTGCAGGGCATGTAAAGCAGAGATGTTCCACCAGGCTTTTGGTTGAAGACACCGACAGTTGACATCGTGGCTGGCAACCTGCCTGGACCCCTATTCCTTATGGAACCCCCCGCCCCGTATGTGTGAAGCTCTGAGACCAGATATGAGAGGGAACTGCAAAAATTTCTGCCAGTTGCATTTAGTTATTGTATATTGCTGGATATGGTTTTTATGTTTTTATAGTTTTAGAATTTTGTACATCACCTAGAGCCCCTCAACTGGGGGATAGGCGATTAATAAATGGAATGTAATAAATAAATAAAATAAAAATAAAAGGAAATATTAAATGTCAAGTTACCTACAGTAACTGGGTAGCTCTGGTTTTATTCAGAGGTAAATAACTGGATGCCTAAAAAGACACCCACGTTAAGGTTTTGGCAATAGGCTAACTAACCAATTAAAGGATAGTTGATTGAGTCACTAATTTTTCTTTAATTTGCTGACAGCCCTAATTATTCATATGTACTGCCAGAATCATGCTGATGAGATTGTCAATTGTGTCGTAGAGATATTTTTCTAGGGGGATTAGACTTTCCCTGCCTTCTTCTCCTGTCATTTCCCTGTGCCCCCCTCCCAAAGGCATTGCTGGGTGTCAGGAGTCCCTTGCTAACCAACAACATTGCAGGACAGGGAGCTTTGATGAGGAGGAGGGGAACTCGGCAAGACCTCACGGCTTCCATCAGCAAGACACGACCCAGTATTGACAAGTGTGATTAGATTTCCCCGTAGGTGCCTGCTGGTTTTTATTATCTTACTAAATGTATCAGCTCTGTATTTTTTTAAGTAAGTAAGTAAGGGGTGCAACAGATTAAAAAACAACAATATATAAACCATAGTGCAATATATAACACAAACATAAATATAGTGCAAGAACATGGCACAAGAACAGCGACTTATAAAAGTGGCAAATATACCAATACAAGTGGAGACCCGCAAGAAACTTGCAGGATGGTCATCCCATTCCTCACACCTTTGCTTCCTCCCCTCTACCCTTACCTATCTCACACTCCTTCTCCCTTCTGGGGGTGGAGCCATAGACTCAACCCTCCAAAGCAGCCATTTTATCCAGGGGAACTGATCTCTGTCACCCGGACAACAGTTGTAATGCTGGGTGATCTCCAGCCCTCACCCAGAGGCTGGCAATGGTAGTTCTCATGGAGGAAATGGCTGGTTTGGAGGGTGGAGTCTATGGCATTATACCGGTCTGAAGTTCCTCCCCTCCTCAAACCCCACCATCCCCAGGATCCACCCCTTAAATGTCCAGGAATTTCCCAATCCAGAGCTGGCAACCCTATTTCCTTCCCACCCAACAGCCAACTTAACCTTTATCTGCCTTTATCTGTCTTCAGCTTTTCGTCTCCACCCCCTCCCCCACAGCTTCTACCAACGAAAATTATAGTCTTTCTCCACAGTGGGGACCAAAGCAGCTTACATTATTCTCACCTCCTTTTTACATGCACAACAACCCTGTGAGGTTGGTTAGGCTGAAATTATGTGACTGGTCCAAAATCACCCAGTCAGCTTCCACCGCAATATGGGGATCTGAACCTGGGTCTTGCAGACCCTACTCTGAGGCTCTAACTGCTGCACCACTGCTGGCTTTCATAGGGTGGCTGCTGAACAGCAGCAAGCAGCCAGGCCAAGTTGAGTCATGCAAATTAGGTGGTATCAAGTCACCCAGAGGGTGCTGCCTAGGGATGCCAGCCTCCAGGTGGGATCTGGGGATCCCCTGGAATTACTGCTCAGCTCCAGACTACTAAGATAACTTCCCCTGGAGAAAATGGATGCTTTGGAGGGTGGACTCTAGGGCATTGTACCCCACTGAGGTCCCTGTCCTCCCCAGGCTCCATCCCCAAATCTCCAGGAGTTTCCAGACCTGGAGCTGGCAACCCCACTACCCCCATCCCCTGTCAGTGTCCGTGGGGGACCTGGCAACCCTAGACTGCTGCCAGGCCTAGGGTTGGCAACCTCCAAGTGGGGCCTGCTGGAGGGTGAACTCCAGAGATCTGTGAACAACAGAGATCTGTCTCCCTGGAGAAAATGGCTGCTTTGGAGGGTGGATTCTGTGGCATGATGCCCAGCTGAGGCCTCTCCCTTCCCCAAATCCTGCCCTCCTTGCACTCCACCCCAAAACCTCTAGGAATCCCCCAGCCTGGCCCCAAGGCTCCCTCCCCCCCTCCAAGGCCGAAAGAGGCCTGGAAAGAAAGGGCCCTTCCCCCCACCCTTTGACTGACAGAGCCAGTTAGAAGCCTCCCCCCTCCCCCCCAACGTTCTAATCTCTCACCGTTGCTGCCTGGAGTTGGGTCCCTGCAGAGGCCATTTCAAAAGGTTTTGGGGGGAATTCAACCGTCCCTGCAGGGATTTCCTCACTTTTGGGATTTTTCTACAAACCCAGGAAGTCTACTGACTATGTAGGAAAAGCTGTTGGGGGAGAGGGAGGCCCCTGTTGGAGGGAATAGGTATCCGCACAGAAAAAAAAAGTCTGGGAATTAGAATAAGGATAGCAATTGAGGTAAGTAAAAGGGCCGCCCTGAGCCCTTGTTGGAAGGGCAGGATATAAATCTAATAAATAAATAAATAAATAAATAAATAGGACATTGATGCAAGAATATAACCCAACAACTTTAATCTCACAAGGTTTAAAGATTAAAAATGTTTCATTGTTAAAAGTTGAAAATTTAATGAAATATATTGGTTAAAAAAAAAAAAGTAAAGGTTGCAACGTTGATATTCTAAATAATGGTAGGGCGAAAGCATGCTACTTTTCACCCAGTGAAGGACTGTTGATTGCAGGGAGTTTGTCTGCTCTAGTTTTTGACATTCAGAACTCTTTCATCTAGCCCAAGGCCACATCTGGCAAATACACTGTTGACAGGGAAACTTGGCTGAGTGCAGGCTGTGCTTGTAGGAGGAAATACTTTAATGGAATGAGATTGGATTGTTGGATTGAAGGCTGCTGAAGTTCTTCCTTCTGCCTCTTTACCTCCTGCAGTTATGCCTGTACGTCTGTCAGGGCAAGCCTCACTTTCAGCTGTAGTAGCGCAGCTGGGGTGCACATGAGGAATAAACTCTTCGTGGTCTTGCAGCTGCAGTGCCACCACTTGTTTTTAGATTTACAGGTAAGTGCATGGAAAATATGCGTCGTGGGCCTGGAGAAAAACTTAGCAGGGAAAGCATTTTAAACCACAAAGCCAAATCTCAGCATGCAAAGCAAGGTTCCCCAACACGGTGCCCACGGAAGCCACAGCATCCACTGGTACTACCCTTCGTACCCCACCAAGCTTTTCTGAAAGTGGGTGGGGCCTTTGTAAGGCAGGGCTTGCTGTTGCTTGCCTTCATTTAAATGAAAAGGTTTTTCAATGGCTGCAATAGCAACAGCAATGACTGGAGGATCAGGAAGACCATTCATTCATTCTTTCATTCATTCATTCTTTTGTTTTATTAAATTTATATCCTGTCCTCCCCACATAGCAGGCTCAGGGTGGGTTCCAGACAAACTGATCTGCCCACAATGCAGATTGACAATTAAAATTAACATATAAATCAGTTAAAATTAATATATATAAACAATATACACAATGCCTCGACAGATGATGATGTTAATACTGGCAATGTAGAATCTGCGGTCCATGAGGGGGGAGGCCATATCAGGTGGATGCCCGCTCCCTCAACTAAAGGCCTGGTGGAAGAGCTCCGTCTTACAGGCCCCGCTGAACTGTAACACGTCCTGCAGGGCCCTGATCTCATAAGGGAGCTCATTCCACCAGGTGGGGGCCAGAGCAGAAAAGACCCTGGCCCTTAGTTGAGGCAAGTCGGACATCCTTAGGGCCAGGGACTACCAGAAGATGCTGATTTGCAGAACACAATGTTCTGCGGGGCTCATACGGGGAGAGGCGATCCCGAATATATGCAGGCCCTTGTCCGTATAGCAATCCAGGCTTGTGGTTTCATCCAGGCTTGTGGTTCCATGCCCCCAAGCCTTTCTTTCTTTTTATTGCCCCTACTCTTTCTCCCTCCTTTTCTTTGTTTCTTTTCTTTCTCCTTCTCTGGTTCTATTGCAAACTATTGTGTTTGGTTTCGCCTCCTGTGGCATCCATTTTGGGGTAGTGCTCACCCCTCCCTCTCAGAATCCCAGAGGTGCTTGCAGGGTCACAAAGATTGGGGACCCCTGATATAAAGTAACCCGTCAGCGTTGCAGTGCAGTACAATTTGAGAAATTTGAAAGGAAGAGACCCCAAGATATGATTTGTTCGTGATGCGCAAGAATGGAGTATATTAACAATTAACCCCAAAGGACTTTACTAATCTTTTTAACAGATTTGTTTTGGATTTTTAGTAAGATGAAAAGAAGATCGTTCAACCACGGTAGAAGCCATGAACTTTATTTTTTACTAATAAAAAGTTTAATATACTACCAGGAAATTCACTCACCTCTTTTCTTGTCCCTCTGTATACCCTTCCCCCTTTCTTTATAAAAAGCAATAAAGTCCTCTCCTTTTTAGGAGAGTTTATACAAAAAAAAAAGACTAAAGTTTCCGATCTTTGTATAGATGTACTCTCCCCCCCCAAAAAAACCCATCTTTAGTGTGATCAGGGGTTCTTGCCCATTTATATTTTAGTTGGATAAACTTTCAAAATAATTTATTTTTTTCTCTCTTTAATCTTAGATCAACAGTCTCAGGACAGTCTGTATCAACATTTACAAGATTTTTCTGCTGCAAGCCTACAGGTACGTCTCATACACAGCAATAAGCATCAGTACTATGAAGTGCCACTAGGAGGCAATGTGGATCGGAGAATTAGGATGTTCCACATTCCAGCACTGCCTTCTTGATGGGTGTTGCGATGACCTTTGAAAGGTGCACCTTCTTCAAGCGGCCGATCGGTGGTTTTCGAACTGTGCAGGGTGTAAAAGGCATCCCGAGATTTTGGCCCTAAACTGAGCTGTTTACGAGGGCACGTGAGGGGAAAGTGCTAAGAACTGACCTGCAGTGCTAATAAACGCTCACCCTGCCAGCCAAGTACAGTGTTGATGCCCTTGGGTTTTAATCCAGGCATGATCCAAACGCAGCTTGTAGTGACTTCCTGGCAACACTCATGGAGCCGAACATGAAAGAACAAAATATGGGGCTGAAGGTTTATCTACACTCAGAGAGAATTTTAACCAGAAGTGGGTCTCTGCAGCATTCCCACACTAGATCTGCTTCTGAAGTTTCTGGTTAAGCTCACTGTACCCAGAGCCAATCCTATCCAGAGAGAAAGCAGTGTCGTGTAGCCCATTCTCATTAGATCCTGGAAGCTAATCCTGGATAGGAGAACACCAAGGACAGCTCTGCAGAAGAAGGCAACGGTAAACCACCCGTGCTTCTTGTTTGCCTTGAAACCCCCTTGCTGGGGGTCGCCATACGTCAGTTGCAACTTGAGGGTGCATACATACACATACAGAGCCAACATTACGCATGTGTTGGTCACACCTGTCCCTTGTCCTTGTTGCCTTCCCCACCACTCTCTTTTCCTCCCTGCTACTGGCTCCTCGTCTTTCAAAATTTAGACTGCAAGCGTGTCATTTATTAACCAGTTTTTACTCTAGAATGCCATATCTGGGGGGGGGAATCTGTCAGAACTTCGTCCTGCACTTCTTTCTACTTTGCCCTTAGGGGATCTTCACTTTCTGGAGAACTGATAATCTTTTAATGATTTTAATGAAAGCCAGTTTGGTGTAGTGATTAGGAGCGCGGACTCTAATCTGGGAGAACCGGGTTTGATTCTCCCCACTCCTCCACGTGCAGCTACTGGTGTGACCTTGGGTCAGTCACAAGTTCTCTCAGAGCTGTTCTGGAAAGAGCAGTCCTCGAAAGAGCTCTCTCGGCCCCACCTAACTCACAGTGTGTCTGTTGTGGGGAGGGGAAGGGAAAGGAGATTGTAAGCTGCTCTGAGACGACTTTGGGTAGTGAAGGGCAGGGTATAAATCCAATCTCCTCTTCTTTATAAGTGAACAAACCTCTCTTCCTAGAAGGGTTATTCTCCCCTCTTCCCCGTCCTGCAAACATTGCTTATCTTATAGAACATACACTTTGGTCAAGGCCAAATTGAGCTGGTTTATCGCGTGATCGGAGTCTTGTCAGTAGGCGAGTTCTTGTTGTCACTGTTGGTCTTGTGGAGAGAGAAAAGGGGAAGTTCCCAAATGATGGGGTCAGGTTGGTTCTGCTGGTGGAGGTTGCTTTACGGAGGCTGAAGGAGCCCGTCCGCCTGATGCCATGGCCGTCTTTGCCTCAAAGGAAGGCTTCAGCTGCCAGAAGAAAATGCTTCTGCTAGGGGAATGTATCTGTGGGATCCAGTGCAGAGGCTGCATTTAGTCAACATGTTAAGCCATCGTTGTGCCCGGTCCCAGTTTGTTGTTAGGCTCAGGTGCAGGCCTGCCTCTGTCCCCTTCCTCCTTCTGCAGACACTGGATGGTTTCCTCTTCCACCTGGGAGGAGGGGTGTGGATGTTACACAATGCAATCCTAAACAGAGGTGCATCCTTTTAAGTACATCAGCTTCAAGGGACATGGAAGTCTGTTTCCGATTGTACTGTTCAGCCTAGTTCAACCAGGCACCTGCATATTCCAGAAGCTGTTTTGAACCAGGATTCCTTCACAGTGAGGAAGACAGGCACAATGTTGGCTTAACATGATGGCTGAAGGCAGCTAGAGATGCTCCGTAAAGGTGGGAATCAGAAGAAGAACAGATTGGATTTATACCCTGTCCTTTACTACCTGAAGGAGTCTCAGAGCTGCTTACAATTTCCTTCCCCTTCCCCTCCCCACAACAAACACCCTGTGAGATAGCTGGGGCTGAGAGAGCTCTTCCAAGAACTGCCCTTGAGAGAACAGCTCTGAGAGAACTTATGACTGACCCAAAGTCATACCAGCAGCTGCATGCGGAGGAGTGGGGAATCAAACCCGGTTCTCCCAGATTAGAGTCCACGCTCCTAACCACTTCACCAAACTGGCTCATCGTGAGACATCACAGTGTTCAAAGTAGCTGCGTGGATTAATTGTCTGTAGGATTTGTCTAGAGAACTCCTGCTCTTTAAGACCGCATCCATATGATATTAGACTTCTTTCTCCACTCCCCCAATTTTAGGTTTCATGCATGTGTTCTCCGGCTTCCTTTCAACCAACAAATTAAAAATAACCCCGGTTTCTTCTTGAGGATCATTGCTGATACTGCTTCATGCGGTTTCTCTATTTTGAAAGCCAAAAATGCAGGTAAGTGTGAAAAAAGTCTTGAAAACATCATCCAAAATCCCCCTTCGGGGGCGTGACGGCTGCGGGGGCTTTTCTCACCTTCCCACAATTCTGCGGATAATTGAATTCCATGTGACCATGCTGCATCTCCGCAAGTATGTGGAGTGTGTACATTGTTGGGGGACATTCTCAGACAGTGGCAACTATCTACCTGCGATCGCCTCTGGAAATCAACTCTGGATTTCCACCACCCCATTACCTAAGGAGAACCCATTTACCCAGTCATCACTGGGCTGGAAATCTTGTTGGTCCTTAACAGGGTTCCTTAACCCTTTTGCACTTGTGGAATTCTGACACAGCATAATAGGCATAACAACAAAATGGCTGCCACAGGGGGCGGAGCCAGCCACAAAATGGTTGCCACAGCTTAGCTTCAGTAACACAGTGTAGATCCTTGTGCTGTGGTGGCAGCTGCTGCCAAAAGCAACATTTCAAAACATCTTCACAGCCAGTCAAGCCTTGCTAGGCAAAATCCCTAGCTGGCCCCACCCACTTCTTAAAAACACGGGCAGGTGCTAGAAAAGGTGTCAGTGGGAACCATATGTTAGGGAACCCACCCACCCCAGTCTCTAAGGTGCTGCTGGACTTGAATCTTGCTCTTCTCCTGCATACCAACATGGCTCCCCACCTCAAAAAAATCACAGTGGACTATGAAATTAACAGGATAAAGTTTGTGCGCCTGGAAGTCCTTTAAGTCCTGCTGTACTTTAAACCTGTCTTGTAGGCCTGCAAAGCCTGGGTTCTGTCATTGAACTAAGGGCCCTTCCCAGATTCCAGCAAGCTTTAGGAAATGTATTTCAGCTTTAACGTCCGTTCCTTTCTCCCGTAGGGGTTTTTTCTTCTGCAACCAGACCATCAGTGCTACCGACTTTCGAAGCTGTGCAGTGGCTCTGCTTTAGTGCCTTCAGCGTCAAACTGGCAGATCACAGAGTTATTTACAAATGTCTTCTAATGCCACTCAAATATTGTAAGTTTCTCCGAACTATAGCTTCAATCCTCTGTGTATACTCCCCCTCCCCCCGAGCGCGCCATGATTCCATAGAGAAACAGGATATTTTTTTTTAACCAAAACTTTTTTATTTTTTCACTATAATATACATTTATACTATAAAATATAATATAACAAACTATGGATATAACTGGAAAGACTTAAATATCAAGTCATATCAATAACAATAAATATAACATTAACAAAACTCATAACCTTAACAGTAACAGTAATTATACCAGTAGCCACAATGTAAAATTCAGCCTATTAGGCATAAACTTCAATGATTAATAAAAGACAAAATGTAAATATTTGTCTGGTAATTTATATAGTAAGTTTGAATTGGAAGAGGTGAAATCAAAAAATGGAAACCAGCGTTCCAAAAGGTTGTTTGGTAGAGTAGGAGAGTGAGCTACCATTAACTGTGTAGCTATTTTGTCCGCCACTGCCAAATCCCAGCATTTCTCTATCCATTGTTGAAGTGATGGGATTTTTACTTGATTCCATACTTGAGCAACTAAGCTCTTAGCAGCTGAAAACAATATGGTAAGAAGTTCACGAATAAGTGAGTTCAAAGAGAGGTCAGGCCAGTAATTCAATAGCACAGCAGCTGGTGTAAATGGAATTTGATGATTAACAATATTCGAAATTATAGATGTTATTTCAGACCAAAATTGTTTAATAAAGGGGCAATCCCACCAACAGTGTAGGAACGAACCTCGTAACCCACAGCCTTTCCAACATATCGGATTAGATTTCAGTTTACAATAAAACAAGCGCTGAGGAGTAAGGTACCAGCGCGAATATAGCTTGAAAAATTGTAGCCGTATTAATTGATTATTATTAGTAAAAGAGAAACAGGATATTTGATGCACAGTATGGAGCAATAGTCCCTCTAAGTTGTGGAGTCTTGTGAGCAAAAATTCTACTTTGTGAGCTACTAGCATTGCAGTTGTGAGTGAGCAATTTGGCTACTGTGTAAATTAATTTGCTCTGGAGCCATCCTTCCTGAGCTAAGACAAAGATGTGTGAGCCAGAGCTAGCTCACACTGACTCAGCTTAGAGGGAACACTGGTGTGGCGTTCTAATATCGTGACTCTTAGAGATCCCAGAGGAGTGTCGTATCGGAATGTTTAAAATGTCTGTTCCACCTCGGCCAAAGATGCCGTCTTGTTGGCTCCCCGCAGGTGTTGAAAATAAATAATGAAAACATAGTAAACCGCAGCAGACCCACACTTAAAAGGCCCAGCTGATTAAGAGGTGTTTTCAGATAGTCATTTGCAGTTGGTACCACCCCGGTAGTGTTGATGGGATTTCAAGGAAGCAAGAAAGCCATTGATGGCAAATAAAATTGTTATGTATGTGGGCCGCCACCAGGGGCCCGCGGCCTCAGGTCAGAGCTTGGCTCCTTAGAACAATAGAACTGTAGGATCCTAGTCAACCCAGTATCCACCAATAGAACCTTTGGCGGGAAATTCAAACCCTCCAATGGGACTGTGGGGGTACTGGGTGCATGTGTATATAGTCGGGCTTGCAGGGCCGTTTTGCATGCTTGTTGTAAAGTACCAATAAACACGTCAGACTGCATGTTGTAGTCCGAGTCCTCCATGCGGCGAACCCAGTACTTTACAAAAATATTCCAACATGTCAGAGAAGGTGGTCAAAAACAAGCCAACACTAGGAGGGTCTCATAATCCAAACAGTAATTCAACTCTAGTCATAGACCAGGCCCTGTGGCCGACAAATGGAGATCCCCTAGTGGGGGTTTGCATCTCCATTTGGAACAGCAGATGCCTCCGGACAGCTGAGAGGGGCCTTCCAGTTGAGATGGGCATCAGAAGCTGCTGTCCACGTGGAAGACTTTGTATTTGCTTAAACATCTGTATGGAATCAGACCAAGCGTGATCCCCTGGAGAAGGAAATGGCAACCCACTCCAGTATCTTTGCCAAGAAAACCCCATGGACAGTAACAAAAGGCTAAAAGATATGACGCCGGAAGATGAGCCCCTCAGGTCGGAAGGTGTCCAATATGCTACTGAGGAAGAGCAGAGGGCAAGTACGAGTAACCCCAGAAAGAGTGAAGCGGCTGGGCCAAAGCCGAAAGGACGCTCAGTTGTGGATGTGTCGGACGGTGAAAGGAAAGTTCGATGCTGCAAAGAACAATACTGCATAGGAACCTGGAATGTAAGATCTATGAATCAAGGTAAG
Organism: Gekko gecko; assembly: GCA_029375565.1. Taxonomy (NCBI): domain Eukaryota; kingdom Metazoa; phylum Chordata; class Lepidosauria; order Squamata; family Gekkonidae; genus Gekko; species Gekko gecko. The sequence goes on along the minus strand of JAPDNY010000001.1, from coordinate 331,028,626 downwards.
CTTGACGTGGTCAAAAATGAGATGGCAAGAATGAACATTGACATCTTGGGAATCAGTGAACTAAAGTGGACAGGAATGGGCGAATTTAACTCAGAAGACCATTATATCTACTACTGTGGCCAGGAATCCCGTAGAAAAAATGGTGTGGCCTTTATAGTCAACAAGAGAGTGAAAAAGGCAGTATTGGGATACAATCTCAAAAATGACAGAATGATCTCGGTCCGAATCCAAGGCAAACCATTCAATATCACAGTAATCCAAGTATATGCCCCAACCACTGCTGCAGAAGAGGCTGAAGTGGACCAGTTCTATGAAGACCTACAACAGCTCGTAGAACTAACACCAAAAAATGATGTCCTCATCATCATAGGGGACTGGAATGCTAAAGTAGGAAATCAAAAGGTAACCGGAATAACAGACAAGTTTGGCCTTGGAGAACAAAATGAAGCAGGGCAAAGGCTAACAGAGTTTTGTCAAGAGAACACGCTGGTCATAGCAAACACCCTTTTCCAACAACCTAAGAGGCGTCTCTACACATGGACATCACCAGATGGGCAACACCGAAATCAGATTGACTATATAATTTGCAGTCAAAGATGGAGAAGCTCTATTCAGTCAGTAAAAACAAGACCTGGAGCTGACTGTGGCTCAGATCATGAGCTACTCATTGCAAAATTCAGACTTAAATTGAAGAAAGTTGGGAAAACCACAAGGCCATTCAGATTTGACCTAGATCGCATCCCCGATGAATATACAGTAGAGGTGGTGAAGAATAGGTTTAAGGGACTAGATTTGATAGACAGAGTGCCTGAAGAACTATGGACAGAGGTCCGTGACATTGTAAAGGAGGCAGCACTCACTGCCATCCCAAAGAAAAAGAAATGCAAAAAAGCAAAGTGGCTGTCTGATGAGGCTTTACACATAGCAGAGGAAAGAAGGAAAGCTAAAGGCAATGGGGAAAAGGAAAGATTTGCCCAACTGAATGCAGATTTCCAGAGAACAGCAAGGAGAGATAAGGAGGCTTTCCTGAATGAACAATGCAGAGTAATAGAGGAAAACAATAGATTGGGAAGGACTAGAGATCTCTTCAAGAAAATTGGAGAAATCAAGGGAATGTTCCATGCAAAGATGGCCATGATAAAGGACAAAAACGGTAGGGACCTAACAGAAGCAGAAGAGATTAGGAAAAGATGGCAAGAATACACAGAAGAACTATACAAGAAGGACCTCGACGTCCTTGACAACCACGATGGTATAATCACTGACCTCGAGCCAGACATCCTGGAAAGCGAAGTTAAATGGGCCTTAGAAAGCATTACTAACAACAAAGCTAGTGGAGGTGATGGTATCCCAGCTGAGTTATTCAAAGTCTTAAAAGAAGATGCTGTTAAAGTGCTGCACTCAATTTGCCAACAAATTTGGAAAACACAACAGTGGCCACAGGATTGGAAAAAGTCAGTTTACATTCCAATCCCAAAGAAGGGCAACGTCAAGGAATGTTCAAACTATCGCACAATTCAGGGGTCTTTTCGTAGAAGAACAGCTGCAGGAGCTCATTAGCATATGGTATGCTAATGAGCTATTAGGCTATTACCATATGCCACGCCCCCTGACATCACCGGAAGTGATGTCAGAAGAGTAAGCAAAGGGGGGGAGCATCTTCAAAAGCCTCCCCTTCCCTTCCCCAGCTGGTCTGGGTGGGGGAGCTAAGAGAGAAGGGGTTTAAAGTTTAAACTCCTTCTCATGAGAGTTGGGCCACAGAAGAAGGAAAGAGAGAGAGTAGAGAGAAGGAAAGAAGGAGGAAAGAGGGAAAGAAAGAGAGGGAAGAAGGAGGGAAACAGGAAAAGGAGGAAAAAAGAGAAGAGAAGAAGGTGGGAAAGAAGGAAAGAAAGAGAGAAGAGAAGAATGAGGGAAAGAGGAAAAAGAAAGAAGGAAAGGAGGGAATGAAAGAAATTCAGTGGCAATTCAGCCCCATTATACCCTATGGGCCATTGAAGTCAATGGTGAAAACATAGGGTATATTCTGGGGGCTGGAGGGGAGAGGGTTTGAGGGAGAGGCTCCAAGATCACAGGATAGCTGATGGAGCCTCTCCCCAAGATACCCACCAAGTTTCAATAAGTTATTTTTTTCCCACCATAGAGAACAATGGAGGGAATAGGGGCAACCTGTTTAGGGGCCCATAGAATTGGACCCCCTGTTCCAATGTTCTTGAAATTTGGTGGGTATCTTGGGGAGAGGCTCCATCAGCTATCCTGTGACTTTCGAGCCTCTCCCTCAAACCCCTCCCCTCCAGCCCCCAGAATATACCCTATGTTTTCACCATTGACTTCAATGGCCCATAGGATATAATGGAGCTGAAATTGACATTCGGCTGCCTGAAAGACTCTCCGGGACGCCGGCTGGGGGCGGGGCTTGGCTCCTGAGCTCCCGGAGCTGCGCTCCGGTGCGCTCCCCCCCGAAAAGACCCCTGGCACAATTGCACTCATTTCACACGCTAGCAAGGTCATGCTCAAAATCCTACAAGCTAGGCTCCAACAGTACGTGGATAGAGAACTGCCAGAAGTACAAGCTGGGTTTCGAAGAGGTAGAGGAACTAGAGATCAAATTGCCAACATTTGCTGGATTATGGAGAAAGCAAGAGAGTACCAGAAAAACATCTACTTCTGCTTCATTGACTATGCGAAAGCCTTTGACTGTGTGGATCACAATAAATTATGGCAGGTTCTTAAAGAGATGGGAGTACCGGACCACCTCACCTGTCTCCTGAGAAACCTGTATAAGGGTCAAGAAGCAACAGTTAGAACCGGATATGGAACAACTGATTGGTTTAGCATAGGAAAAGGAGTACGACAAGGATGTATATTGTCACCTTGCTTATTTAATTTATATGCAGAGTACATCATGCGAAATGCTGGCCTGGATGAATCACAAGCTGGAGTTAAGATTGCTGGGGAAAAGATCAATAACCTCAGATATGCAGACGATACCACTCTGATGGCAGAAAGTGAAGAGGATCTAAAGAGCCTCTTGCTTAGGATGAAAGAGGAGAGTGCAAAAGTGGGCTTGAAGCTCAGCATCAAAAAAACTAAGATCATGGCATCTGGCCCCATCACTCCTTGGCAAATAGAAGGGGAAGTCGTAGAAGTAGTGACAGACTTCACGTTCCTAGGATCCCAGATCACTGCAGATGGTGACTGCAGCCATGAAATTAAAAGACGCCTGCTCCTTGGGAGGAAAGCGATGGCAAACCTAAACAGCATGATAAAAAGCAGAGACATCACCTTGCCAACAAAAGTCCGCATGGTCAAAGCAATGGTATTCCCCGTAGTAATGTATGGCTGCGAGAGTTGGACTATAAGGAAGGCTGAGCGCCGAAGAATAGATTCTTTTGAACTATGGTGCTGGAGAAGACTCTTGAGAGTCCCTTGGACTGCAAGGAGATCAAATCAGTCAATCCTAAAAGAAATCAACCCTGACTGTTCCCTGGAAGGCCAGATCCTGAAGCTGAAGCTCAAATACTTTGGCCACCAAATGAGAAGGGAGCATTCACTGGAGAAGACCCTGATGCTGGGAAAGATTGAAGGTCAAAGAAGAAGGGGACGACAAAGGATGAGATGGTTAGACAGTGTCATCGATGCAATGAACATGAAATTGAGCAAACTTCAGCGGACGGCGGAGGACAGGAGGGCCTGGCGTGGTCTGGTCCATGGGGTCGCAAAGAGTCGGACTCGATTGTGCGACTGAACAACAACAAACATCCGTGAGGATACACTCATAAAAATCTCAAGATTTCTGGATTATTCTGCTCAAAAAGCGTCACTTTCATTTGTACTACTTGCCCCTCCCTCCTTACCCTTTGCTCGTGACATCTGGTAACATTTTTGCTGTGAAGAAGAGGCATGTTATCGGTGCAGACGCAAATTCACAGTTTTGAGAACCGCAAAACTGAGCATCTGTGATAATATCTTCTAAATTGGAAAAATTGCCCAAGATAACCACACAGAAACCTCTGGGAGAGCATGACATTATGAATGGATTAATGGAATTCATTTAGCAAAAAAAAAAAAAAATTAAACTTTGCGTGAATATACAGCCTCATATTACATAATTAAAAACCTAATCCATATTTCATGATGAATAACCTTTGCACTATAATGTACCTTAAATAGAAGACTATCTCTACATAGATTTTTCCTCAAAAAGCACTGTATTAAAAATCCGATTTAAGTTAAAAAAAAATTTAAATCTGATTTTTAATTATTTTTAAAAGAATCATTGGTTTTTACCCACCCTGGCTGCAGATACTTTGGAGATATTAGGGGATTTGGGTGGTGGAGAAAGTCAAACATTCTGACTCAGCTGAAATAGTTATAGGATCAGTGAATTAAGGGAGTGTAGATTGTTAAATTACTTATGCATAGAACATAGTACAAAGAGAAATGGTCAAACATGGCTGAACAGAAAACAATAAAACTTGTATATAAACAAATGGCAGTTCAAACTAAGTGCATACAATTATAGTTAGTTGGTCGGTTCTTTCCAGTTCTATTACATATGCATTTCTATCTTTAGAATTACAGCAGCCCAAAATCTAATAATTCTTTAAGGATCTTGATGTTTTTGTAATAAATTTAATTTTATCAGTTTAAACAACTTGTTTGCTTTAATTGTGACTGGCCTAAGGTCACCCAGTGAGCTTCCATGGCAGAGTGGGGATTTGAACCTGGATTCTGATAGCAAATGGGGAATGGGAGGGGGTTTTTTTCCATGCCCTGATTCTAAACATCAGGAAGCCATCTTGTGGACATACTATGAGGCACTGCAGCAATAAATGGGAATTTGATAAAATATTTTCCAGTCCAGTTTTAGCCAAACAATGGTTGAAGGTAGAGGCAGAAACAAGGTTTTAAATTGTCTCCGCTGCAAGGTTTTAAATTGACCACATATTTCCATTTTCCCATGTTTATTACTAGGGGTGTGTGTTCAGTTTACTTGGGGAAAAAACCCTTGAAAAATACTTGTATTTTCCGGGGGTTTTAAAGCCAAAAAGAAATTAAGAGCTTCTTTTTGGCTACTGATATAGCCGATATTGGATTGTTTTTAGAGCATCAACAGGAATTCTGTGGAAAGACCTGTAGATCAGTACCTGATTATACAATAGCAGGAACAGACTTTGATTTCATCTCTTCTTGCTCTTGAATTCCTTACACAACCCATTTCATAATAAGAGGCTGACCAGTTTCTCTGTGGAAGCTTTCTAGCCCATTTTGAAAGTGCTTAGGGCCCATAAGTGGCTACATTTAGCCATAAGTGGCTAAATTTGTGGATGACACTAAATTCTACAGGGGGGGTAAGAAGAAGAAGAGTTTGGATTTATACCCCGCCCTTCACTGCCCAAGGGCGTCTCAGAGCGGCTTACAAACTCCTTTCCCTTCCCCTCCCCACAACAGACACCCTGTGAGGTAGGTGGGGCTGAGAGAACTTCTGACAGAAACTGTCCTTGAGAGAACAGCTGTGCCAGAGCTTGTGACTGATCCAAGGTCACATCAGCAGGTGCAAGTGGAGGAGTGGGGAATCAAACCCAGTTCTCCTAGATAAGAGTCCGTGCACTTAACCACTACACCAAACTGGCTCTCCCTGGTAAGAACCAGGGAGGATTGTGAGGCACTCCAAAGGGATCTGTCAAGCATGGGCGAGTGGGCGTCAACGTGGCAAATGGGGTTCAATGTGGCCAGGTGCAAAGTGATACACATTGGGGCCAAAAATCCTGACTATGAATACACGTTGATGGGGAGTGAACTGGCAGGGACTGACCAAGAGAGAGATCTTGGAGTCATAGTAGATAACTTGCTGAAAATGTCAAGACAGTGTGCGGCTGCATTAAAAAAGGCCAACACTATGCTGGGGATTATTAGGACTATTTTTCTGACTTAAAGTCATGTTGGGGATATTATTTGCCTCAGATGGGAAGTCACTCTTTAAAATGGCAGCATGACCCTGGGATGGACTTGGATCGCCCATTCCATCTGGTTTCACTTTAAGTACTTGATTCCTGAAAGAAGATCGAAATGTTTGTTCTGCCCTCTTGGCTGTCTCTCAAGCCTGGGCATGTATTTCTCCATACTGGTTTGTCTGAACGTTGACTGACTTGCACCATCTCTATAGGTAAAAAGTGCTTGCTCCGGAAGATTCCAGAAGCTACCGTGCAGCTGCTTCAGAAAGTGACAGAACCATGGCTGTGTGAAGATTTTAAAGCCATCCTGGATTAACTGATAGACTGCCTCCTGTCTTGAGAGTCACCTTCCGTTTTAGAGCTCGACAAAATGTCCGCACAGGTCCTTGACTACAGAATCCCCGAAAATATAATTGCATGTTTAAACACTGTACATAAACTTCTAAACCACTGTGGAATTTAAAAGAAAAATGTGATAGACCATAAGACAGCAATCACAATGACAATTAAACTCTTCATAGTCATGGAATGTGAAATATGTTTCCCTGGGGGTCTGTTTTGCTTCTGCAAAGAAATAGTGAAAGGAAACACTTCTGTGTTAGAGGTTCACAGCCTTATCCTAACTGAAGTTCCACTGGTTCATCTCTGAAGAAGTATTGGGTGTGTCGCCTTAGTTCAAAGTTTGAGCAAAGGTTACCTTTTGCAGCAGAAGCTGACTCTGGTTTGAAACTTGTAGGTAAAATCAGAAATTCAGAAGGATTTGACAGATGAAGGTTTTGCTGCTGTTAGTCAAATTACCAGTGTATTGTGAATAAGCTACTGGATATTAGGAAAAGCTTGTTTACGGGAAGAATTGTGCAACACTGGAATCAACTGCCTAGGGAGGTGGTAAGTTCCCCCTCACTGGCCTTCTATAAGCAGTGGGACAAAGGGAAATTCCTGCCTCACCAACCTTCTGCAAAGGGAATTCCCACCTCACCAACCTTTCGGAGTTCCTTGAGAAAGTGAACATATACCTGGACTTACATACCTGGACTTTCAAAAGGCTTTTGACAAAGTATCTCACCAAAGACTCCTGGGTAAACTTAGCAGTCCTGGGATGAGGAAGGATGAGTTCTCTTATGAATTAAAAACTGGTTAAGTGAAAAGAACCAAAGAGCAGGACTCAATTGACAGTTCTCACAATGGAGGGAAGTAAGCAGTGGGGGTCCCACAAGGATCAGTATTGGGGCTGGTGCTATTTAATTTATTCATAAATTATCTGCAACTAGGGTGAGTAGTGAGTAGGCCAACTTTGTAGATGACACTAAATTATTCAGGATGATGAAAACCAAGGCTGACTGAAAAGTTCCAAAAGGACCTCCACGAACTCAATGAGTGGGCAACAATGTGGCAAATGACATTCAGTGTCGTTAAGTGTAAGGTAATGCACACTGGGACAAAAATATCCCAGCTTCAGGTATAGGCTAATGAGTTCTGAACTTGTTGAGAGTGAGAGGGGAAAAGATCTTGGGGTCGTAGTGGATAGCTCAATGAAAGTGTCAACCCAGTGTGCTTCAGCGGCGAAAAAGGCAAACTCTTAAACTGGGGATTATTAGGAAAGGAATTGAGAATAAAATGGCCAATATCATAATGCCTCTGTACAGATCTATATGGTGTGGCCTCGTTTGAATAACTGTGTACAGTTCTGGTCACCATATCTCAAACAGGACATTGCAGAGATAGAAAAAGTACGGAGGAGAGGCAACCAAGATGATGAGGGGGTTGGAGTACCTTCCCCTATGAGGAAAGGCTGAAGAGTCTGGGACTTTTCAGTTTAGAAAAGAGATTACTAAGGAGGGACATGACAGAGGTTTATAAAATTATGCATGGGGTGGAGAGAGTTGGCAAAAAAATTTTCTCCCTCAAAATACTGGAACTTGAGGGCATCCATTGAAGCTAATGGGCGGTAGGTTCAGGAAGGAAAAAAGGAAATACTACTTTACACAGAGAGTGATTAAAATGTGGAATTTGCCAGAGGATGTAGGGATAGTCACAGGAACAAACAGCTATAAAATGGGATTAGATAGATTCATGGAGGATAAATCTATCCATGACTAGTAACCATGGTGACTGAAGGGAACCTCCACATTCAGAGGCACTAATCCTCTGAATCCCAGAGCCAGGAAGCGACATCAGGGGAAGGTTTCTGCCTCTATGCCCTGTTGTTGGATGTCCAGAGGAACTGGTTGGCTACTATGTGAGACTGGATGCTGGATTAGATGAACGATTGGTCTGACCCAGCAGGGCTCTTCTTATGTTCTTGTCCCGAGGTGCAATGGAATGCCATGCAGTCTTCCAAAGTGAAGATGCCCCCTGGCATGAACATCCTGAGCATGTTGACCATCTGCTGGCAACTTTGTTTGTGGGTGACAAAAGGCAGTGAGAAAGTGAGTCTTTCCCTACCTTTACATCTATAGCCTTCCCAAAACAGTTGCCGCATGGTTGCTGAAAGAACCAGAAGCCACACACAGAGGGAAACATCACCACTTCAAACGCAAAATTCACGTGCTGCTGTAGCTTGCTCAACAGGCAAGACTGATGACACACACTCCCTGCACCTTTCCTGCACGAGGAGTTGGGGTGGGTGAAACTCAGAATTACCAAACCTTTGCCAGGCAAGGGGAATGCAGACTCGGAGGCAGGAACCAGGGAACACACAACAGTGCCTTCATAAAAAGCAGTCCTGCAGACTCCCGAGTTGCTCACTAGAGGAAGGCACCCTTCTCTCAAACAGGGTTCAGATCTTGCCAAGTGGGATGCTGACAAAAGGGCAGGCACAACTTTAGCCATCCACAGGTTGGTCAGTTGCTACGTCAAAGGAAGAGGCTATAGTAGTCTAGAACCACCAGCTGTCAAACCTGGAAGCAGTACTCTAACCATACACCCAACTGAGCATACAGGAACATGACACCATAGAGGGTATGAGCATCCCTACAGCTGCTCTATAGTTCTGAAGAAGAGAGCAGTGACTCACAAAAGCTCATACCCTGTCTCAAATTGTGTTAGCCTTTAAGGAGCTACTGGATTCGTGCTCTTTTCTATTATAGAGCCAGTTTGGTGTAGTGGTTAAGTGTGCGGACTCTAATCTGGGAGAACCGGGTTCAATTCCCCACTCCTCCACTTGCACCTGCTGATGTGACCTTGGGTCAGTCACAAGCTCTGGCACAGCTGTTCTTGAAAAAGAGCAGTTTGTGTTAGAGTTCTCTCAGCCCCACCTACCTCACAGGGTGTCTGTTGTGGGGAGGGGAAGGGAAAGGAGTTTGTAAGCCGCTCTGAGACACCTTTGGGCAGTGAAGGGCGGGGTATAAATCCAAACTCTTCTCTTCTTCTTCTTATAGCTGCCCTGGTATGAGTGCCAGCCACATATACCTGGGGAGGGAGGCTGGCAGTGTACAGAGGGGTGGAACAGGCTTAGCATACCCAGCATACTTGGTTCGAGCCCTGGGAGAAGTCCTCCAACACATTTCAAATGGATCAACTTTCTTCCTGTCAAGTGTTTACAAATTCTAAAACAGGCGATGCCGTTTTTGCAATTTATATATTCTTTCCCTGTTGGGCTCCAGTGAGACTCAAACCCCTTCTCAGAATACAGAGCATGGTGGTTGCCAGCTTAATGCCAGACAGAATATAGATTCAGCTGGGTAGCCCTGTTGGGTCTGAAGCAACAGAACAAAATTGGCGTCCAGTGGCACCTTTAAGACCAACAAAGTTTAATTCTGGGTATAAGCTTTTGCGCGCATGCATTGAAGTTTTATATCCAGAATTAAACTTTATTGGTCATAAAGGCGCCCCGGCCTCAAACTTTGTTCGGACAGAATATAAGTCTGTACCAAATGCTGGAGAAGACTCTTGAGAGTCCCTTGGACTGCAAGGAGATCAAATCAGTCAATCCTAAAAGAAATCAACCCTGACTGTTCCCTGGAAGGCCAGATCCTGAAGCTGAAGCTCAAATACTTTGGCCAGCAGATGAGAAGGGAGCACTTACTGGAGAAGACCCTGATGCTGGGAAAGATTGAAGGTCAAAGAAGAAGGGGATGGCAAAGGATGAGATGGTTAGACAGCATCATCGATGCAACAAACATGAAATTGAGCAAACTTCAGTGGACAGCGGAAGACAGGAGGGCCTGGGTGATCTGGTCCATGGGGTCGGGAAGAGTCGGACTCGACTGTGCGACTGAACAACAACAACCAAATACCTCCAATGCCATTAAAAACTTTAAAAGGAAACCTAGATTTAGATGGCTGCCCACTGCCAGGAGTCCTGGTTCCAGTCCTCAAGAACTCTCATTCCAACTTTGAAGGCACCTTGGCCTTTCCAGAAGCGAGCTGCCAGTTCCGTTTTCCTATTTACCACCAATTCATTTTATGTCTTAACACTTATTTTTAAACATTTTTTATTTTCGTTTAATATTTTTTTTGTATTTTCTTTCATCAGGCGAGACTGGGGGGGGGGGTTGTCTCGCTGACTTGAAAAACAAAACCCAAAACGCCTCGGCTTTCCGGACACGGAACTCGGGGCGCACGTCTGAAAATGCCCGACCCGAGCGCGAGCAGCAGCAGCAGCAGCAGCAGGCCTTTCCTTTCGGCGCGCCGCTCCCCGGCTGGCCAATGGCAGGCCAAGGGGGGCGTCGTCGCCGCCGCGTCGAGGCCAGCCAAGCTCCTGGGCCGGGGCCGCCTTCCCTGGCCGAGCGCGGAGTCTCGCAGATGGCACCCGGAGCCCGAGGCCTCGCCGCCGCCGCCCTCCTCCTCCTCCTCCTCGGTGTCGCCGCCGCCACCCAGCCGCCCCCGGAGGCCTTCCAGGCGGGCCACAGCGCCCCCTTCTCCTCGCTGCCCGCCGCTGCTTCGGTGGCGCCTCACAGACGGTGAGGGGGAGGCGGGGAGGCCGCCGGTGGGAGGAGGGCGGGGGACGTTTCCCGCTTGGAGCGGCGGGGGGACGGGCCTCAGTCTGTCCCCGGGACCGCCGAGCGCCTCAGGCGGAGCCCGCGCGGGAAACCGCCGGGATTTCCCTACCGCCCCCCCAACGCTTCCTTCAATAGGCAGCCCTTGGTTGGGTTGGGGGGAAGCCATTTAGAGGCACCTTCTTCCCACAGACGCCTCCCCTCACACACACACACAACACACACACCATGGCGTTGAGAGCCGCGGCAGCCTCTCGGGGAGCCTGGGCAGGCCCTGGTCTGGTTTCTCTGGTCCCAGCGGCTCTCTTTTGGCCTTCCAGGCAGCTTTGGGGAGGGAAAGGGGGACTACTGGAGTGCTTTTTAATTATCATTATTTAAAAAAAAAAGTGGTCAGCAGTGTTCCCTCAGTGTGTAACTGCAATAAAGAAGGCCAACACTATGCTGGGGATTATGAGGAAGGGAACTGAAAACAAATCAGCCAGTAATATCATCATAATGCCCCTGTATAAATCATTGGTACGACCTCATTTGCAATACTGTGTACAGTTCTGGTCGCCACACCTCAAAAAGGATATTATAGGATAGGAAAAAGTGCAGAGAAGGGTAACAAGAAGGATAAAGGGTTGGAATACTTTCCCTATGAAGAAAGGTTAAAGCGCTGGGGGCTCTTTAGCTTGGAGAAAGGACAGCTGAGGGGTGACATGATCGAGGTTTATAAGATTATGCATGGGATTGAGCAGGTTGAGAAAGAAGTACTTTTCTCCCTTTCTCACAATACAAGAACTCATGGGCACTCAATGAAATTGCTGAGCAGTGGGGTTGGAACAGATAAAAGGAAGTACTTCTTCACCCAAAGAGTGATTAACATATGGAATTCAATGCCACAGATGGTGGTGGCGGCTACAAACATGGACAGTTTCAAAAAGGAATTAGATAAACACAAGTGGAGACCCGCAAGAAACTTGCGGGATGGTCATCCCATTCCTCACACCTTTGCTTCCTCCCCTCTACCCTTACCTATCTCACACTCTTTCTCCCTTCTGGGGGTGGAGCCATAGACTCAACCCTCCAAAGCAGCCATTTTATCCGGGGAACTGATCTCTGTCACCCGGACAACAGTTGTAATTCTGGGTGATCTCCAGCCCTCACCCAGAGGCTGGCAATGGTAGTTCTCATGGAGGAATTGGCTGGTTTGGAGGGTGGAGTCTATGGCATTATACTGGTCTGAAGTTCCTCCCCTCCTCAAACCCCACCATCCCCAGGATCCACCCCTTAAATGTCCAGGAGTTTCCCAATCCAGAGTTGGCAACCCTATTTCCTTCCCACCCAACAGCCAACTTAACCTTTATCTGCCTTTATCTGTCTTCAGCTTTTTGTCTCCACCCCCTCCCCCACAGCTTCTACCAAGGAAAATTATAGTCTTTCTCCACAGTGGGGACCAAAGCAGCTTACATTATTCTCACCTCCTTTTTATCTGCACAACAACCCTGTGAGGTTGGTTAGGCTGAAAGTATGTGACTGGTCCAAAATCACCCAGTCAGCTTCCAACGCAATATGGGGATCTGAACCTGGGTCTTGCAGACCTATTCTGAGGCTCTAACTGCTGCATCACTGCTGGCTTTCATCGGGTGGCTGCTGAACAGCAGCAAGCAGCCAGGCCAAGTTGAGTCATGCAAATTAGGTGGTATCAAGTCACCCAGAGGGTGCTGCCTAGGGATGCCAGCCTCCAGGTGGGATCTGGGGATCCCCTGGAATTACTGCTCAGCTCCAGACTACTGAGATAACTTCCCCTGGAGAAAATTGATGCTTTGGAGGGTGGACTCTAGGGCATTGTACCCCACTGAGGTCCCTGGCCTCCCCAGGCTCCATCCCCAAATCTCCAGGAGTTTCCAGGCCTGGAGCTGGCAACCCCACTACCCCCATCCCCTGCCAGTGCCCGTGGGGGGACCTGGCAACCCTATACTGCTGCCAGGCCTAGGGTTGGCAACCTCCAAGTGGGGCCTGCTGGAGGGTGAACTCCAGAGATCTGTGAACAACAGAGATCTGTCTCCCTGGAGAAAATGGCTGCTTTGGAGGGTGGATTCTGTGGCATGATGCCCAGCTGAGGCCTCTCCCTTCCCCAAATCCTGCCCTCCTTGCACTCTACCCCAAAACCTCTAGGAATCCCCCAGCCTGGCCCCAAGGCTCCCTCCCTCCCCCTCCCTCCCTCCAAGGCCGAAAGAGGCCTGGAAAGAAAGGGCCCTTCCCCCCACCCTTGACTGACAGAGCCAGTCAGAAGCCTCTCCTCCCCCTCCCCCCCCAACGTTCTAATCTCTCACCGTTGCTGCCTGGAGTCAGGTCTCTGCAGAGGCCATTTCAAAAGGCTTTTGGGGGGAATTCAACTGTCCCTGAAGGGATTTCCTCACTGTTTGGATTTTTCTACAAACCCAGGAAGTCTACTGACTATGTAGGAAAAGCTGTTGGGGGAGAGGGAGGCCCCTGTTGGAGGGAATAGGTATCCGCACAGAAAAAAAAAAGTCTGGAATTAGAATAAGGATATGGAGCAGAAGTCCATCGGTGGCTATTAGCCACAGGGTACAGATGGGAACTCTCAGTCTGGGGCAGGCGATGCACTCGATTCTTGGTGCTGGGGGGGGCAGCAGCGGGAGGGCTTCTAGTGTCCTGGCCCCACTGCTGGACCTCCTGATGGCACCTGGTATTTTTGGCCACTGTGGGACACAGAGTGTTGGACTAGATGGGCCATTGGCCTGACCCAACATTGACTTCTCTTATGTTCTTATGTTCCCTCTCAGCTGAGTTAATGTGAGCTAGTTCACAGGTTTTTAGCCTCCAACTCACACATTTTTGCCTTAGCTCAGGAAGGGATGGCTCCAGAATAGTGCTCCCTCTGAGCTGTGGAGTCTCGTGAGCAAAAATTCTGCTTGGTGAGCTACTGGCATTAAAGTTGTGAGCGAGCGATTGGGCTGCTGCATAAATCAATTTGCTCTGGAGCCATCCCTTCCTGAGCTAAGGCAAAAGTGTGTGAGCCGGAGGCTAAAAAACGGTGAGCTAGCTCACACTGACTCAACTCGGAGGGAACAGTGTGAGTCCAGAGCAAACTAATTTATGCAGCAGCCAAATCGCTCGCTCAAAACGTTAATGCCAGTAGCTTACAAAAGTAGAATTTTTGCTCACAAGACTCCACGGCTTAGAAGGAGCACTGCTGGTCAGCATCCATCTCTCGTCCATCCCTGCTTCCAGTAAGTCGCTGCCCAGTTAGTTCCAAGTTGCTGTTTCAAAAATGCACCCTTTCTGAGGTTAAATGCAAGTGGGTCTGTTGTGAGATTACACATGATTAAAAGCTCGAGTGTCCGTTTTGTTTCATTTTAAGGCCTTGGAAATCTTTTAGAATCCTCAAATTTTTCAGAAGGGAGGATCCACAGCTAAATCTACTGTACTTGTCCTAGATCAAGATGGGTAGCCCTGTGTTAGTCTGTAGTTTGGTGTAATGGTTAAGTGTGCGGACTCTAATCTGGGAGAACTGGGTTTGATTCCCCACTCCTCCACTTCCACCTGGCTGGATGACCTTGGGCGAGCCGTAATTCTAATAAGAGCTGTTCTTGAAAAAGAGCAGTTTCTGTCAGAGCTCTCTCAGCCCCACCTACTTCACAGGGTGTCTGTTGTGGGGTGGAGGAGGGAAAGGAGTTTGTAAGCCGCTCTGAGACTCCCTTGGATAGTGAAGGGCGGGGTACAAATCTAATCTCTTCTTTTTCTCTAGCAGTAGAAAAGAGCAAGAGTCCAGTAGCACCTTAAAGACTGACAAAACATGTGGCACAGGAGGAGCTCTCGTGAATCACTGTGAAAATGAGCAGTGACTCACAAAATCTCCTACCCTGCTGCATACTTAGTTAGTATTTAAGGTGCTACTGGAACTGTCATGATTCACTTTTACAATGAAACTTGCAAAGAAACTCTTGCTGGCTTTCCCCTCTCCCTAACATATAATAGCAGTTAGTGCAAAACAAGTTAACTTTTTTCTTGCTTTTTTGCACACACACCCTCCTTCCAGAGCAACTGGTTGCATTTCTTGCCCATTCCTCCTCCTCCTCCTGCCTGGTCTCCCAACCACTGCTCCCTCGAAGCCCTGGAGTCTTGTGAGCAAAAATTCTGCTTTGTGAGCTACGGGCATTAAAGTTGTGAGCAAGCGATTTAGCTACTGCATAAATCAGTTTGCTCTGGAGCCATCCTTCATCAGCAAAGACAAAAATGTGTGAGCTGGAGGCTAAAGAACTGTGAGCTTGCTCACACTATCAGCTTAGAGGGAACACTGCTCCCAACCCACCTGTGAATGATCTAACCCAACCCACTTGGGTCCCAGACCACAGGATGAGAACTTCTGTTTTCGGAGAACAGCAGTAGTTGATTTCCTAACTCACCCTGTTTCAGTAGCCCATGGCAAAAATGGTCCTTGAGAGAAAAGAGAAGGTACTGAGGCTTTTGTGCTTGGTGTGAGGTTAGGGGTATGCAAGCAGGCTTGCCAAGTACTTACTGTATTTCGGCGGGGGCCGGATACGTCCTGGCAGGACCATCCCCGGGGGAAGGAAAGAAGTGGCGCACGATGCCATCACCAGGAAGTGACGCCGGGCGACGCTCTGGCAATGGGGATGGAAACTTGATGGTACCATTGAGTTTCCAGCCCCATTGCTAGAGCGTCGCCCAGCGTCACTTCCTGGTGATAGCATCGTGCAGCGTGGGTGTTACCCGGGGGGATATTCCGGCCGGGGACTGTGTGTCCCCCGCCGAAATACAGTAAGTACTTGGGAACCCTTATATGCAAGTGTCCTTTTCATGTTTGAAACGCTGGTGATAAATAATAATTATTCAGCAGTATATAATGCTGATCTCAGGCGCGCAGCACTGAGATCATGTGAACCTCCTCTTAATATTATCAAACACACTCTTGAGAACAGGATAGACAAGATGCAAGAATATACAGTTATGCCAAAACTGACAAACAACATTAATCAAAGGCTGAAATATGAATTTGAAACTACCTGGCAAGTTTTCTATGATTGTTATAACCATTCTCTGTAGTTATGCATTTGAATGGTTTAATTTTATATGATAATACTATACATTAGTTTTAATATGAAATGTTAAGGGCATTATTTTTATTTGACTGTTATGAGAAAATGGTAGAATATGTACAATAGGTCACTGTATTGATTCTTTAAGCTATTATGCCATATATATTTCTAAGTTATTACGCCATATATATCATGCCATATATTCTCTAAGCTATTACGCCATATACTCTTTTTAATATATATACATATTTATTTTGATCAAGGAATGTCCCTAGTATCTGTAAAATTGCCCTTTATATTGTGTTTTTGTAATTATATCCTTAAGCATTTTCCCCTAAAAAAAATTATCAAACACAGATTGCTTTTTCCTTAGCATCCTTTAATCTGTTTGCACACCTGGTCTGCAGGTAAAGCAGGATGACAGATTTTGTTCTCTGTTCTTTTAGTGTATAATGGCAAGTCAGGTAGAAATCTGCAGTGTTCAAACGTAAATGCTTCCTGAGCTGTGTTGATAAGTGTGACTTCAGGTTCTAGTCTGCTAAGTAAGTGTTCAAACCCTTCTTTTCCTCTGGGAACTTGCAGATGATTTGAATTAGAAACTGGTTTACAGCTTTGCGTACTAAATCTGGAATCACTCTGTAGCTTTGCAAAGCCAAGTAATTTTATTTATTTGTTATTTCCAGGTACCTTTTGTATGATGTAAATCCACCGGAAGGTTTCAACCTTCGTAGAGATGTCTACATTCGAATTGCCTCTCTTATAAAGACTTTGTCAAAAAGCGAAGCTTGGGTATTGGTTTTACCACCCTGGGGACATCTCTATCACTGGCAAAGCCCTAATATACATCAGGTCCAAATTCCGTGGTTTGAATTTTTTGATGTTCCAAGCCTCAATAAAAACATACCTGTAATTGAATATGAACAGTTTCTTGCAGGTAAAACAATCTGTTACAATATTTTGAAGGAATTTCATTTCAAGTTTTCTGTATATGGCCACATAAAATTAGTTGTAGTAGGATAATATGTAGCACATTTCTGTATTCTTATTCAGTACATTTAACTTTCTTGCCCTTTTCTTTTCAAGCTGTTTTACTGATATTTACATGCCCTGCTCAGTTAAATGAATAAAGACATATACTTAATTGTACAGTATCTATTTTATGTATTTGTTTAAAAGATTTGTTAGCTGTCTTTCTATCTTGTGGAACTCCAGGCGGCTTACAGTGTAAATAAAGCAACAGTTATAAAAACACATAAAAGACCGCAGTTTAAAATCTCCAGTTAGGACTGCCAGTCAGTAAAAAGTAAATTAGTCAAATGCCATCCTAAATAAAACTGTCTTCAGTTGCCCCCTGAAGACTGAAAGTGGGGAGGCCGGGCACACCTCCCTGGGGAGGTTGTTCTGTAATCACGGGGCTGCCTCTGAAAAAGGCCACCAAGAAGTAACTCAACACGTGCTAATGTACAACGATGGATATTGTTTAATCAGAAGTACATTTTAATTTATTAATCGATCTAGTATGTGTTTATCCCATCCTGAGAAGCTCAGAGCAGCAGATATTTTTCTCCCATCTTCATTTTATCTTTATCCATGAGTGAGGTTAAGCTGAGAGATAGTGTCTGGCCAGAGATCACCCAGTATGCTTCGTGGTACAGTAGGGACTTGACCCTTAGCCTCCCTTATCTTGATCTGACACTGACCATTATACCCTCCTGGCTCATTAATGTATTTCAGATCGTATGCCACTTTCATTGACCATTCTCCAGATTACTTCTTTCTGAAAATACAGTGACCCCCATTTAGAATACCTGCACTCCAATGCTCTTTCGAGCAGTTACCTTTAGAGTTTGTTTAGGTAAATAGTTCAGGTTTAGGTAAATGTTTTCCTTAGGTAAATAGATTAGCTTAGAAAGATGTATGTATTTGATTTCAGTTAAGGTTATCCTCAGAAGTTTGTGGCGGGGGGGTAGGGTTTGAACCTGAGTCAGCCTTAATCCAGCCTCTAATTGTTATACCACAGCGGCTGGCTGCGCTTTACATTTACTCTTATCAGATCAAATGTGTGTATATATATATATATATATATATATATGTCTTATAGCTGTGTGCTAATCTTTGTTTGCTTGTTCTCCAGAATCAGGTGGACCTTTTATTGAACAGATATATGTCCTGCAAAACTATGCTGAAGGATGGAAAGAGGGGACTTGGGAGGAGAAAATAGATGAAAGGCCCTGCATTGATCAGCCCACTTATTCCATGGACAAACATAAATACTACAGGTAACCTCCCGAAATAGTAGTTGCATTTACATAGTTCCTCTCTTAGGTAATGAGTCTTGTGATCCTCCCCTTTGGTGAAGTAGAAGGCACTTGGAAATTGGTTGTAATTAACTTTTTTTTTTTTTAACAAAGATGTAATTTTAAATGTCCAGATTGTCCAAATAGGTGATACCTCTTCTTAATGACCTGCAGGAGAGTTCAATACCAGAATGAAATACGTTTTGCATTCTGCATTAATAGTCCTCAAGATGGGTGTTTGTCTGTCAGTAGCAACAGAAAAGAGTCCAGTAGCAGCTTAAAGACTAACAAACCTTGTAGCAGGGTAGGAGCTTTCCTGAGTCACTGCTCCCTTCTTCAGAGCCGTGACTCACCAGAGCTCATCCCCCTGCCACAAACAGGGTTTTTTTAACTTAAAATAGAAAACATGCTGTGTTAACTAACCTCAGTCCCACTTTTCTCCGCAGTGAGAACTCTAAAGTTACTTCCACGCCAGCTAAGTGTTTTGGCTTTGCTGCTAATGGACATTTTGTTTCTTGGTTCCATACTGCATTGCAGTGCTCTTGTGTACCTTCTGGCTTTTTCCTGGCTTTCCTGCAGTCTTTCCTAAGCCTGCTTTACTACAGGCTTCTAGGAAAGATTGCAAGAAAGTTGGGGTGGCTGCTGTGTGGACAGGAAAGTATGGATCTTTCCCTGTCCCAGCCCCCGGGGGGCCTAGACCCCCCCCCCGGCCACTGGAGAGCTTTTTAAAAAAATTGGTAACAGACAAATTGATTTAGATCTATTAATTTCACCTGATTATTATACTAAGGAGCCATATAAGCTGGGAAATTGTGCATTAACAGTCCAACAAGTTGTTTTAGATCCGGGGTGTCAGGCCCCTAGAGGGCTTCTGTCAGGCCCACAGTGGAACCAGCTGTCTTCTGCTTCTTCTTCCAGTTCTGCTGCTGCTGCATCATCGTAGGTTTGCAACCTACAGATACACACCTGAACAGCATACTCAAGATTGCAACAGCACAGACATTTTGATGCAATAATTCAGAGCAAGAGGTGTCAGTTATCAGACACTGTTAAATAAACAAAATATTGCAAGAGTGCTACTGTTTTAAGCCTGTTTTTTATTTTAAGTAAAAAAAAACCCCTTTGTGTTTGTGTCCTTTATAAAGTTTATATCTCCGCTACCTGGCATTAGCTTTTATGACACCCATGGCCCGGCCCAACAAGGTCTCATGTATGTCAGATCTGGCCCTCATAACAATTGAGTTCATCACCCCTGTTTTAGATGATACAATAGGCTATGTGTGACCACTGATTAAAGGTTTTCACCTTCTCTTACAGGGGATGGTTCTGGGGCTATGAGGAAACACGAGGCCTTAAATTAGCCTGTTTATCAGTCCAAGGTTCCGCTTCTATCATAGCTCCTCTTCTTTTGAATATTTCATCTCGGTAAGACATGATCTGCTAACTTTTATCTTGGAGGTTTGCAAGTTCACTTTTGATCTACAGAAAGGAGGTATTTGTAGTCTCTGATTATAATGACTTTGGATTATAATAAATATAAATGAATATGTCCTTGGTAAGATAAATTTTTTCATGGTTTGAAATCTTTTCCCATGGGCCACCCAGCAAAGGTTCTGCTTTGGCACGCTGTGCATAAATGCTGAATATTGCAACACACAGTCTTGGTCCTTTATAGTAGCATTGTAAGCAGCCAAAGGTTTATCCAGAGTTAACTGGGGATGGTTTAGCTTGAAGAAGAAGAAGAGGTTGGATTTATAGCCCGCTCTTCACTTGGAAGTCTCAGAGCAACTTACAATCTCCTTTCCTTTCCCCTCCCCACAATAGACACCCTGTAAAGTAGGTGGGGCTGAGAGAGCTCTTTCGAGGACTGCTCTTGAGAGAACAGCTCTGAGAGAACTTGTGACTGACCCAAGGTCACAACAGCAGCTGCATCTGGAGGAGTGGGGAATTAAACCCAGTTCTCCCAGATTAGAGTCTGTGCTCCTAACCACTGCACCATGCACTCTGAAAGGCTGCACTTCTGGGAGGTGCCACCAGGCAGGGCCAACTGATCCATTAGGCACAGTGCCTAGGGCCCATGATAATTTTAGGGACCCATGAAAATGTTTTGATTTCTTTTAAAAATCAGAAGGAAAAAATGAACTTTTAGGGTCGAAGAAAATGTTTTTGTTTTTTTCTCACCTCAAAAAAACATGAAATATTCAGGGCCCACGAAAATCTATTACATTTTGCCTAAAACAGAAAAAAAAGTTGAAGTATTTAAAGTTAAATCAAAAATAATTTTTAATGTTGATATTATAGTGGGAGTGGCTCACGAAGGTCACAGTGTAGCCCTGCCACCAGATCTACTGCCAGCCAGTTCTTTCTCTGCCTCTTAATTGGCAGAAAGGAGATGAGAAGAAGATGGAGAAGAGAAGAGATTGGATTTATACCCCGTCCTTCACTACCCAAAGGAGTCTCAGAGCGCCTTACAAACCCCTTTCCCTCCCCCTCCCCACAACAGACACCCTGTGAGGTAGGCAGGGCTGAGAGAGCACTGACAGAAACTGCTCTTTTTCAAGAACACTTGACAGAACTGTGGCTTGCCCAAGGTCATCCAGCAGGTGCAAGTGGAGGTGTGGGGAATGAAACCCGGTTCTCCCAGATTAGAGTCTGTGCACTGGCTCACCCCATGATCCTGACCCACTGTCAGGAAAAGAAGTAGGAGAATTTGCAGATGAGCAAGGTACCCACTTTCAGTTAAAGAGGGTGTGTCGTTTGTATGCTGTTCTATCAGGAGCACTCAGTACTAGACCCAGGAAAATCCACCTATTTTCACTCTCCCAGACCAGTTGCACTTTTAGAGCTGTCGGAGTCTCCACAGTTTTTCTGTCTCCTTGCTTTGCATGGAAAACGGATGACTTTCCAGGAGTCAGTGATCGTTTTGCAAAGGAAGATGCTTTCCTTTTTCGCTAGGTCAGTGATGCTAGACAGAGCAGAAAACCTCCTCCACGACCACTATGCTGGCAAAGACTATTGGGATGTGAGTATTTCTCTCAGGGCTATTTCCAGATTATTGATTTGGTTTGCATTAAAATTCGCACCAGCTGGTTTTGTTGACGGTGATTTGACGGATTTCCCCTCACGGTCGGCGGTTGAATAGCTCACTGACTTTTCGCCAAGCACAGTTGCCATTTCAGATGGTTGGGAATTCCACAAGGACTTTGTTCCAATGGGAAGGAGTCTTTTGTGGCAATTCACATCATTTAAGACCATGGCCTCTGTTGTAGCTTTATATTGGCACGCCTGGTTTCGGTCCTCTTCTCCATCAGCAGATACGAGGACCTGTTTGGAGGGGCCTCTCTTTTGACAGCGCTTGGAAAGGTGGACAAATGACAAAATGACAGGCAGAAACCTTGGCGTCCTCCAGTTATTCTCCCTCCGTTTGTGATTGATCTCAAAAGACAACAGTTAGTGGCTGACAGGGCTGGCCCCAGGTGTCTGGGTGCCCTAGGCTGGCCAGCCTGTGGCGCCCACCCCACCAGGGATGCCAACCTCCCAGTGGGGCCTGGAGACCGGGGGGGGGGCGGCCCGAGCGGTGCCCGGTTACCCCCACCCCCCACACAACTGCAGCCCCCCCAGGCAAGCCAGGGAAGAGGCGGGGTTTTCCCCCACTCCTTCCCTCGGAGCTCCGGCTTTCCTGGGCGTTCTGCAGCTGCGGGGCGCCGAGGCAAACCAGGGAAGAGGCGGGGGTTCAAACCCCTGCCCCTTCCCTCCCAGTGCTGGCTTGCCTCGGCCCTCCGCATTCCCTTTAAGCCGAGCGCTGGCTTGTCCAGGGGGGAGGGCGGGCAAGCTGTGCCACTGCCGCCACCGCCGCCGCCTCCTGAGCCCTGCCTAGTGGGCGAGCCGGCTGTGGCGACTGACCTGTTGATCTCCTGGCCAGCAGCGTACAAAGACATGAGGACTGTGGGCAGGCAACTGAACTAGAGCTTTCTGCCCGTCACGAAGCTGCCTTGTACTGAATCAGACGCTTGGCCCATCACGGTCAGCACTGTCTGTTCAGAGCGGCAGCGGCTCTCCAGGGTCTCAGGCAGAGGCCTTTCCCATCACCTCCTGCCTGGTCCTTATAACTGGAGATGCCAGGGGTTGAACCTGGGACCTTCTGCGTGCGAATCTGAGGCTCTGAGCCGCATCCCTTCCCTCAAATTAAGAAGCAAGAACCAGAGAAACATACAAGGAAGCAGGCAGGGGCCTGTAGAGCAGGAGAATGTTTCCGTGGGGAGCTGTCCAGGCTGGTGCACAAGCAGGTTCTTAGAAGATGGTGAACCAGCAGAGGTTGCACCCCAAATGAGGAGTTACACTGGGAATCCAGAATGTGGTAGACCAAGCAGAAAACCTTCTTCACGACCGCTATAGGTCTAAGGTGTTGGAAACTCACTTCCTGACAGTTGTGAACTTGACCATGGTCAGCAGAGGTTACCATTAAGTGGAGATTACCATTAAGTGGACTCTTGGGAGGAGATACTGAGCCCTGGTAGTTGGAAGAAGAGAAAGTAGGCCAATAGCTGTGGTGTAGGGTGCATAAGGGGGGAAATGCTGTTGGGTGCTGCAACTACAGCAACGTTTACATGCTGGCACATAGGGAGTTCTGGTAGGCATCTTTCAGGAGTTGGGCAGTGTGTGCTGTCCTCCCCGCAGGGCACGCACAGAGAGACAGTAACCGCCCTCAGGGAGGGATTTGACTCCCAGATCTTTGACAGGAATTCTAGAATGTTCTGGAGATTTCTTCTGCCCCAGCCCAAAACCATTATGTGCAACTGTGAAGATGCTCTGGCAAAGTACATCAGGTACAGCTAAGCAACCTTTTGATCTTATGTTCACTTTCCGGCATCTCCAGTTTAAAAGGATTTTAGTCATGAGACCGGGAAAGGCCTTTGCATGAGAACCTGGAGAGATGGTGCTAGACCACTGCAGTCTGAAGCAGTTTCATATCTTTTTAAGCTGTTTGTATCATGGTAGTCCAGCAAAGCCCAGCACCGCCGCCAGTGAGAATCCATCAAAACATAATTCCATGTGATGTGAGAAAATTGGCATTGCATAGCAGTGTGTTCACAACATAGCACCTGAGGTTGTTACGATCAATGCCGCCTCTAAGCTGTGGAGTCTTGTGAGCAAAAATTCTACTTTCTGAGCTACTGGCATTAAAGTTGTGAGCGAGCGATTTGGCTGCTGCATAAATTAGTTTGCTCTGGAGCCATCCCTTCCTGAGCTGAGACAAAAATGTGTGAGCCAGCAGCTAAAAAACTGTGAGCTAACTCACACTCACTCAGCTTAGAGGGAAGAACAAATTTAGAGTCCAGTGGCACCTTTAAGACCAACAAAGATTTATTCAATGACAGTCTGTTTTTTATTTCCTCCTGCACACATGCAACTTTTGCCACAAAATTAGACCCATGATCCCAAACTACCTCAAGGGAACAGTTCTTTGATCTACAGCATGCTGCAGCAGGCTTCCTAATCTAGAGTACATTGGAAGATGGTCACGACAGTGAAAAAACTGGGTTCGACTGAAGGGTGTTCAAAGGAGGCCAGTAACAGCAGATTCCTTCTGAGAAGCTTAGATCTTTATTTGGTTGGTCTTGATCAAGGAAATCATCTGTCTCTACAGGAGTTCCAGACACTAACAAAGCAAAATGTACATCTCATATAGGCAAAATTACATCCCTACAGAAAAGTAAAACTTGTCCAGTTATTGATTAACAACTCCATACTGTAGCAAGTAGAATCAATCAGACAACGCCATCCACTTCCTTCTCCAAGACCCTTAAGATTTTTTTCTTAAAACTTTTTGAGAATCCTACTAACTTGTTTGTCTCACACTAAACCAGGGGTCCTCAAACTACGGCCCGCGGGCCACATGCGGCCCGCCGAGGACATTTATGCGGCCCGCCGAGTGTTTATTCCCTCCCCCCCCCCGCCCGGAGCCACCTCCTCCTCGGGGAGCGCAGCAGCAGCGCCCCCACCCGCCTGCCGGGCTCCTCCTCCCAAGTAGCCCCATTGGGAGAGGCACTGCCGGCTCGCTCACTAGGGCGGCGGGCTCTTAGGGGCGGCAAATTGCCGCCCCCGCCCCCCAAGCCACCCCCCCCCCCCCGCAGCCTCTTTCTTCCTCCAGCAGCCCTGGGCGGCAAGAGTGCCCAGGAGCTGAGGAGGAGGAAGGGGCGAGCAGGCTGGTCGTGGGGGAGGGGGCGAGCGCGGCGGCGGGGCGAGCAGGCTGGTGGGGGGAGGGGGCAAGCGCGGCGGCGGGGCGAGCAGGCTGGTGGGGGGAGGGGGCAAACGTGGCGGCGGGGCGAGCAGGCTGGTCGTGGGGGGAGGGGCGAACGCGGCGGCGGGGCGAGCAGGCTGGTGGGGGGGAGGGGCGAATGCAGCGGCCCTCCAACGGTCTGAGGGACAGTGAACTGGCCCCCCGTTTAAAAAGTTTGAGGACCCCTGCACTAAACTGTTTTTCTTGTGTAAATATTTGCTAGCAAAAGCGTTAATACTG
Source organism: Gekko gecko (assembly GCA_029375565.1). Classification (NCBI taxonomy): domain Eukaryota; kingdom Metazoa; phylum Chordata; class Lepidosauria; order Squamata; family Gekkonidae; genus Gekko; species Gekko gecko. Next base: position 331,003,849 of record JAPDNY010000001.1, on the reverse strand, counting down.
CTGACAAGCATGTTTTAACTTCTTAGCTAAGTAGAGTATGGGTTAAAAAGATTATTTCCTTAACGCAGCAACTCACTTGGCAGTTAGAGATACTAAAAGTGCATGCATGGCTGGTACATTTCTACTACTGCTTGCTTCAGCATTCTGAGATGGTCGGGCCCTGTTCTCCTTGATAATGTCTCCTTCACTCAGCAAACACGTTCCCATTGCGACAAAACAAAACGGGCATCTCGCGGAACCTCACTGTTCACTTTCCCCTTCATGCATCAGATAGAAGGGGCCCTAGCCCACAAAAGCTTATACTTTGTTCAAACCATTGGCCTTCAAGGGGCCCGTAAGAGTCAGATAAACACGGAAGTGACCAAAAATCCAAGCAAGTGGCAAACGCCCCACCTAGAACCGTCTAGTCATGCCCCTTTGGAATTGATGCTGAGACACCTGCGTGCTCGCGCTCTTCCTGAAAGAATTCTTGGCGTTTTGATTGGTTAATCAACAGAAAGGTTTTTATTTTCCCTGACAGACTCGCCGAAGCATGGTGTTTGCTAAGCACTTACGTGTGGTGGGAGACCTGTTTAGAGCCAAATATCTCAGTTCCACCGATGAGAAGGACAGGACGCAGTACAATGAAGACTGGACAAAGATGAAGGTAAAATGGGCGTTTATTTCTCTCTGCTCTGATTGCCCGTCCCCATTTGGAGGCGGTCAACCTCTGAATCCCAGAGGCAGGAGGTAACACCAGGGGGAAGACTGCGGCCTCTACGCCCTGTTGTTGGCCTTCCAGAAGAACTGGTTGGCTGCTGTGTGAGGCAGGATGCTGGGCTGGATGGACCACTGCTCTGATCCAGCTGGACTCTTCTTGTGTTCTTCCACTTGTGGCTTAAGTCATCTTGGCTCTGCCAGAGTTCAAACAGTTGTTTTGAAGTGGAATGCAGAAAATAAATTTCCCGTTTGCATCTGCCTCACTCAAGTAATTGTTTCCGTATCACTTCGTGTAGAACAACCGCGCCGTCAACTGCAGTTATCTGACGTGTGTATGCACTGGGGAGGAGCCGTATCTTAGCAACCAAGCACATGCTTTGTGTGTTCAATGGGAACCTGCTGCCCATTGCCTCTTCCATGATGTAACAGGCCCTGTGCATTTGCATGCCTTTCAAGGTCACACCTTGCCCTCCCCCCTTTTATAGTACAGGAGTCCCCAACCGTTTTGAGCCTGTGGCACCTCGGGAGTTCTGACACAGGGTAGTTGGCTAGTGTAGTTGAATAGTGTAGACCAGGGGTCTTTTGGGGAGGGAGTGGACCGGAGCGCAGCTCCTGCAGCTCAGGAGCCAAGCCCCGCCCCCAGCCAGCGTCCCTGGAGTCTTTCAGGCAGCCGAATGTCAGTTTCAGCTCCATTATATCCTATGGGCCATTGAAGTCAATGGTGAAAACATAGGGTATATTCTGGGGGCTGGAGGGGAGGGGTCTGAGGGAGAGGCTCCAAACTCACAGGGTAGCTGAAGGATCCTCTCCTCAAGATACCCACCAAGTTTCAAGAACATTGGATCAGGAAGTCCAATTCTATGGGCCCCCAAACAGGTTGCCCCTATTCCCTCCATTGTTCTCTATGGTGGAAAAAAACCTTACTTTTTCCCACCATAGAGAACAATAGAGGGAATGGGGGCAACCTGTTTTGGGGCCCATAGAATTAGACCCCCTAATCCAATGTTATTGAAATTTGGTGGGTATCTTGGGGAGAGGCTCCATAAGCTACCCTGTGAGCTTGGAGCCTCTCCCTCAAACCCTCCCCTCCAGCCCCCAGAATATACCCTATGTTTTCACCATTGACTTCAATGGCCCATAGGATATAATGAGGCTGAATTGCTGCCGAATTTCTTTCATTCCCTCCTTTCCTTCTTCCCTTCTCTCTTTCTTTCTTTCTTTCCCACCTTCTTCTCTTCTCTTTTTTCCTCCTTCCCGTTTCCCTCCTTCTTCCCTCTCTTTCTTTCCCTCCTTTCCTTCTCTTTCTTTCCCTCTTTCCTTCCTTCTTTCCTTCTCTCTACTCTCTCTCTTTCCTTCCCTCTTTCCTCCTTCTGTGGCCCAACTCTAGTGAGAAGGAGTTTAAACTTTAAACCCCTTCTCTCTTAGCTCCGCCACCCAAGCCAGCTGGGGAAGGGAAGGGGAGGCTTTTGAAGATGCCTCCCCCCCTTTTGCTGCCCCTTCTGACATCACTTCTGGTGATTTCAGGGGGCGTGGCACATGCTAATAGCCTAATAGCTCATTAGCATACCATATGCTAATGAGCTCCTGCAGCTGTTTTTCTACGAAAAGACCCCTGGTTGTAGACCATATATAACAACATCAAATAAAGCCCCAAATTATTCCAATTCTTAACCAATCTTTATTATTTAAATGTTCTTATTTAAATATACTATTCAAAACCATTTGGTACACAGACAAGTTAAGAACTTGAGGGAAACTTTACAATCCCAGAAAAAACGCCACTGTTCCAAAATGAAGAAAAGGCTTCTCAATTCCAAACTGGAAAAACACTAATGTCCACGAAGCAAGTGCATCCCGTCTTTAAGACTTGAGGGAAACAAATGATGAGCTGCAGATGACCCGTTCTCCAGATTGTCCAATGGGTTTTGGAGGCACTTCTTTCTGGGAGAACCCATCGATGTGCAGTCCCGGTAAAGGGATCGATAAACCCACATTTGTGTTTTCCCCGTTTGGAACGGAGAAGCCTTTTCTCCATTTTGGAACAGTGAAGTTTTTTTCTGGGATTGTAAAGTTTCCTTCAAGTTCTTAACTTGTCTGTGCACCAGTTGTTCTGAACAGTATATTTAAATAAAAAGAACTGTTTAAGAACTGGAATACTTTGGAGCTTTATTTGATGTTAAGTTACATACAGGGTAGTTGGCGGCACAACTACAGATGGCCCCTGGGGAAGGCAGGACCAGCCACAAAACGGCCACTGCAAGAGGTAGAGACAGGAGCACGCAGGAAAGACGCACACAGGAAATGCAGACACAGAGGATGAGAGGAGTAATTCCAAGCAATGCGCCAGGAAAGGGGAGAGAGAGAACAGAACAAACACGATGGTGGCAGCTCGTGCTGAAGCGGTGCTGTTTCCAGCTGCATAGCCGGTCAGATCCCCAGTCTGGTCCAGAAGCCCTGCTGGCCATGCCCACTTTCTAAAAACACTTAGCAGCTACCAGAAAAGGGGTTGGCGGGAGTTGCACCACACCAGTGTTCCCTCTAAGCTGAGTTAGTGTGAGCTAGCTCACAGGTTTTTAGCCTCCAGCGCACACATTTTTGTCTTAGCTCAGGAAAGATGGCTTCAGAGCAAACTAACTTATGCAATAATCAAATTGCTCGCTCACAGATTGAATGCCAGTAGCTCACAAAGTAGAATTTTTGCTCACAAGACTCCACAGCTTAGAGGGAGCATTGCTGAGGACCCCCTCACTTTGAAGGAAGCAGTTAAAATATATATTTGCACCGTGTGAGCACAATTCCCTTAAAGAAACCCGCTTGTAGTTTACTGATTCATGCTTTGTACAAAGGCAGTTAAACGTACAAACAGGCTGACAAGTTAACAGCGAGTCACACACAGAGCCCAGCTCAATGCTCCTTTCCCCCCGGTACGATTGGGGTTGTTCACGAGCAGAGATCTTTTCCCACTGAACCGATGCCGTTTTGTTTCAGCTTCAGCATGTGCTGGTTCTTCTGTGCTTAGGTGAAACTGGGCACGGCCATGGGTGGCCCCTACCTGGGAGTTCATCTCAGGCGCAAAGACTTCATCTGGGGTCACAGAAACGATGTGCCAAGCCTCCGGGGAACAGTTAAGAAGATCACCAGCCTGATGAACCTGCAGAAGCTCGAGAGAGTGTTTGTAGCCACGGACGCAGTCGCAGACGGTAGGCGGTCTTTTCGTTCCCCCTTAATACTTCATTATGCTCTGGACTGAGCCTGTTGCATTTAGCGTTTGGGGATTTCTGAGCAGCAAGAGTCTCTACAAGAACCATCACAACAGTGGTGAACAAAGGCAAGATCTGTTCCAGTTTGGTGTAGTGGTTAAGTGTGCGGACTCTAATCTGGGAGAACCGGGTTTGATTCCCTACTCCTCCACTCGCAGCTGGATGACCTTGGGCAAGCCATAGTTCTGTCAGAGGTGTTCTTGAAAAGAGCAGTTTCTGTCAGTGCTCTCTCAGCCCCATCTACCTCACAGGGTGTCTGTTGTGGGGATAAGGGAAAGGAGTTTGTAAGCCACTCTGAGACTCTTGAGTGAAGGGCAGGGTATAAATCCAACCTCCTCTTCTTCTTCCCTGGGTCACGGGCTTTTGTTTGTTTAGAACAGTTTTATTTGACATCAGCTTCTCTACCAGTTTCTTGAGGTGACCCACATAACACAAACAGAAATACTGTAAAATCAGTTGGGATAGCCAGATCAGTTAAACAAAGAACAATAGAACTCAACCTTGAAAGAGCTGACCCCGCCAGGTTTCTCGGTCCTTCGTCAGTCTCGAACCGTAGGGCAGGGGGTGGGGGGGTGGAGGCGGCCATACTCATCCAAGAGGTTTCCTCCTTCGGGGCACACCCTGTCCCAAAGACCACCAGTATTGATTGTGTGGGCCTGGGGTGGGATGCTAAGGAGAGTTTGGCTGGCTGGTGTACCGACCGCCTAGCGCCCCAGTGGACAGCCCACTGAGCCTGCCTGAGGCAGTAGTGGGCTGAGCCTTGGAGTTCCCGAGACTAAAAGAGCTGGGGGGGTTTCAGCGTCCGTGCTGATGCTGCCACTTCCTTGCAGGCTTTGGACCTGGCATCCTCCATGGCAACGCTCTCCTAGATTGTTTCAGGTCCCGCACATCAAGCAGGCCACATGCTTTGATCTCTGGCGTGGGGATAGGTATCGATCTGATCGCTGAGGATGAAGCGTCACGGTCACATCGTTTTGCTCTGGAGGCTCGGCGTAGTGTCCCAGCCCCCTCCTGTCTAGGTGGCGAGTGGATTTACGCTCACCCGCAGAGACTAATGGACCCAATCGGGTTTCAGAATGCTCTGTGGGAACTGATCCCCCCCTCCCCGGTGGTTCATTAGATGAGCTGATAGAGGACTGGATTTCCTCTCTCTCTGAAGCCATCGATGAAATCACACCCACACCCACACCCACATGTCCTCTATGCTCCCGGCCTAGATTGTCCCCGTCCCCCCCCGGTACACTCCAGAAATCAGGGGGATGAAACGGGAGTGAACTTGCGATGCAGCTGCAAGAGCATCTTACAGGTCTTTTATCCCATGAGGTGGTGGTGAAGGCTGCTGGGAAGGAGTTCTATACAGCCCCCATCACATCCGCTAGCTGTCACCCAGCACGATTGTTTAGGGTAATTACGTCCTTCACATCTCTCACAGAGAGAACCCAAAATACTAGGAATTCAGCTATCAGCTGTGAGACTTTTGTGAGCCTTTTTTGCAGAGAAAGTCTTGTCGCTCTGCCACAATCTCCTGGCCAATATTGAAACCGTAAGTGAACTGGAGGCCCCTTGGCCATCTGTGGATTGAGCTTTGACAGCTCCCGGGCTGATGTTGACAGGATCCTGGGTGCTGTTAGGCCGGCCCCATGCCTCTTGGGCCCGAGTCCCCCTTGGCTGGTGAGAACTGGTGCCGAGGGGATAGGGGGCCCCCGGTGGACATTATCAATCTGTCCCTAGATTTGAGGGCCTGCCTGGAGGGTTTGAAAGAAGCTGTGGTCGTTCCACTCTTTAAAAAGTTGACTCTGGTTCCCTTGGATCCTACCAATTACCGCCTAGTCTCAAATCTTTCGTTTTTGGGGCAAGGTGATTGAGAGAGTGGTTGCAAGCGGCTCCGTTTCCTGGATGACACATTGGCCCTGGACTCATTCCAGTCTGGCTTCCACCCCAGCCATGGGATGGAGAGAGCTCTGGTCGCCCTCAAGGATGAGCTCTACAGGCAGCTGTATTGGTTCGGGTTGGCACTGCTGGTGTTGTTGGATCTCACAGCAATGTTCCACATGGTTACCATGATCTTTTGACCCACCATCTCACCAGCATAGGAGTCCAAGGGAGTCTTGAAGTGGCTTACCTCATTTCTCCAGGGACAGAGAGTGGCGCTAGGAGAGAGGGTATCGCACACAGGGTGCCTCAAGGGACAATCCTCTTCCTGATGTTATTTAACATCTGTATGCGCCCCCCTTGCCCAGCTAGTTTGGAGGTTTGGGCTGGGGTGTCACCAGTATGCAGATGACGCCCAGCTTTATCTGTTGGTGGCTGGCCAACAGGACACTGCCCCAGTAAATCTGGCAGAGGGGCAGGGGGCTATGGTGGGGTGGCTAAACAGAACCGGCTGAGACTGAGTCCTTTCAAGACGGAGGTTCTGTGGTGGGCCAGGGGAACGGGACTCTGGTGTGGGGTGTCAACTCCCGGCTCTAGATAGTGCGCCTTGAGACTGGAACCTACCGTTAAGAGCCTGGCTGTGATCCTGGATGCCTCTCTGACAATGGAGGCCCATGTCAGAAATGTTGCCAGACTGGCGTTTCTTCAACGTGCCAAGTCAGGCAACTAGCCCCGTACCTGTCCTGTCCTGACCTAGCCACTGTCATCCACGCAACGGCCACCTCTGGGCTGAATTCCTGTAACATCTTAACATGGCCTGTTGGGATCACCATGTAATGTTATACCACCACCAGCACTTTCTTCGTTATGTATTTGAGTTTTATGATGATTCCTCTGTGTTTTAATGTATTTTAACTTTTCCGCCCTGAGCCTGCCTGGTAGGGAGGGTGGGATATAAATCGAAATAAATAAATAAATAGATAAAATAACTTGCTCTATGTGGACCTACCCTTGAGGCCGACCCGGAAACTCCAACTGGTGCAGAATGCAGCAGCGTGGATCCTTAGAGGGACACCATGCACAGCATACATCCAACCTGTACTGTGTGAGCTGCACTGGTTTCCAGGGGAATACTGGATCAGGTTCAAGGTCTTGGTATTGACCTTCAGGGCCTTAAACGGTCAGGGACCTGTGTACCTTTCCTGGTATACCCCCAGAAGAGTGTTGCACTCTGCAGATCAAAATCTGTCGGTGGTCCCCTGCCCGAGACACCTGGCTGTCCTCAAACAGAGCCAGGGCCTTTTCTTCCCTGGCAACTTTTCTGCCTTTTCTTCCCTGGCTCTGCGGAGTAACATCCGTGCCTTGCGGGACTTGTTCCAGTTCCGCAGGGCCCATAAGGCAGAGGGATGTTCCACCAGGCGTTTGGTTGTGGACAGCGATGGTTCCATTCCGGCACTCCCATTCTCCTCCTCCTCCCCCCTCCTGTGAGACGGAGGCGTTACTGGCGTCTCCTGTGCCATCCTCAGCTATATTTCTCTGTTACTGGTTTTTAATCTTGTTTTAATTGATGTCGTACACCGCTCCGAGCCCGGCTTGCCAGAGGAGGGCGGTTGAAAAATCTAAATAAATGAATACCCAGCAGCAATAGACTAAGGTTAAAAAAACGACAACAAATATCTGGGAGGGGGAGATGGGGTGGCTATTGTTTCGCTGTTGCCAAATTATGTCTCTCTTGCCAGAGAGGACAGAAATGTCTTCTCCGGGCACCTGCGTCATGAAAGAGAAAGTGCTAAGTGCAGGGAGGGAACCTCACAGATGACGCACCACTGCCCGCCTGCCCAGAGAGAGAGGCTGTTTCTCGTAATGGCTTGCAAAGGGGTGTCCATGTTAGTCTGTTGGAGCAAAATCAGTCAAAATCCAGTGGCACCTTAAATCTTGTTAGTGTTAAAGGTGCGACTGGAATTTCCTGTTATTCTCTCTTTCATAACAACCCATGTCTCTTCAGGAAATGGGAGCCTGCAGGGCAGGACCGCACTTGAAAGGCTCGACAAGTGAGTGGGTTCGGTTGTCTTTCACTGTTGAGTGCTCATTCCTTTCCCTCATGTGTGTTGCCCACTGCCTGGGTCACGGCTACGGCACGTGCCCGGTCATGGATGAGCCCCGGATCCCACGTCAGTCTGGCTGGAGGAGAGCGGGCCCCCCAATCCACTTCTGACACCCTTTTATTGTTTCTGGTTGTCACTGTGCCATGAAGCCAAACCTGTTCCAGGCCTACTGTAGTTGCCCTTGCTTTTGTTGCTCGGTGGACAGCTTTCATGAGACAGCCGTCTCGTATCCTTTTGCAGAGATCGAAGAGTTAAAGGGCCTGCTGCCAGGGATGGTGAGATTTGAGCCTTCTTGGGAAGAGGTGGAACTCTACAAGGATGGAGGAATAGCCATCATCGATCAGTGGATATGTGCCCACGCCAGGTAATGGCATTCGCTTTTATCAGAGCGGCCACCAGGCCTGCATGAACGCCCCACAGGATCAGAATAATGAGGAACGATGTTGTACTTGACAAGCACAAAAACTGCTTACTCCGCTGTAGGGACAGCGACTCATGACTGCAGCAGCACTATCCTGCCCGTGCTCCTGAGCTACTGATTTAAACAGGCATCCTGCATCTGGTACTGGAGGGAGCAGATGTCCATCATGAGGCCCCTTTCCCTGTCTGCTACTTCACAAGGGCTGTGTGGAGAGGTTGGGGCAGTCTGTACCTCTGGGAAAGCACCTCCTTTGGTCACAGGCAGGGTTATTAGGCTTTTGGCGATCCCCAGTCTATCCTTGTTCGGCTAGTAGAAAGTAGGTCGTAGGCCTCCCTCTTAGTAGAGTGGGACAACTCCATTTAAAAAATATATATTTCACAACCTTTTCTCTCCTCCGGAAGATGGCAGGCCTTTAGCCTCACTGTTTTCAGCAAAAGCCGTGAGGGTTGAGAGCTCACAGTTGAAGGCCTTGCAGATGTGTTCTTCTGTCCTTGCTCTGGCTGGGATGTAGGCTTGCCAGCCCTCCCCCCACGCACACACACACACTGGGGGTATGGGATCCCCTGCCCCCTAGAGGCCCTTCCCTGCCCCTGTTCAGCTGGCTGGTGGGGTGGGAGAACAGCAGCAAACTGGGGGGACGCCACTCCTCATGCACCGGAAGTAATATCAATGCATTCCCAGTGACGCTCTGGTACTTGGGCAGAACTCTATGGTTTTACCATAGAGCATCACTGGCATCACCCAGTGACATGCTGACATCACTTCAGGACATGGCTCACGTAGACAGGCGCAGGTTTCTGATGTTTTAAGTCCCAGTGAGATCTCTCTGTCGCCTTTCCTCTGTTCCCTTGGGCCATTTAAGGCTGTTTGATTACTTGCACAATGTGTACAGTTTTTTCTAGTACGGGCTGTAATAAATGGGAGGCTGTTTGCCTAAGGGAGACGTCTCTGTGTACCCTGCCATAAGCTCTTGAGCTGCGTCCAGGAGAGTATGGTGATAGATGGGGGAGAGCTGGAGGAATGTTCTCACCACTTGGCTGAGCTGGGGAGGTGGAGGCAGGGGAGGATTTTACTCTCTTACTATTAGAGCTGGTTTTACTATTCCAGTCCAGAGCCCTAAAAATCAATAGTGCAAGACCTGGAGGGCTGGATAACACGGGCTTGATGGGAAGTGGGGAGTCAACTCCCCCAGCTTACAATTGGTCTCAAAGAGTCGGGGGGGGGATTGAAATGGTCTGTTTTGCTTTGGAAGGCACCCTAAAGGACAGGGAGGCTCAAGACAGCCTTTGTTGTGTTTCTGCCACCTTCCAGCCCATTCCTTGGACAAGGAGCGGTGAGGTCAAGTGAAGAGCAGTCTAGGTTATCTAGTTATTTTCTTTTTGGTTTATTTTTAGTGTTCTGCTGTATCTTCAGCTCTGTTGTGATCAGTCCTCAGGTACCTGTGTTGGATCTATACTAGTTAATAAGATCCTTTTCTTATAAAGTTGTCTGCCTACACTGAAACCCTTACCCACGTGCCTGGCCATTTGCAAACATGCAAGCATACCCCCCTTTCTGGTGCAATAGGAGCAGTAAGATTATGGGGAGGGGCAATAGGATTTAAGGAAGCCTTGAGTGGTGGCAGTCTCCACCAGAGAAAGAGGGACCTCAGAACCTGAGGTGAGAGGGTTAGGGGAGGAAACCCGGGGAGGAGCTGTGGCTCAGAGATAGAGCATCTCCTTGCCCTGCAGAAGGTCCCAGGTTCTATCCCCAGCATCTCCAGTTTAAAGGATCAGGTAGTAGGTGATGTGAAAGACCTCTGGCCTGAGACGCTGGAGGGCCGCCTCTAGTCTGAGTAGACAATACTGACTTCAATGGACCGGGGGTGTGATTCAGTATAAGGCAGCATCATGTGTTCAAAAGGTTTCCCAGAAGGAGTTAGAACACTTCACACACACACAGGTGCGGCACAAGATCTTGTACAAGAGGAACTGTGCTACGTCTATTTATGTTTCCCCCTTGCATATTGCTGGAGCCAAGCCTTTGTGTCTTAATTTGAGGTACACAACCTGCCCTTGCCAGGCCCAGCTGAGCAAATCATACACCAGAGGAAATAAGAAAACCACACATTATGACAACTCAGAAAAATGGCAGTGAAGTGGAAACCGTAGGATGCCCCCGTGGCCTTCACGGGAAAGCGTCTCATTCATAGACTGCTGGTATCAACGTGTATCCTAAACACAGGGTTTCAAAATCATAAATACACCCCCCCTGCAGTTGTTTTCCCTCCTTCACTTATTTTCTTTTGAATTCCTTTACAGGTACTTTATAGGCACTTCGGTCTCAACGTTCTCCTTCCGCATTCACGAGGAAAGAGAGATTCTGGGCTTTGACCCCAAAACAACTTACAACAGATTTTGTGGCGATGAAGAGAGAACTTGTGAGCAACCAACTCACTGGAAAATTGTGTATTAACGTAGTTGGCTGCAGAGAACAGTTGCCCTTGTGGGCTCACCAAAGCAACATCTTTTTTATGGGATGGAATTATTTTGGACCGTCTGTTGCTTTTGTATTCCTGGAGATAGACACGTACAAAAACGTGGCAATTCATCCCCTCGGCCAGCACAAAATGCCATTATTCTGACAAGAGTGTCTGAGAGGATACCGCGGATTTGATCAGGTAGTATTTGTAATATCATTAAAACAGTTGTGAGAGTTCCTTCTTTATCTGAGAAAAGTTTTGGGTCATTTTTGTTTTACCTGTCTATAAGGAAGTTTTTGGCTGTAGTTAATTTTGTAGGAGGTTCTATACAATATGAGAAGTTCTGTAGAGGTGTTTTTTAAAAAAAGTCTTAATGGCTAAGAAAAACACATTAAGGGTCTGTCTATATTTTGAGTCCAGCTGAACCTCTACCATAGTGACCATCCACCTGCTTCTGCTGGTCAACATGGGGCGCATTCAGCAATTTCTATGGGAAGTCCTTCACTTGGTCTGTATAATACTCCATTTCATGTATGTTTTTTTCCTTGCTGCTGCACTGATTATCCTGTGCATTTGCTGCCACAAGCCTGTCCCTGCGTGAAAACCGCCAAAATTTTACTCACTCGAAACGTATAGCGTAAAAGTCGGAGGAACTTGGGGAAATGATGAAAGACACCCCCACCCCTGAAATAGGTTTTCTTTTGGAATGGGTGAAATGTGCCGACATGTAACAGGGTGGTGGAAAGGGCTGTCAGGTCACAGCCAATTCACGGCAATCCTGCAGGGTTTCCAAGGCAAGAGACAAGCAGAGCAGAGGTGGTTTGCCGTTCCTTGCCTCTGTGTTGCAACCCTGTACTTCCTTCGTGGTTTCCCATCCACATCCCAGCCAGGGCTGACCCTGCTTGGCTTCCGAGATCTGACGAGTGGCACTTTCACACACACGAAATAACACACTTTCAGTGCACTTTACTGTGTGAAATGGCAAGATGAGATCCACTTGCAAGCAGTTGCTGAAGTCGACTGAAACTGCATTATTTAGCATGTGTGAAAGTGCCCATGATCAGGCTAGCCTGGGCTATCCAGGTCAGGGCTAACATAATCTGGAACATGGGGTTTGCAGCTCTCTTGTCACTTTAACACTGGGCATATTTGCAGTTTTGCCTGTTTTTCTGTTATGTATGCACCCTTGACACAGAACTTTGAGCGTGTGTGTGTGGTAAAGTACAAAGTTTAAGACTGTTGGCTAGAAGGTATCCCACAATCCCGGTGGCCAGAAGACTAATGATAAAGGTGTGGCTGCATGTATCTGCTATGCCAGAGCTACAGAAACTAGTTTAGCTAGTAAAGGTTTCCCTTGCTCGAAAGCAAGTCTAATCCGACTCTAGGGATGCGGTGCTCATCTCCGTTTCCAAGCCGAAGAGCCAGCGCTGTCCAGAGACATTTCGGTGGTCATGTGGCTGGCGTGACTAGATGCCGAGGTGCACAGAAGGCTGTTACCTTCCCACCGAAGCGGTACCTATTTATCTACTTGCAGTTTCTTGCTTTCGAACTGCTAGGGTGGCAGGAGCTGGGGCCAGAGACAGGAGCTCACTCTGGCATGTGGCACTCGGGTCTTGAACTGCTGAACTACCGACCTTCTGGTCTACAGTTCAGTGTCTTAACCACTTGAGCCACCACTTACAAATGTGGCAAGTGCTGGAACACCACCCAGTTAGAGAGGTTTTTATCAAGAGCCAGGGCTGGCCATGACTCATGGACCAGTCATTTCAGCCTGTCCCATTACTTAGCCTGGAGAGTCTCAGAGGATGAAGTCCCTCTCTCTCTCTCTGATCACTTACAAGCTTACAAAAGTGCCCCCCCGCCCCCCGGTCACACTTTTTCTGGCCTGCTGTTTTTAAAAGTCAAGCCAAGGCATAGTGTATAATTTCAGGGGCTCGTATCTTGTAACTTGCAGTCACTGTCTGTCTGAACGAACACCCCCCCCCCCAATCCCTTTAATCCAGGCATCTAAAACCTGGAGAATGGTGCTGTTGAGGAAGGGGGAACAGCTCTGTGGGGGATGAAAGCTGGACTGCCTTAGAAAGACCTCTGACCTGAAACACTAGAGAGTCAGTCAGTGTACACAGTGTCCAGTTCAATCCAGTCGCTTTACACACAAAGGACTACATTCTCTGATTTCAAATCAAGGCCAACAAGAACACACTCTGGAGCGCAAGAGAGGAGGGTACAGCTTTATTGACAAGTTATGATGTAGGCTATCACATTAAGAGGGTTTTTTTAATGCAGAAGGATCAAGGGTTTGTTATTTATTGCTTTAAATATGGCCAGAGCACTTAATTATAGGAGCAGTATATGTTATGCCTCCCATTAGCTTTTACAGAGTGAGATGCATTGTAAAGCGAAGGGAAGTGGCTCACTGCATGTCTGAAAGCCCACTTACACATTCGGACAGCAGAAACAGTCTAAGGTCAGAGGACGGAGCTACTGAATGCCTTCCAAAATGGTACCACGCTTGAGTATTACAATTGCTTCAGGTGCCTCAAAACTGAGAATGCCTTCGCTGTGCATTTCCAATAAACACAACACCAAGACGCCAATAATGTTTGTGTCCATTTTATTTGCGGACTTGCTTGAATATTTGAGTTCCCATCACAATGTATCCTCCCCCCCTCCTCACCGTTCTGAAAAGAGACCAGACTTTCCACAGCAGATTGTGCTTCGACTGCAGAGACGACAAAACCTGAAGAACTTTCCTCGTATTGCAAAATAAAAATAACTCTGCATCGCAGTTAATGTGGCAACATCAGCCGTGTATTTCCAATACTCCCATCTTTGCTCTGTGAGGAAATGGGCTGGCGGAGTCGGGAGGAGATGGGAATGCAGCCCTGCCCTTCCTGGCTAGCGTGAGGAAGCACCCGTTCTTTAGAGTTTGGTACAGAATTGTTGCCCTGCTGGTCACAAGTGACAGAAAATGCAAACTAGGTATAGTGCCAGGAAGAGTCCTGACTGATTTGTGCTGGTGTTAGGTAAGTTAACCTGATCAAGGGACTCTACGCCACACTTCTCCCTGTCCACTGTACGCTTTTCTTTCTGGAGCTCAAATTCTAGTCCTGTACTCATCAAGGAAGTGTACTGTGCTGACTTAATAAAATTATCTCACACATACGCTATGGGGCCTTCACAGAAATGACTGCTGTATAAATGCAGATCTGTGAAAGTCTGCCAACAAGCCCGGGTGTAAGATCGATCTACAGCACGCTTTCGAAGAAGCAGGGACAACTGAAAAGCAGGTTCTGTTTCAAGCTATAGATGAAGACTTCACAACACATTATTGATTAAGTTGTGTCTCAAAGGTCCACAATTAGAATTGCCAATCAGTCAGAAGAAACAAATGAGCCGGCCATATTTTCTTGCTAATAGATTTTGAGGCTTGTGGGGTTTTGTAACCCGGGGGGGGGGGATGTCTTTCAGACCAGTTACCAGGGGAGCAAAGGATGCCTCTTCATTTCCCCCTTAGTGGATTCTTCATTTTTCCAGTCCACAGGCCCCTTAAAAAAACCTTCTAGGTTCCACCCCGCCCTCTCCCTCCTCAGGCAACCTTTGGGAAACATGCTGTGAGGCAGACTTGCTGCTGGGACCTGCCCAGCTACCAGAACTTCCTGCTGCCAGAGCAGACAACCCTGCCTGCCACCTAGTTGACTTCAGGGTGGTCCGCACTGTGGCCCGGATCTACTGGACTGGAATATGCCTGAGTGGAACGACTTAGGTGACCAACTTTATGCATATGGGTATGTTGATCTCCCATGAAATTTGAACCACAGTACTGCAAGAAAGTTGCCCATTAAATGTTTTAAAATATCATATATATTATTTGCTTTCATATAATAAAATTCTGATTTAGTCTATTAAAGGCTATATTAACATATTGCTGTCATGCCATTGAGTCATACTGTTTTTTTAAAAAAAACATACATCCACTTTCCCCCTTTTTAATAAAGATGGGTACCACCGAACGGCACCGGGCTCCCCTTGGTATGCACGGCCACCTCATACTGGGGTTTTTTTTTTTGGCATCTACTGCTACACCACTATGAAGGTGGGAGTGCCCAGACAATGTCTTGAGGTAAGGAACTAGTTACCACTAAATCTACTACATATAGTCACATACACCTTTTAAAAATACTTTTAGCTGATGTGATGCCTTCAACCACATCACGCAGAGGCCAAGATAATATGTGATATATGACTAGTACGACTGATTTCCGGCACTGGTCTAGCGAACCATGTAAGCGTTACTTCATTGTAAGCAGATGAGCGGAACTACTTGAACCTGCAAGACATGCTTTGCTGACAAGATCAGGCCCAAATTTCCTACTACGATGGTTATGAATGCTGCCCTTTTTTTTAATACAGAGAGTATTTACAGAAAGAACTTCTCAGCAATATTTCTTATATACATCTAATATCTCTAGGAAGGCCGCTTTGAACTGTGGAGTCAGCCTTACTGCTTGCCTGGTTCTGAGCCTCCCGTCCTTGTTCTGTTCTCACCGGACGGAGGCGTGTTAAATGGGAGGCTTTCTGAGGGGTCTTCTGTGGGACTGCTGGCTTCACTGCAGAGCGGCGTGTTGGGATAAGCCTCTAGGCAGCCCGCTGGACGAGGGAGAGCGAGCCATCAGCAGGGACGTCGTTGGAGGACTTCCTGCAGAGAGGCGGCCCTGGTGCTCCGCATGGGAACTAACTCCCTTGGTCAGTCCTGCAGCCCTTCAGTGCACTGGACTTGTGCACACATTCATATGGAACAGAGACTTTATACTCCTCCTAAAACATATTCGCTGAAAGAAAAAAACATGAGCGCTCAAACAAAAGTAAACTTCAGAAGAATCTGGGTGGAATTTTATATTCTCTCGCGTAAAAAAAAAAAAAAAAAGACACAGGCAATTGAAACCTCCAGGAGGACGTTTTGGCCAAAAAACAAGTTAGGACTCCGAACGGCACACAAAAGCAGTGTAAAAAAATTCTTTTGCCCTCAGATTAACCTCTCACTTCCTTAACAACTTGTGGAGTTCGTGCATTATTCCGTTGGTTTTTCTGGCAAGGCAGCTTATTTCCTCACAAACAAGTGTTCTGAAGTTGCCACATCACTGGTAACATTAACCATGGTGCTCCACTGAGTTCCTGTGAAACACAAACCATCTACTTCCGTTTCTCGTTTTTGTTTTTTTACATTAAAATCTAAAATGTGTTAGCTTACAAATATTTTTTTTTCGTTTCCAGTTTACAATGGTAAAAAAAAAAGACAACTTCACAATGTGGGTGTAAATGGGAAGCAAAGACAAGTATTTTAAAAACAGAATAAAAAGTGGCATGTTAAAAAATTGAATCACAGGCTAATAAATACATACATCAAGGACACAGACGTGTTCAGCAGCTGGCTTTTAAAGAGCAAGGAGGCAGGGAAAAAAACACCCCTAGCTATTCCAAACTCCAGCTTGGTTTTATGAATTTCAACAATTCAAAAATAATCTAGAAGCACATAAATTATCAGGCTCTAAAAGGACACAGAAACCCAACCACGTACTCAAAAGATGTACTGTAGAGCTCCACGGGACTTACATTATTCCATGCACTTGGCTGCAATGCATTTAAAATAATTTCTAAACTGTCCAGATAAGTCATTGCAAGAGAGCTGCACAGTAACTTTTTTTCTGAAGCCAGATCTTCTTGAGAAAATAACATTTAACTTTTTAAAAAATTCTAAACTAGTAATCATATTACCAGTTTCCCATGACTTTTAATACCTCGGCAGGAGAAGAAAAAAACGGATCACAAATTTGTTCTCTATAAAACAAAAAATTTAAAAGCTGCCATGATAGCTGAATCAATGCAATGATGCTGGATGCATCCACCGTAGCCCCTATTACAGGTGAAGTACAAATCCGCAAGGGTCAGACCGCCAGGGAGAACTGGTCCTGTTCTATTGGCTTCTCCACCCAGGCGCCAAGCCCAGCCTTTGAAAACGCTTTGAACAAAGACTCTTTGGCGCTCTGGTATTCCAAAGCGACCTGCTTGGTTTCGTAGTACAGGTTTGGTTTGTTGACTTTGGAGCGAAAGCTGGAGGAAAGCTGGAGACCAAAAAGGGGGGGGGAGAGAAGACTCTTTTTACACAAAGCAAATCCTTAATTCTCCCCACCCCCAGCATTTGATTACTTAACTGCCCAACTGCGAGAAAATAGTTTGCATACAGAAAATGACCTGAAAACCAACTTCCCATTAGAACCAAAATCCAAAACTAGGAACCAAATTTCCCCTCTTCCTATATCCCTTTCCATTTAGCTCGGGTTTTTTACACTTTTTTGGCAGTATTATGAAAACCATTTGATCAAACAAACTCTTACCGACAAAGAAGAAATACACCTGGCATTAAACCGAGGGTTGCCAGTCTCCAGGTAATAATAATTATTGGATGGCAGTATATGTAAGTATAGCTAGGATAGCCTAAGTCTGTCTGACAACCAGAAGTTCTAGCTCTTTTAGCGTCATGCACCTCTAGGTGGTAAGCAAGACGACTTTTTTATGACAGGAGATATTTCAGAGGTGATTTGCCATTGCCTGCCTCTGCGTCATGCCCCTGGTATTCCCTCCATATACGAGCCAGGGCCAACCCTTGCTTAGCATCTGAGATCTGACGAGATCAGGTTAGCCTGGTCGGGGCAATCTTCAGGTGGTGGCTGAAGATCTGAGATTACAACTGACCTCCAGGCAACAGAGATCAATTCCGCAGGAGAAAATGGCGCTTTTGGAAGGTGGACTCTGTGGCATCATGCCACATTGAAGTCCTTCCCTCCCCAAACCCCACCCTCCTCAGGCTCCACCCCCCCAATCTCCAGGTATTTCCCAGCCCGGAGCTTAAACCCCACCCACCCCTTTCCAGGAGCAGTCCTCACCGGCCCTTGGGGATGGGTGTTCTGCCTTTGAGCAAGGGGGGCTCTCTGAGTGGTGCTGACAGGGCCTTTCTGCCACTGAGTTCACTTCAGTCTGTAAAGCAAACCTGGCAGCTAAAACCTCAGATTCATCATCCACCCAAAACTGCACTACAACCCTTGCCCATTTCTGGAAGTATTCTACGGCCATCTTACGCACACTGGCTTTTGACAAAAGGCGGAGGTTTAATACCCTCAGTGGCCTGTTTTATTTATATGAAGCAGCTCTCTTATATATGTGTTGCTACCGAACCCCTCCACAATAAGCAGAGAACAAAAACGGAAGAATCATACTGAACTCTCCTCCCCTTTAAAATAATGTGAAGAAATATTCAGGCGGATTAGTATTCTGAATAAAATTGCTTGAAGTTGATCCCCATTTGGGGGGTGGGGAGTCCTCCCATTTTTAGAAATATTAGGAAAAAGCTTCTTTTGTGACACTGAGATTCCAAATAACGGAGGGGTGGGAAGGGACTCATCATGGTTTTGCCACTGACTACAAGAAGCCAGTCATACTGTCTACCCTTTCACAGGCTACTTTGGTGTGGGAAAAGGCCTGACTGGATTTAGAAAACCAAGTTGCACTTACCCATAACTATTGTTCTTCGAGTATCTTCTTGTACAGGCACACATGGGGGACTGTGCATGAGCAGACCTGCTGTCGGATAGGTCTTTCGCTAAAAGCCTTCAGGGGCCACTGTGCACAGGAGCCAGAAGCTTATTCCTGCCCAGGGACCACATGCTCCTGTGTAGCAATGCCCCCCACCCTCAGTACCTCTAGCACCGCTGAAGCCAGAGCATGAAGGGGGGGGGAGGAAAGATATGTGTGCCTGCACAGGAGATACTCGATGAAAAATATTTACAGGCCAGTGCAACTTTGTTTTCATCACTGATCTTCTGTGCAGTCCCACAGGGGGATTCTGGCAAGCTACTCACCAGGCAGTGGGGCATGGTCTCCTCACTTGAACAGCGAATGAAGAACTGCCTTGCCCAGAATGGGTGCCAGGCCAGTGGGGAAATAATGGCCAGTAGAAAAATTTAGAAGTTATAACTTGATAGTATTGTTAGTGGTGTTATTTGTAACTCTTTTTGGTGTTGTTGTTGTTGTCTTTATGGTTCTCTCCTTTCTGTGTGGTCTGTGAAAGAGGACTGTGATATTTTATTGAGAATTTGAGCTGCCCTCGCCCCCCTGTCAACTCTTCTTAACCCACGGCACATGGTGGTCCCTGGCCGGGAAGGAGGTTCTGGCTCCAGTGCACAGTGCCCCCTGGAGGCTTTTAGCTGTAAACACCTATCCGACGGTAGGCCTGCTCATGCGCTGTCCCCCATGTGGGACTGCACAGAAGACTGATGACGAATCACTGGACTCTAAATTTGTTCTACTGATACATTTGGTCCTGAAAGACGAGGCATCGACGAGAGAACGGACTGTTCAATAAAGGGCTGAATCAAAGGCCAAATGGTTAATTCAACCCGACTACAGCTGGTGCTGAACTCTCTTCACTTTCCCAGACGTACCTTTGCATGAATGCGCATCCAGCGACTGTACAGAGTGTGCTTACAGAGACGGGAGGCACGGCCCATCTCATCCTTGCCCGTTGTAGCGTTAATAACTTCAAGACCAGCATCTCCTACGGTCCAGTTTATACTGAAGTTAGGCGCTTTTCCTGGTTGACGGGCTTCAGCATTGCTGATACCTGAAAGAAAGAAAAAAGGTTCTCAACAAGAAGAAAAGTTTATATTTAAGCTTTATACCTTCTCTTCATACAAGAATTAGAGAAGGTATCGTTCAGGTCACAGTCAGAGATATGAAGGCTCAGGGGAAAAAACGGAGGGATGCCCCTCCCATCTCCTGCTAAGAAATTTTTATTTTCAATTTTTCCAATGGAGGGGGGGGAGGGAGAGCTCTAAAAAACTCTTATGAAATATTTTATCTTTAAGAATGAGTAAAATGCTTAAGCAAGTTTTGTCACACGCAAGAAAAAGTCTGAGGACTGCTACTTTTTTCCAATAGAAAAACTGGGACATTTGGGGGAGTACTGAAAAACAGTCCTACGAAATATTTTCTCTTTTAAATGAGAAAAAACTTGTCTTACAAAGCATTTTGCTCATTCAGCTGTACAGCATGAAAAAAGTCTGAGGCCTTGGAAGCGCTTTTTAAAAGACTCTTACGCTGTAGACATATAAAACAAAAACTTTTTTTAAAAAAAAGGTAAATAATTCTGGCAACAATTAATATGCTATAATGTGCTTAATGACAATACATTATCAAAGAATTCAGTATTTTCAAAGTTATAAAGTTTAGCTTAATATCCAAATATCCTGGTAGTCCTATTGTGACTCTAAGTTTCTGTCCAGCTTTCTTTTGTTTACTCCAAAATTTGTTTTCTGCCTTCAATTTTTATTTTCTCCTGCCTCTCAGACATCAAAAACGCATGCTACAGTTACATAGGGCACAGCAGTTTGCAACTCTTTCTCAAAACTAGGGTATACTTGCAGGTTTTCTTACGGAAAAGAAGATATTTATACTTTTATATTCCATAAATATAGCAAATAGTACAATTTGATATGCCAAGTTAAAAATTCCACATTTTATGTTGTTAAAACAGTCACAGAAGTTTAGGTTTGACAGGAAAGTATGTATTGCATATGTATCAATTTCCCCCTATTTTTCCATCTCCCCCCCCCACCCCGGGCCTTCAAAATCTCTGGAAATTTTACAACTCTCGTCATATTTACAATTCTTTATAATAACAGTTTTTAAAAAACTGGACTACAGTTCTTGAGTATTTGTGTTCAGAGACAGATATTCTGCCACAAACACTGCTTCCATTAATGGAGAACGTGGCTGAAATCTTCCAACATTATTTGCAAAAGGTGAGACTCGAGGTCAGAACCCTGGCAGCCATTCTAAACCGGCTGTAATTTTGGGACCTTTTTCCTATGTAGAGCATGTTACAATAGAGTGTTGTAGATGTCATTAATACAAGAAATCCCATAGCTAAACCGTTCCTAGTTTAGTAAGAAATTATCCAACTATTCATGTCCCATAGAGTTTGGAGAGGGGTGTAGAGATTGAGGGGAATTTCAGACAGATGATATAATCCGGAAGAGGAACGGTTCCCAAACGGTTTCTGGTCTGGCATTTCAGACAGAACCGTTTTAGAACCAGTTCCCTACCGGAATATATTTGTAATTTCACACAGAATCGCTTCTGTCCCGTTCAGGAAACGGGGCTGAAGCGTTTTACCTGTCAACCGCTTCCAAGTAGTCGTCAGTTTCTTCTCCCGGATCCGATATGCTTTTTTCCCGCCTTTTTTCGCCCGCGCTGGCAATCTCCGGCTTTTTTTTTTTAACGTTCGCTTTAGAGCGCTATAGCGCTATAGCACAATAGCATCATAGCAACCCCATTGGAATGCCTGCAGTGTTGTTTTATAGCGCTATAGCGCTCTAAAGCGAACATTTTTTTAAAAAAAAAGGCGTGGCGGGAACTGGCGGGAAAACAAAGCGGTGCAATCTGAATTGCCAAACCGCTTCTGATTCGGATCTTTTCCGGTCAGGGAAAGCCATGTGTGAAATGGCAGCCCTGTACCGGTTTACTTCAAGACGAATCAGAAACGGCTTCAAACCGACAGAGTCTCGGTAATGTGAAATTCCCTTGAGTGTTTTATATTGGGGGGGGGGGGTGTTGATCTGAATTCCACATGTAATAATACCAACTTCTGTTCGTTCTGTTTCTTTTTTTATTGCTATGATTTTATGGGACTGTCAGCTATCCCCGCCTGCCTTTTTAAAGTGCAAGGATATGCTTTAAATAAAGTATATATATGCTTTAAATAAAGTATTACAGTTTCCAGAAGTGGGAAGAAGGAAGTATGAACAAATGGCTCTCATCTAAAAGAGCACTTGTAAATGAAGTTCCTTTGTACATCCTGCAAGGCTTGCAGGGGGGAGACACACGACACGGACAGACAAAAAGCAATCCTTTAATACTCAAGGACAGTGCTCTTGTAGATTCCACTTCAGGGTTTGCCCCAAATTTTAGACAGTGATTCCAATCCAGAGGGATGCAATGCGACTTTCCTCTACCAGCAAGAACAGTAAGCTTTTGCAATCCTCCTGATTCTAAACACAAACCTGCAATTCTGGGAGTAGTTTTTCTATCTGTTTCAGATACTAGGGAATTTCACATTACCGAGATTCTGCCGGATTGAAGCCGTTTCTGATTCGTTTTGAAGTAAACCGGTACAGGGCTGCCATTTCACACATGGCTTTCTCTGACCGGAAAAGAGCCGAATCAGAAGCGGTTTGGCAATTCAGACTGCACCGCTTTGTTTCCCCGTTTCCCGCCGCGCCTTTTTAAAAAAAATGTTCACTTTAGAGTGCTATAGCACTATAGTGCTATAAAACAACACTGCAGGCATTCCAATGGGGTTGCTATGATGCTATTGTGCTATAGCGCTATAGTGCTCTAAAGCAAACGTAAAAAAAAAAAAGCCAGAGATCACCTGCGCGGGCGAAAAAAGGCGGGAAAAAAGCATATCGGATCCGGGAGAAGAAACTGACGACTACTTGGAAGCGGTTGACAGGTAAAACGCTTCAGCCTCGTTTCCTGAACGGGACAGAAGCGATTCTGTGTGAAATTACAAATATATTCCGGTAGGGAACCGGTTCTAAAACGGTTCTGTCTGAAATGCCAGACCAGAAACCGTTTGGGAACCGTTCCTCTTCCGGATTATATCATCTGTCTGAAATTCCCCATTATGTTTTTAAAACAGAACAGAAAGACCCCATGCATGCTCTCGCTCTCTCCCTCTGTGTGTGTGTGTGTGCAAGAGAAAGACAGCAAACATGCACACATGCTGGACTGATAACAGGATTTGGAAAAGATGTTCAAGGAGGACCACCTCTGAAGTATTTCCAATTTGAATCATAGCTAAAAAGGCTGAAGAAAAGATCAGCTAGAGAGGGCTTTGGTACACGATAACTATGGCTTGCATTCAATCCACCTAAAGATAAACTGGAAAACTGCTCTGGGTTATCTTATCTTTGGCCACATCCGCAAACAGCTAATCAGACTTACACCTGAAGGCACTGGAATAGCGAGCTTTTAAAAAAATGCTTTTCCTTCATTCACATGAAATTCCACTGGCTGCTTTTGATAAAAGCTCCCATATAAACTCTGAAGAGCCTTCTTTCTCTGCCAGACCACTCTCAAGAGTTTGCCCTTTCTGGGTCACATACAACAAAGTTTACCGGATTTTCAAAGCATGTGTGAGTTCTGCTACATGATGCTAGAGAGATACCACTGGCGGACGAAGATGCAATGCAAGACTCTTTGTTCCAAGGTGCACTGAATATGTTGGGAGTTGTATGTGGAAGGCGCTGATCCAAAATACTGTTAAACGCACTCCAACAGAATGCAAGGGAATTTAGGAAACACCGAGAAAGCCTCCACATTGCTTTCTATTTGTAAGTTGTACAACAGGATCAAGATGTTGTTGCTTTCTGAATCTACAGTCATTAGGATACAGTCCCATCAGTTTTCACTTTCTTCTGAAACCAGGATACTTAGTGGCCTTATGAGGAAGTTTCTGTCCATTTATTGTGGGCCAAGGATAGGCAACCTTTTGGGCCAGAATGCCAAAAATTTACAGCACTTGCCAGCAAAATGGTTAGTACGGTGGCAAACAAAGGGGAGGGGACAAGCCCCAACATTGCAGCCAGAGCCTTGGGGACCCCCTCAGAGCTAGCTGGCAACAGCACGGATGCAGGTGATGGCAACTGGGGGTTCACCTGCACTGCTTGGGGGGGGGGACTGCCCCAGTGTACCAAGCAAAATGCTCTGGCATGTTGCTGTTTCCAGCACATGTGGCAGGGCTCCCCTACTACCGGAAGAAGCAGCGTGGTGAGAAAGGTGTCATTCCTCTACCAGCTTGA
Source organism: Gekko gecko (assembly GCA_029375565.1). Classification (NCBI taxonomy): domain Eukaryota; kingdom Metazoa; phylum Chordata; class Lepidosauria; order Squamata; family Gekkonidae; genus Gekko; species Gekko gecko. The sequence continues at coordinate 330,980,111 of JAPDNY010000001.1, read as the reverse complement.
AAGGCAGAGCGAATGGGATTTCTCTCTCTCCCTCTCTGAGCAAAGAGGAGAGGAGGACCCTCCCAATATTGTGGATCACTTTAAACTGCTCTTAGAAGCTGAGTTGACCAGCCATGTCCAGGAAGATGGAAGAATGAGCAGAAACAGTAGGAAGCAAGCTGGGCGGGGGGGAAACAGGGCCCCAAGAGACCCCTGCCCTAAAAGCTAGGGGTGCCATGCATCCAAATATAAACCTGTCACTCCTCAAGGCCCAGCAGACCACCTCCTCAGTAGGGCTGCTGGACGTCCTGCCCCACTGAACAGAATGTAGCTTCACAGGACACCCAGCAGTGTCCCTTTTTCTATTTAGTGCTGAGAAATCCCAGGAGCAATGAAGTGAACTACACAAGGATCAACACGTAGATCCTGTGGCCAGCTTCCCCTGAAGTACGGTTTACACCATGCCGCTGGAGAAGCCAGCCCCAGGGTCGGGCGAGCTTTTTTTTTTTAACTGGCATTTTTCATCTCGGGTCTATTTTGGACCTGAAAAAAATTGGGATTTCCCCCCCAAAAAATCTGGGATCTGATTACCATACTGATAATGGGATCTGGAATTTTCCAGAAGTACTGAATTTTTTTTGGGTCCAATAGACCTGAACTGAAAAAAAACCAATTAAAAAAGAAATTGCACACCCCTAAAAGGCCCTAATAGCATCAGAAAATCTCACGCCACCAGAAAAAGCAATACATGAAAGCATTTTTACTAGTTCTAGTTGTACAGCCCTTCCATGAACAGAAGGAGGGAACTGCTGGATCCATCCTACACTGTCTGTTTTTACTGTCTGCAAGCCCTGTCAGAAACAAAGCTAATTGACTGACCACTTACAGCCAACTGTGCTCCCCCATATGGAGCTATGCAGAACAGACAATAGAATGCAAGAGTTGAAACTACCTGGCTATGCCAATTGAATGATCTGTGTATGGCACCCCCTGCTTTCAAGATGTGCTCGTTTGAGCCTTGTTAACACCAGTTTCTCTCATGCATGAAAATATGTTTTCAAGCCCCCCTCACTGTCTTCATGCATCTCATGAAGCTGGCTCATGCACAATAAATTCCTTAAAATTTAAGGTGCCACAAGACTGTCTTGTTTTATCGCTGTTTCATGTCAGACACACAGAAAAAAAGACCTTGATGAACAAATCGCACCCGGTCCTGTGGAGTTCACTGGGTAAACTATTGTTTGATACAACATCGACCCCCAATATAACTATTTAAGCAGTATCACAGCCAGAAAACAGGTTATGTGACAGTTATGATGTTCACTGTCCTGCGATTCTGTTATTTCTTTATCAAAAAGAAAAAAGTCAATTCGTAAAACATGCTTCTTCCCCCTTACAGACTGAGAACCACATGCTTAATAAGCCAAGCTCTGCAAATCAAAGCAATGCACACAGCTGTGAAAACACGCATTTCAGAAGGAAATCTTTTGACTCCAACTTTCAGGGAGTTATTCCTCTTTTTTAAAAATGTATTTCATAAAGTTTTCAAAATATATTTCTGAGAAGGTTCCTCAGTGCAATCTTTTGTCTCAGTTCCTTAAACTGAATTCTGTCCAGTTGAATTTATCCAATTCATCCCATCAACCGCTTAGTTTTATTGCTGACTTCCTTCTCACTAAGCAGTTCCAACTACAGCTCCAAAAAATGACCGCCTGCTGAAAATAAGTGGAAAATTCTCTTGTGTGTCCCCCAGATCTGTTCCAGAATTTGGCTAAAGTAATCTTCATGAGTCTCTGCAAGCAGCCGCCTGAGCAAAAAGGAGATTATCAACCCTCGAAAATTCCCCACCCCATGCCCACAAGTGGCACGAAACCACTTGTTCCGACCCCCACAGAACCTTCCTTTGCCACGCAACTTGGCCCAACTTGCATTGTGGCCCCCCAGACACTTCTTTGGCTGGAAGGGACACAGATGACTGGGGCAAGGGCCAGTTTCTCCTCAGTGCTTTCAACTCCAATCAATCCGATCAACTTCCTGCTCAAAAAGTAAGAGTGATTTTCGAGGGTTGGGTATATATATTTTTCCCCGGTAACTGTCATGCAGGCTAAGTTGGCTGCCATGCTAACTGAAGCCAACGTTGCATACAAAAAAAAGGAGTCTGATGACAAGAAGAAAATACAACCAAAGGCAGCTGGGAAGTTCTCTCCATCCATTTTACTGATATAGAAATTGTGACTCAACTTGCCACCCTGTTAAATGGCGTGGGCTGCCCAAATATCTGCAACAGTAAGAAAAGCAATAGTGAGACCTAATGCACTATTGTAGGGGTTGAAGGGAAAAGATCTTGCCAAATCCACGCATTTGATTTACACCTAATTAACTAAGATGCCTGTGAGCAGGTGTTCAAAACAGAGCTTGTGCAGACTACTGTTTGAATGGCTACTTTAGTTTGTGTGGCTATCAATTTACTTCATGTCAGGAAGCAATTCCCACATTGCAGTGAAAAGTCACTTGGCCAACTGCATATGAAGTCATCATCAAAACTGACTTTGCTAACATGGACCACTTTTAGCATGGCTCTCTCGTTCCTGAAGAACATTCAGTAGAAGAAAATAAGCCCTCAAAGGAAAAACAAAAAAACCCAAAAGCCTAGCTTGGAGGATGTTGGATCAGTGAATGTTTTCAGGGCTTTTTAAAAAAAACACAATTACACCTTATTGTTGATGTCTATAATGTGACCGTGGGGGAGCTGCTATGGAGGAGGAGGAGGTGAGGTGTTAATCTACCAAACAGCATTCCTTAAGGCAACCAATGACTTACTGGCCCTTCAGTCAATCAGATAACACAAATTGGCAGGACAACCATTCTCTGGACTGTGTTTTGTCCATCAAAAACAGTATAACGAAAGCTGCCTGAAACCCCAGATGTTCTGTAGGTGTAACCCAGGGCCTGTTTTAATCCATACTTGTCACCATTCAGTAGACCATTGTCCCTTGTGTGTGAACATCTAATAAGCGAATCAACCTCTCATTCAAATCTAACATCACTTCCTTCCAGAATTCAGTCCTTTAAAAAAGAAACCTGATGCAAACTCTCCTCCTCACATTCCTGCATTTATGTTGAAATAGGATGAACTTTCTATAGAATGTTCAGGAAATCCTAGCATTGGTTCTGAGATACAGGGTGATTCTGTTAAACAGACGGTAATTTATACATTCACTGATGGAATTTTATTATTTGAAGATTGTTGGCATATTTGCAGTTTAGACTTCTATTACATCTTCCATGACCCTGAATTTGAATACCAATTCTTCTTCTTTTAAAGACCCTAAAGAATGTAAAAGTGCCTTTAATTTGAGCTGTGTATGGTTGCTGTACAGCCATTCGTAATGGAGTGGTGCCCAATTTACTGAATAAAGCTCATCAGCCATTCTGATTCCCCTACCCACCCACCCACCATTTGCGGCACCTGCCAGCCTGGCAATATAAGAACCCTCTTCTTCAAGAAAAACCATAGCCCAATACTGTACTGTTTTCCTAATGAACCGAAATTTCTCACCACTCACTCCTCCACAATTAGTATAATCTGTGCAAGGACTGCATACCAGAGGTTTAGTTAACAAACAAGTCCAGTCTAAAGAATATTACCAAACTTTCCCCAATAAGCCACAGAACCAAAAACCCACGAGCCAGGAACATGTTATGGCTGTCTATCTTTCTTTGCACTGGATTCTGACTTGGCCTTTCCCCCCCGCTGAAGTTGTGGCATATAAAAAGCTCTAAATAGATAAATAAGCCAATAGCACTTATTATGTTTACAGTAATCTTACCTGAACAAACACATTCTGTGAATGGAAATATCTGCAAATATCCCAGCACCAGAAAAGATCTCGTTTCTGCTGAACTGTATACTTACCACTGAGTAAAGGTCTGTTAAGGATGTAGAGTGGCGGTAAGTCCTCTATCTCTGCTATTCGCTGGTATACTGCCCTGGACAGGTGATCTCCATGGTATAAGCTTCCTAAGATGATGCTGGAGAAGTAAATGGGCTCCACAACGAGGCTAAGCAATGCTCCTTGAATACCAAGCACATTCCACCTAAAGAGAATAAAACAGCACCACCATTTTGAGTGTAGCACATAATTTCTGCCTGCAAACAAGACAAGCACAAATAATTACAGGAATGTCTTGAAGAACAGGTTTGTTTGTGATTGCCCTCTTGCTGGCTTCCCCCCGCCCACTCCCAGTTTCTTCCCTCAGGAATGTTTTTTAAAAGTACACACACAAAGTTGCCTTATCCCAAATCTGACCCCTTGTCTATCAAGGTCTACAAGACCCACAGCCCCACATATAATTTCAGCATCTCATACAGAATTTGGTTTGCCTTGTGATTGATGAAAACTAATTACAGTGACTTTACATAATGCTTGCAGAACATTTATTAGAATCCTATAAAAGTAGTCCTGAATTATCTATACTGTGTCACAGCTATAACAAAAACAAACCTATATTCCTATAGTATTCTACTTTTTAATGGCGCGTGTGGCAAAAGAAATAAGATCCACTCACAGAGACTGTGGAGAACAGCCTAAGATCCCACAGGATATTTGTTAAACGTACATAAATAATGATTCTGTACCTGGATGGCCCAGGCCAGCTCAATCTCATCAGATCTCGGAAGCTAAGCAGGGTTGTCCCTGGTTAGTTCTTGGATGAGAGACCACCAAGGGAAGTTCAGGGTTGCTACGTAAGAGGCAGGCGATGGCAAACCAGCTCTGAACATCTCTTGCCTTGAAAAGCCTCCAGGGTCACCATAAGTCAGCTAAGACTTGATGGCACTTTCCACCACCCACCACTAGAGGGATGATGTCTAAGAATTAGTAAAGTTATAAGGAAAAAGCGAGATGATTTTTATGTCCATGATGATGTTACAATGTGACAAACTTTTAGGCCTCTGGGAGGTTTGCCAAGGAAGTGCTTCTCTAACCAAAGCGACATTGCCCTGTGAGTTCATCTCTTATTTATACAGGACCGATTAATCTGAATGTGTCACATACGATTGGCCAGTTAGCTGTCCACTGTCATTTGTCTTTAGCTGAGAACCAATGAGCCGGCAGCCTGACACACCGATCAGTGGTTGGCTACAGAATCTAGCTGGACAGAATAAAAGCCCAGACATAACCTGGTTACAGTCAGTAGTTGCCGGCTACCAATGGCACAGGCAATGAGAGCTGAAGGGGACCTAAGGGGGCAGGGGTGGCACAGTTGTGGGGCTGAGAGGAAGAAGGACATGAAGGGGGTCAGGTGAGGATTTAGTGGAGTCTTTCAGGAGCAGGGCCTGGGTGTCCCATTTCCAATGTCTTCTGTGAGCAGTCCTGACCGGGGAGAAGTCACTTGCTCCAGAAGTGGTTCTATTGCTTTCGGTATGCAGAACAGCCAAAGAAGAGCCCGACCAGAAAGAAGACTTCAGAGCACAGCAAGGCAGAGCTCTGCACTAAGTTGTGGTAGAGCCTAAATAAAGGGAAAGGGGCTAACTGAATTTTTAAGAGGGGAGAACGAGCGGAGAGACGGCGGTCTCCATTATGCCAGCGCACTGGAACGGCTGTGCTCCTGGGTTTATTATTTATTGTGAGGGCTTCCTAATAAAGAGCTCGCAACAACCAGGGTGAAGAAACTTTATGGATTATTCATCAACGTGCCACACAATGCACGTCCCTCAGGGACGGTACTGCCTACTCGGAACAGCAGCAACTCTTCCTGGGTCTTGCTGTAGAGGTCTTTCATATCAGCTATTACTTGATTCTTTTAAAATGGAGATGTTGGGAAATGGGACATTCTGTATGCCAAGCAGGTGCTCCATCACTGAAGTACTGACAAGAATGTCGATTATCAGTAAGGTTAAATGTTACCATCTCAGCTATAAGAATGGGCTCTCCCATGCTGGCTTTCTACTGATTTCTTGCTCAGACTGTTGATGTCACTTGGCTCTCTAATTCTAAAAACTTGCTGACCCCCCAGTCTGAAACTAGTCCAGACATAACACTAGAGGGACTCAGAGAGCTTCCACAGTTAGTCTGGGCTGCTGTAAGACTGTTTGGCAGCACTTCTTGCATTTTTGCTGGAGAATCGGACAGCACATTCATTCCAAGCAGCCTGGTCAAAGGGTCAGGAAAGGAATACTCCTTGGCTCCCTTCAGGAAGACATGCTAAGTCTCCCGCTGCCTGAGTCTCCAGTGTCGGAATTATCTGGCTGCTCCTATCCCACCTGTGGGGGGGTGGGATAAAGAGAATGAAGCTGTCAGGAGAAGTCTTCACAGAACACTAAGTCATGCCCTGCCCACTCCTCTCCTCCCCTGTCGAAAGGCACATGTAGTGGATAGTTGTTGTAGTGTATGTAGTGTATGTAGTTGCAAAAAACCAATACAATTTTTTAAAAAGGCACTGTAGAGACCCTCCTGATCATCCGAGTGCCACTCTGCCGCCAAGTCTAAGGCGGACTCTAAATAATTCCATTCACAGTTGCCGCCAGTGTCGATTTTCCCTCTGCCACCAACAGAAGTGGCCTCTCTGCCTTGCGGGTCCTTTCTCCAAGACCTCTAGACTGCTCTCACCTTGGGCCAGTTACTCACACTCAGCCTAGCCGTCCTCAAAAAGTTGATGTGAGGATAAAATGGAGAAGGGGAGACTGTTATAAGCTACTTTGGGGTTCCACTGGGGGTAAATAAATTTGGGCTGGCGGGGGGGGGGCGGGGAATTAAGGCAGGAAATGAAGAGGACCCTGTTTTCCATTTTTCACCCCTCCACTTATTACAGTGGGTCTTCCTTCTTTGTGGTTCTCTTTCTCCATTGTCTGTCTGTATGAAGGGACCCACTGTCAGTGAATGAAAGGGGGTGGGGGGTGGGAGAGGAGTTGTGTTATGTTGTGTCGGCTGCTCCTCTGTTCCAGACTGTACCTGGAAAAGACAGACTCAAGACTGTTTTGTGGCTTTCCCAACACAGCCCTAAAATGGTGGGTGCCACTCTCTTCTTGAGAAGATTGTTATGCACGGATCCCCAGCTACCTTCCTCTTTACTCTCTAGGAAATAAACAGGAAATACACCTGTGCTGGGTGAAGCCTCCAAGCCATGAAGGTAGTGGGTGAGGTGAGGGGGGAGCATTTGGTGCCAAGACAACAATACAGATGCAGTAGGCATAAGAAAGGCCGAGCACCAAAGAATAGAAGGTTTCGGATTATGGTGCTGGAGAAGACTCTTGAGAGTCACCTGGAATGCAAGGAGATCGAATCAGTCAGTCCTAAAAGAAATCAACTCTGATTGTTCCCTGGAAGGCCAGACACTGAAGCTGAAGCTCAAATACTTTGGCCACCAAATGAGAAGGGAGCACTCACTGGAGAAGACCCTGATGTTGGGAAAGACTGAAGGTCAAAGAAAAAGGGGATGGCAAAGGATGAGATGGTTGGACAGTGTTATCAATGCAACAAACATGAAGTTAAGCAAACTCCAGAGGACAGCAGAGGACAGGAGGGCCTGGTGTGATGTGGTCCATGGGGTTGCAAAGAGTCGGACTCAGCTGTGCGACTGAACAACAGCAAAAGGCATTTTAGAAACCTGGTACAATGGGGAAAATCCATTCGATATGGTTATCCCTGGAAAAGGCTGACTGGGAAGGGAAGGAGACAGAGCCAGCCTCACACACTGGAGGGCAATGACCTGGCGCGAGATGCAGCTGTTGCTGAACCAACTAATAACAGTGACCACCAGACCATTTTGAACAACATCTATGTCGCAATGGGAAGTTTCTTGAAAGTTCAAAACAATCACATTTGATTATACAAAAATGAGGGGACTAATAAGAAGGACGCTGAAAAGGAGAAACAAGAGAGTCACAGCCCTGCATGATGCCTGGAAGCTGTTTAAGGCCACATTAATTGAAGCCCAGAGAAAATGCACGCCTCAGATTAGGAAAAGTATCACTACGGTTACCAGTGTTTTGAGTCAGCAAAAGCATCGCAAATGAAGTTCAGTGTAGGCAAGTGTAAGGTGATGCAAGCTTTAAATTGATACTGATGGGATCAGAACTAGCTTGATTAAAGTATCAATTAGGTGCCATGACCCGGATAGCCCAGGCAAGCCCGGTCTCTTCAGATCTCAGAAGCTAAGCAGGGATGACTCTGGCAAGCACTTGGATGGGAGACCTCCAAGGGATACCCGGGTCAGGATGCAAAGGCAAGCAAGCACCTTTCTGAAATGTCCAAGCCCCACTAGGGGTTGCCAGAAGTCAATCATGACATCCAGGCACACACACAAAAATACTCACCCAAAAAGTATCAATTAAGTGTGGAGTCTCAGGGGACAAAGCATACTCTTGTTTTGAGAATTACTAGGAAAAAGACTGAAAATAAAAATAAAACAGCCAACATACAGATATGTGGTATGGCTGCCTTTAGAATACTGTGTACAGTTCTGATCAGGTATTTACAGGCTGTGCTGTACTATGAGGGAGTATTGTTTTGTTTAATTTTAGATGATTTTAGTCTTAATTTTAAATAATTTTATCTGTATTCTGTTTTTAATTCTTCCCTTCTCCACTTTGGCGAAGAGGGAGGAAAGTGGGAGTTTTTGATAAGTGAGAAATGAAAGCTTTCTCCGCAACTATATCTCAGGCAGTGCCAGTAACTATATACATATGAGTGGGTGCGTCTGTGTTGTGTATATAGAGTTGTGCAGCTACTTATATTCTGTGTAGTTCTAACTCCTAGATAACTTGCTGTTTTGAAACTTTTTTTTCCTTTTATTTTTTCCCTTTTATACTTACTGGGTGTGAGTATATTGGCTTCAGGTGGGGTTTGGGTGGGTGAAAGAATAGTTCAATTCTGTTCCTAGTTATTTGTGTTATGTTATATTGTTACAAATATGAAGAACTGAGCAAGCCATATTTATTTATATAGTTGGTTACTGGGTTGCGTGGTCCTTCTGCAGGAAGTTAAAGCAAAATGATATTTTAGTTTTTAAGCCGCCCCTTTCCTCTCTTGTGTGGTTTTTGTTGGGTTTTTAAAAGTTGATTTTAAGCTTCTTAAAACCTGTTCGTTTGCTTTGTTTAAGTTGTTTTTAAGCTGTTTTGTCCTAGTTTAGGGCACATTGTCTGTATACTGAATATATCTAATATATTTAAATTAGTGACTACTGAAATGAATAAAAAGTAGGCCTGCCCTTTTGATGATGATTTTAACATGAAACCAAAACAAAGTAGATTAGAAGGGTTTTTTTAACTAGTGCTTCTCCAGTTCCACTAAAAATAGGTTTGGACCTTTGACCCATCAGAGTCAGGTGGAGGATGAGGAACTTGGTAGATCCCACTCTTTGACCAAAGTGATTCATTTATTTCAGTGGGGAAAAATGATATGTTAATGTCTGACCAGAATGCTGGGAAGAGCTCTCAAGATCTCAGTCTGCTGGCACTGCAAACTAACTTATACCAGACACATTGAAACTTATTTGTAAGAGGTCAGAGTCTATCATGAATTATCTTGATAAGACTCAGTTCCTGAAACCAGGAAAATTCATTACATAGAACAGGAAGCCACTCTACTCAGAAGTAGCTAAAAAGTATGTAATATCTAAAGAAAGGTCTTTATACAACAACCATAAGAAGAAAATGATTTACTCCCCTCTTTAAAAAAAACAGGTTGCTTACCTGTAACTGATGATCTTCGAGTGGTCATCTGTGCAGTACCACACATGGGTTGGGCGCCTGCGCACGACCTCGTTCGGAGAAACTTCTAGAGCTTTTCCTCAGAAGAGCTTTTGGCGGGCTCTCCCCCCGCTCTGGGGGAGGAGACATGCACTGCGCATGCCCAGAGCAGGAGAGAGAGCCGCCTCCCACTCAGTTCCTTCGACCGCCACTGTCAAGGCCAAAGAACCCAAAAACAGGACATCTGGAGATGCCAGCAGCGGGGAAGGCTGGGTGGGATTGTGGTACTACACAGATGACCACTCGAAGATCATCAGTTACAGGTAAGCAACCTGTTTATCTTCGTCGTGGTCTCTGTGCAGTCCCACACATGGGTGATTACAAGAGCTGAACCAGTTGGAGGAGGGAGCTGGCAGCTGCAAAGGACACAAAAAAATACTGGTTAAGACACAGTATTACCATCAAAACAAATCACCCACGGGTCCTACCTGAGGGTGTACCAGGATCAAGCGAAGAGAGATCGCAGCACCGTCTGACCAAAGGCAGCATCCCGCCGAGCTCGGACGTCAAGTGCGTAGTGGGTCATGAAGGTCGATGTCGAGGACCACGTAGCAGCCGCACAGACATCTTCCAACGGGACACCGGCCAGGAAAGCGGTGGACGTCGACACCGCCCGAGTGGAATGGGCAGTGAGACAGGTAGGAACGGGTTGACGCGCCAGCTCATAGCAAAGGGCTATGGTGGAAGTCACCCACTTAGAGAGACGTTGAGAAGAAATGGGTTCCCCCGCGTGAGGGGGGCCATAAGCTAGGAACAGCCGAGGAGATTTACGTATGGGCTGTGTCCTGTGTAGATAGAAAGAGAGTGCTCTGCGCACATCTAGACAGTGCAGGGCTCTCTGAGAGGCATCAGTCGGGTTCGGGAAGAATGTAGGCAGAACAGACGACTGAGAGAGGTGAAAGGCAGAGATGACTTTAGGGAGGAAGGAAGGATCTGTTCTAAGGACCACCTTCTCCCTATGAAAAACGGTGTAGGGGGGATCGGCCCTGAAGGCAGCTAGCTCCCCTACTCTGCGTGCAGTGGTAATGGCTACGAGAAAAGCCGTCTTCCAGGACACTAACCTGAGGTCGGCGGTAGCCATCGGCTCGAACGGTTTAGCCATGAGTTGAGAGAGGACTAGAGACAAGCTCCAGGAAGGCACCAACGGTTTCCTAGGCGGGCACATGCGAAGAAGACCCTTGAGGAACGTCTTGGTGAGACGGTGGGAGAACACTGACGAGCCTTGGATGAGGGGGTGGTAGGCGGAGATCGCCGCCAAATGAACCCGCAAGGACGAGTATGCCAGGCCCGCATCCTTCAAATGCACAATGTAGGCGAAGATCTCACGGAGAGATGATCGAATTGGATCGAAGGAGTGATCAGTAGCATAAGATTGGAATCTGTTCCACTTGAACCGATAGGAACGTCGAGTAGAAGGCTTCCTAGCATTCAGGAGGATCTCAGAGACCTGAGGCGGGAAGTCTAGGGCTGGATCTTCCAGGCCGTTAATTTGAAAAATCCCGGATTGGGATGGATGATTCTCCCTCGGGCCCGAGAAAGGAGATCTGGGACGACAGGGAGGGGACGGAAGGAACGACAGGAGAGTTGAAGCAGGTGCGGGAACCAGACCTGGCGTGGCCACCACGGAGTGATCAGAATGCAGGAGGTGCGGTCTGCACGAATCTTCTGCACGACCCGAGAGATGAGAGGGAACGGAGGAAACAGATAAAACAGGGTTCCGTTCCATTTGTGGAGAAAGGCATCCCCGAGCGACCGAGCAGACGGGGGACCCCTGCTGAAAAACAGGCGACATCGAGCATTGTCGACGGACGCGAAGCCGTCGACAGATGGGTGACCGAACTCCCGAAACAGAGGCCGAAGATACCGGAGGGGAATGGACCATTCGTTGTCCGATGAGGCAGAACGACTCAACCGGTCCGCATCGACATTCTGATCCCCGGGAATATGAATCGCCGAGAGCGTGATGGAGTGGCGGAGGCACCAGGACCAGAGGTCTATCGCCAAGGTGCAGAGACGAACAGAGGCAGTGCCGCCCTGTTTGTTGACATAATAAACAGCCGTGGTGCTGTCGGAAGCCACTTGGACGACACGGCCTCGGAGGGTCGGAAGAAAAGACCGGAGGGCCAGGTAAATTGCTTGCAACTCCAGGTAATTTATGTGGCGAGCTGCCTCTCGAGCAGACCAAGACCCTTGAACAGTAAGCGTTCCGCTCCGGGCTCCCCAACCCGAGAGGGAAGCGTCCGTGGTCAACAACAAGTCGGGAGGAGGAGGACGAAATGGCATCCCGGAAAGGAGGTGGACAGGTTGAGCCCACCACTCGAGGGAGGCGAGGACGGTTTGTGGGATCGACAGAATCGTGTGCCAAGGCCTCCGGAAGGGATCGAAGGCTCGTAGGAGCCAGAGCTGAAGCGGCCGCATCTTCAACCGGGCGTTGCGGACAACGAACACCGTAGAGGCAAAGTGACCCAGAAGCCTCATGACCGAACGGGCAGATTGTTGGGGACACATCTGAAAGGCGGACACCATCGCCCGAATGTCGGAAGCCCTGGACTCCGGAAGGAAAGCCGCTTCGAGGTTGGTGTCGAGTCGAGCCCCGTGGAATCGAAGGATTTGGAGGGGCTGAAGGGAGGACTTGGCGTGGTTGACGCAAAGGCCAAGAGCACGGAGGAGGGAGAGAGTCTCCCGAGTGTCGTGGAACAACTGAGTTGGCGTTGGAGCTACGAGAAGCCAGTCGTCGATGTAAGGATAAAGAGTGGCTCCCCGTCGGTGGAGTTCGGCTACCACCACAGCCATCAGCTTGGTGAACACCCGTGGAGCTGTAGAAAGGCTGAAGGGAAGCACCCTGTATTGGTAGTGGGCATCTCCAACGGCGAAGCGGAGAAACCGCCGATGTTGGGGACGGATCGTGACATGAAAGTATGCGTCTTGAAGATCGACTGACGCGAGCCACGCTGCGGAGACCTCGAATAATAATAGGCCGCATCCGGACGCTCCCGACGGTCTTCGCAGGACCAGAATTGGTGGTCAGAGGCGGAATCAGACGACGACGGGGATTGCCTACGGATCAGGCATCGACGACCAAGTCGAGATCGGGACCGAGCATGGCGGTGCACAACCAGACCCTCGTCCAAAGTGTGGATCGGGGTAGTGGAGCGCCTCCGTGGAGACCGGGAGCCTGTTCGCGGAGACAGGTGCGGAGGCAATCTGGTTAACTGGCCCAACGGTATCGTCCCCGTAGGTGACGAGTGGGGGTGCTGCGGAGTCTGTTGTCGAGCCGCAGACTGATGAGATGTAGAGGCAAGGGCCGGCATCGACGTCGACAACCCAGTCACGATGATGGGGTCCACTTTCGAAACCGAAGCAGAGGGCGTGGCCTTCGACCTCGAAGGGGTCTTATCTTCAGCCCGCTTAGGTTTCTGTTTCGGTGCCTTCGAGGAGGTGTCCGATTTCTTGGCTACCGAGACCTGGGAAGCTCCCGAAGACATTGTGGGACGCAGAGCCGATTCAACAAGAAGAGCTTTGAGCCTAGCCTCTCGATTACGGCGAGCCTGACGAGTGAAACTCGCGCAATGAGGGCAAGAATCTACTCTATGGGCCTCACCCAAACAAAGCAAAGGTCGTGGCCGTCGTTGGATGGAATTTTAGCAGGGCAACGACGACAGACCTTAAAGAATTGAGTCTTTCCCATACAAAAATCCCCACCCACCCTCCAAAGAAAGGAGAGGGGGGGGAAAGAGAGATAGACAAAGATTTTTTTTTAAAAAAAATATTTTTTAGAAGAGAAAGAAACAGATGGAAAAATAAAGCGAAAGCGAAGAAAGATATACTCAGCTGAGGTAAATGGAGGAACGACAGGAACGAGGTGTGAACACGAAGGCGGTCGAAGAAGAACTGAGTGGGAGGCGTCTCTCTCTCCCGCTTTGGGCATACGCAGTGCATATCTCCTCCCCCAGAGCGGGGGGAGAGCCCGCCAAAAGCTCTTCTGAGGAAAAGCTCTAGAAGTTTCTCCGAACGAGGTCGTGCGCAGGCGCCCAACCCATGTGTGGGACTGCACAGAGACCACGACGAAGATTAAGAATGTGCTCCAGGTGAACAATCTTCAGATCGTAGTGACCGTTTTCCCCTTTAAAGGACAATAGATAAGTTGGTGGGGAAAGTAGAATACTAAAACCACTCATCGTATTATTTGAATATACCGGTTTCCTCAATCAATTTAAAATTTACTGAAAAGTTACAAGGACCAATCCAAGGACAGAGAGAGGTTTTTACCTTTTACTGACCTTGGATTCCATCAATGATGCTCACTAAGGCCACTTATTTTAAAAGGCATGGAATTCAAGGCAATTTTAAAAGCCAAAGAATCCCTTTATAATCTGATCAAAAGTCTAGTTCCCTTAAGGAAGGAAAATTACACATTCAAAGAGAACAAAATCTTCTAGGAGCGATAGGTCTCTGATCGAATTTTTGCCAACTAAGAAAGCTGATCAACCAGATTTACTAGACAAGATGACTTGTGAGAGCTTTAATCTAACAAATGAAGTTAAACACTCCTCTCCTTTGCCATCCCTCTCAAGGGACATTCAGAAGGACTTAGCAGATATGAACCTTCTTCAATCATTTCATGCTTTACCCTTTGAGGAGCAAGGCAATATAATTGCCCGATTTAGGAAATTACAGAATGCACTAGTATAAATTAATCAGGATCAAAATCAGCTAAACAATCAAAAAGAGATATCGTTAGTTGTTCCATACAGGTCTCCTGACAAGAATAAGAATCAATCTTTAGCTCCTTTAAATGGAATCACCCTCTCCCTGGCCAGTAAGAAGCCATGTGACCCAAGCCCAACAAAAGAGAAAAATCCTATTCCTCTTGAGGCAAGAATTATATTTAATCTGGGAAATATCCCCAAGCTGTCAGTACTAGATTCCACAGCAGCAAAAAATTGACTATCTGGGACTCGTGGAGTCCATAACTTAAACTGGAATATAGATGGCTGGTTCTTGAGAGTTTGTTGCAAGGATACTAAAGAATTTATAGCCTCCTTCAATGCTTTACTTCTTCAGGAGACTTGGTTAATGAACGAACATATTTTTCCTGGTTACTTCACTTTTTCCCAGACAGCATCCATTGGTCCAAGGGGGGCAGGCCACAGGGTGGGTCTAGGTTTGTTTAATTTCATCCAGCTTGAATATTGGATCTTGTGATCTCTTGGTGGCAGATGATCTGATCACTGCCTTTTCATTAAAGTCAGAGAATTTGACAGTAATCCTCTCTTCAGTTTATATTCCCCCATCTACACCTAGTATAATGATTCAAAGATGGGCCTGCCTGGGGAAAATTGTTGATTAATTCCATGCCAGATTTCCAGGAATCCCACTGGTATTAGTGGGTTATTTCAATGTAGGGTTGTGCAGGGGGAAAAAATGGCTTTTCCCCAGATTCGGGTCCAATGGACCCCCAAAAATATTGGTATTTCCTGATATTCCCAAATCCCAATATCGGTATGCTATTAGGATTGGGGTAAATAATAAGGAAACCCGCATTTATTCAGTATTTTAAAATGCCTTCCTTCAACTTGCAAGAGATATGTCACCAAGGTGGCACACCTCCACAAGTGAAGGGAATGCCTTCTCCATGCTGTGCCACTGAAGCCACAGCGGTGCAACTCAGCAATATAGCTTCACCGAATAAAAGCTGAAGAATATCGGCATTTATTTGGGTCAGCTATATCAGTAGCCAAATCGGATTGTCTAATCTGCACTGGGCTGAATAAACACCTGAAACATACTGGTAAGGTATTTTTGGGGTATTTGTTCGGTTTCTACCAAATGTACACCCCTATTTCAATGCAAGGATTGTGACGACTATACTCTTTTCTCCAAATTATTAGGTCCTGATAACGATAAATTTCTCAGCCCTGCTTGGCACAACAGAAAATCTAACAATGCTGTAATAAACAGTGGTGGTTTAGGTTGGCTAAATTTGTGATCCAGAGAAATTTCATTTCATTTAATAGAGGTTGATAGAGCGGGTGATTTTACTAATGTGAGCCCCAGAGGAGCCAGCATAATGGATTATATCCTGGTTCCACTTGAACATCTTTCACACTTTAAACACTTAAAAGTTGGCAATTTTATGGGAAGTGATAATCTCCCAGTCTTTTTTTCTACTGATTTATCTTTGGAACATTATTCTGTTCCAAAACAAAGCTTTTGTTTCTCCAAAATCAAAATAATGTTTGTCGATTATCCTGGAGCTCTAACTCCAATGATAAGGCTCGAATTATAATAGGTTCAGTTCTTTATAACAACTTAGTAAATAGGGTTCTGCAGTCAGACTCTGTTTCCAACTGTTTGTATAACTTGCATGAGGCATTAGATCTGTTTAGACCTCTCTCTGTGAAAAAGAACCTTGAGAGGACATCTTCTGAATCCAGGTGGAATAGCTGGTTTAATAGTGAATGTAGAATAACGAAGAGGCGTATCCAACAGAAGCACTGTGAACTTAAAAGTAACCGTACAATAGCAGTTCTCTGAGAGTTACTGGAACTGAAGAAAATGTATAGATGAGGAGACAGATGGCCTTGAGTAAGGGATATCCCATTTCAGCTTTTAACAGCAATGATAATAAGGCCTTCTGGTCGATTATTAACATTGCTATCAATTCAAATTTTTAAATCCCTTGTTGTATTGCCCCCTCGACATGGGAAAACCATTTCGAGGGACTATTTTCTGATGCTAATGTGCTTAGTTCACCTTCAACTATTATTTCTCTTGATTTAACAGCCCCTTAGAGCCTGAGGCATCAATCAAGGAAGTTATATACCTTATTAAGGGATTAAAATTAGGAAAAGACTCTGGCTCTGATCTAATTCCCAATGAGTTATTCAAGGCTGATCCACAATGGTGGGCCACAGTTTTTACTCAAATTAATTCCAGTGGGCGAAGGCCTGATTCATGGAGAAGTTTGATGACTGTCCCAATATTTAAAAAGGGTTCTAGACTGGACCTACCCTTCTATCATCCAATTAGCCTCCTTTTTTCTTCAGGAAAGTTATATCTGTTTATATACTTAAGAAACTTTTGAATTGGATGGAATCAGAAGCCATGATGGAACATGAACAGATAGGCTTTATGTGGGGTTCTTTGACATATGACTATTGTCTAGTTCTCTACCATTTGGACGAGAAATATTCATCGGGGGGGGATTATATGTGGGCTTTATTGACCTTATAAGGGGGCCTTTGATTCTATCAATCTCCCTAGATTGTGGAATAAGCTTAATTGAACCACTATAGACAAAAGGCTCCTATGACTTATCCAGCAATTATATTTGGGCTTGATTGCCCAAGTACACTGTGGATGGGCACTTAACAAATTTATTTAACTTGGAAAAAGGGGTATGACAGGGAAGTTTACTGGTTCTTTCTTTATTCAATTTATATCTAAATGATTTATCAACAGTCTTTGACAACCCACCAAAGTTAACTGAGACTTGTGTCCCTGTCCTGCTTTACGTGGATGATATTGTTATTCTGTCTTGAACCAGAGTTGGTCTGCAAAGGGTCTTGCAGTCTTTCTCCAGTTATCGTTCCTGAGAAAGCTTGGTGATTAATTATCTGAAATCGAGTATCTTAGTTTTTACCAAAACCAGGAAATGGAACCTCGGTGGATTTATCTTGGACCCCTCGACTTAGAACAGCATTCAATGAAGTGAAACCATGTACAAACACCATAAACAGGTTTTTCCCTATTAAGGGGGGGGAGTATATTCCCAGTCTGTGCAAGCCTTCAATTTGAAAGTGGTCCCCCTTATTCTTTATGACTCAGCTATTTGGATCAAAGCTATCTCTGGTAATATTGATCAACCTCTGGCACAGTTTTTAAGAAAAATACTGAATGTCACCAGTTGTGTTTCAAATGTTGTATGGCAGGCAAAATTTAAACAAATATCCCTGGAAGCGAGAGCATGGCTCTGTGCCTTCACACTGAGACTAAAATTGTTTTGTGCTGAAGATGGCTTGCTAGCTGCTCTGAAACAGGATACCCACAAATGGATTTGGATGAAAGCCCTGGATGAGAAATTAACATTAGTTGGAATGTTGGCTATTCATATATCTGATATAGGCAAATCCAAAGTGTTTTCTTTGATCAAAAAGCAAGTCCTAGAAACTGATTACAGCAGTTTAATCTTAAGAGCCCACCATGTTTGCCCACCAGTCTTTTGGTCTTTTCCCCACAAAATCTTCTCCTCCTATATGTAGTATCTTACTATCCCATGATACTGCATAGCTTTCTTATTTGCAAAATTGAATATTATACTCTCAATGGTTCTATCAGGGAGATTTCAGAATAGGCCTTATTCCAATAGAATGTGTCCTTGTGGCCAAAACAGGATTGATACTTCTTTTCATGTTCTGCTTGAATCCAGGTTTTTTGCCATGCACCCTGAAAACTGTCTCCTCTGCTTAGTGATAAGAATACTAAGGTCACTCTGGCAACAGTTAAATTTGTTTCAGTCCTTTTAGCCTTTGCATCCAAAAAGTGCGGAATGAGAATCTTCTGCTGCTCAAGATTTGTTAATCAATGAGCTTCTAAGGGAATAAAAGGAAAGTTCTGGCCACTGTATTATAAAAAAGATACTGCATATCTGGAAAAGGTGCCAAAGAGGGCAGCTAATTTGGATAACAAGTTGAAGCATCTTTCTTATGCAGAAAGGCTGAAGTACATGGGGCTCTTATAAAATTATGCACAGAATGGCAAAAGCATAAACATAAAACACTTTATCCTGCTCCCATACAACTAGAACTTGAGGCCCCCGATGAAGTTGATGGGCAACAGATTCAGAATAGACAAAACGAAGTCTTCCATGATACAATGAGTAATTAAATTAGAGAATTCACTGCTAGTAGACACAGTGATGGCCACTAGCAAACACTATGTATATAGTTACTGGCACTCAATCATGGCCTCTTTCATTTTTTGAAAAATCACTTTTCCCCAATCAGAACATACAGGACTGAAAGCTATCATGTCCTCAATATCACACCCATATTACAAACAAACAATAGGTTACAAGATATACATTATCTGGCAGAACACAGAACACACTGCAACTAACTACACTGACTAATCAACAATCCAGGATCAGACATATGACAAAACTGTCTAGAAACAAGCCTAAAGAGAAACATCTCACCTAGCTATCTTATCACTACACGACATTGTAAGCAATCTCTCTCCCTGCAATACTCCATCCCACGTCTGGATTGTAGTTGTGGATCGGACAGGAATTGTTCCTTCCCCGGATTCAATTTTTGTCCGTAGCTGCCCTCTTGCTTTCCGGTTTGGATGTCTGTCTCCCTGATCTAAGTGACAAAAAAGGCCAGAGTTACTGATCACAAAATGGAAAAAAAAAAGCTACACATTTCTGTGCTGGTCTATGCTCTACACAACAAAGTTTAATGCAATTTTTATGCCTCATTTGAGATAAAGAACGTACAGAAGAGCATTTAATCTTGAGCAACATGTAGGATAGACAGAGCAATCAGGACACGTAGTGATGTGCATTAAAGTTCAGCAAGGATTTGGTTTATATAAATTTACCTCCTAGACTTGCTCACTGAGGACTATGCCAAAATTGACACACGGGAGGATCTTTAATTCTGGCATGAATCTTTTACAACCTAATACTAGAGAATCTCAGCTCATAATACCAGTACCATCAGAAAAAAGAGCTGGAGGAATGTGCTAAAGTGACCTTTCTATATCTAAAATTACAATATTACAACAATACAACAAAATGAATACAGTATAAACAGGGTCCAGAAATGTTGTTGACGAAGTTCTCCAGATTGTCAAGTTGTTTCGCAAACCTTCATCCAAACAGGACTATATATACATATGTGTCTTCTAGTATTTGTTAATTGTTCTCGTTTGTCCATTGCAGAGTAAAAGCAGTAGTTTCTGCAGTATCATATGATGTAGTTGATATTTTCTATGTCCTATTAAAGTGCATTTAGAGTTGAAAACGGGCCATCTGGGCGAAAGAACGTGGAAGCCTTTTTGTCACACTACATGGATGCAACACATTAATTCCTACACAAAGTACTTTCTGTATAAGAATTTTAGAACGTACGGAATCCTCAGCGCTATCAGCTCTTCCATTTGCACATTGTGGGCTTCATCGCCATCCCAAAAAAGGAAAGGCAAGACGGCTAACTTAGAAGAAATATGGTACATTTCTTCACATATTCTTATACCATGGTTATTTAGGGAAGTTGCCTCAAACAGGTCACTGGGGATGCAGCATAAAATTTTTCTAAATGGATAAATAAGTTTGTGATAAACAATTTTAATCCTGAGTAATTCCCTTATTAAGAAAAATGATCGTACCTTCTTGTGCTGCCTCATGGGGAGAGAAAATCCGAGCATCACCACAAGGAGAGGTGCTGATGTAGAGATGAAACTGCACATTTTCTTTCAGTTTAAACCCACCTCGTTCTGACTTGATAAAAATAGATTTCTGTTGATCTTCCTTAGTACTGAAGAAAACAGATAACATGTTATTCAGAATGGCTTTTTTTTTTCAAAAAGAAAAGAAAATAAAACACAGAGGACCCAAAGTTCAGCATAAGCATATATCAGAGGTTACAGCACAAAGCATCCAATTAATTAAAACTATTAAAATGATAAGACTTATTGATTGCTTCTTCAGCACATTCCAACTGAACTTCAAAATTCCTTTTTATACCTCCCCAAAGCTTAAAGAACAATTTTCAGAATTTTGCAGTGGAAACTTGAGGAAGCAGATGGGAAACTAGGCCAGTTTACAAATCTAGGACTTGTGCACTTGGGGTTTCTGGACCACCATCTCTGACTTTTAATGTATATTTCAACATAAAATAAAACATATGTTTTCACTGTAGCCCAATATTTGGCAATTATGAATGAATGAATGATCATATGGTAGTGGATATAGTATAGCCAGGAGATCTGAAGACTGTCGGGCAGCCTGAAACTCTAGCTCTTTTTGAGGCAAGCTAGGTTTATTTTTGGGGCTGAGAGAACTGTGACTGACCCAAGGTCACCCAGCTGGCTTCAAGTGGAGGAGTGGGGAATCGAACCTGGTTCTACAGATTAGAGTCTGCTGCTCTTAACCACTACACCAAACTGGCTCTCTGGCAATTATGAATATACAAGCAGGGAACCTGCAAGGACTTGCAAGGGGGGAGATCTAATTTTCCCCTCTCACACCATTTCTTTTCCCTTCCCTGAAAGCCCCTGCAGCCTCTGCCCTTTTCCTGCTTCTTTCTCCCCTTCCCACCCACCAGCCAGCCTACCTTTATAACCCCACCATTTTCAGCTTTCCCTCCTTCCCTCCCTCTGGTAGCTTCTCCCAGGGAAAACTGTGCAGTGCTGTGCACCAGGCTGGGTCCAGTCGCACAACGGAGAGCCTGCAAGGACTTGCAGGGAGCACCTTACTTTCCCCTATATCCCCTTCCCCTCCTCCTGGCAATTCCCATATTGTCACCTTTCTCTGCTTCCTTCTCTCCTTTCCCATTCACCAACCTGCCTACCTACTGTCTCATCTTCAGCCATTTTATTTACTTCATTTATACCCTGCCTTTATGCACAATGGGAACCCAGAACAGCTGACATAATTCTCCTCTCCTCCAGTTTATCTTCACAACACCCACATGAGGTAAGTTAGACTGAGAATGTGTAACTGGCCCAAAGTCATCCAGTGAGCTCCCGTGGCTGAGTGGGGATTTGAACCTGAGTCTGAAATCCTAGCCATTACACAACACTGGCATTTGTGGAACAGCTGTTGCGGAACAGCGGTAAGCAGCAGGGCCTGGGTGAATTATGCAAGCCACATGCAACAACTCACCCGATGGTTGCTACTGGGCCAGGCTTGCCCCCTCCTCATCCAATCATGGAAAGGGCCCTTCCCCTCCTCCCACCTTTTACTGACAGACACCAAGGCTGGAGGAGTGGCAGTTCTGCTGTGGCTGTCTAGCAGCAGCTACTGTGGGCATTAGTTTCTTATAGGTGCTGCTTCTATCAGTTTTCTGGGTCTGTAACCACCCAAGGTGTTCTCTTTTTCTTTAGATGTCTGATTTTTCTGCAAACCTGGGGCTTTTCTCAGGTTTGTAAAAAGATAACTTGTCTGTCCAGTCTCCGGATTTAAGTATCCACAGATTTGGACACATTGGGAATTAGATATATTGATGATATAGATGATATCTTGGTGATATATAAAAGCAGCATTATGAGTAGAGCCACGGGTGCCGAGACAGCCACCAGAAACCTTAGAAGGGCCTCTGCAAAGTTTGGATGTGTTGTGTCAAAGACAGGGAAGCAACTATTGTTTCTCTGCCTGTGCTGATGTTGGGTCCAAATGTCAGCCCAAGGGAATACCAGCATCTCATCCTGTTAGCTGCTGCATTAGCACAAGAAATCACAGGTTCAGATTGTTAGGCTCTGAGCCCAAGCAAAATGCGAGCAAGGAACCTTGCTTCAACGTAAATGTGCTGAAGATTGAGGTGCTAGGGAGCTGGGCATGCAGCTTACCTCGACAGCAGTTCAAGTTGCATATAGAGAAATTTAAGCAGGCACCTGCGAGCTATAATTTCTGCATGGCAATCATTCAACGCAAGACCACGATCACTCATATATTCTCCATTAATACACTTTGTTCCTGTGGAAACACTTATAACCTGAGCATCTTTCACATCGGTACCTGAAAAACAAATGTAAGAGTGGGAAAAAATAAGTTATTTCCAGAGAAATATTTCCCGAAGTGCATTGTCTGTTGCCCGGACGAATTTGCTTTGAATATGAGGCCTGGGGGATGCTGCCTAAGTACAAAGATTGAACTGTTAGATGATCGTTAGCTATATATAATATATATTTTTAAAGGGATACTTGCAATGGAAAAGAAGTCACAATAAGATCACTGTTTGGGTTGACTTCTTGACTCACGTAAACGTTGAGCCAATTATTAAAATATTTAGAATTTAATTTCATTGTTGAAACCCCAAACTAAAGCAGCGACTTGCATGGCCAAATGTTACACCCACATTTCCTTCTCAAAAGATGAAATGTAAGTGGCTTGGATCTAGTGGCAACAATCTACTGATGGAAAGGAGTTACATCAGCAGACGGGGACTTCTTTGCCCACCACCAGTCCAAAATGCTTCCCAAAATACTACTTCTAGAGGTCAGGGGACCCCTAGGAGGGAAATGAGAGGCAGTTGAAGGCTAGCTCTAGATTATCAGTCTGGATTGGTTGATCTGCTCCTGTGCTTTATTGGGTGGGTACTGTAATGGGTACTGTAATCTAAAAAATGCTTTTTGTAAATCCTCTTGGAGAGACTCCCTGTCTAAGGGATCAGAAAAATGGGATTGAATATAGGCTGTGGATTACTTTATATACTCTGGATGGTAGCTGGAAGCATGCAGATATGTTGGTGGCCAGTGTGTATTCTATATAAGGTAGTTCTTATGCATCCCTTGCATAGCTTCACAGTGGTATCCAGGAAATGCACTTGCTATGTGGATTGGTTCATAGTGAGGTTGAGGTTGGCGTGAAAACTGTTGAAGGCCCAATGGGATCTCTCAAGAGATTCCTTCCCATGTGACCAGATGATGAATTGATAAATGTTAAGGACAGGACAAGAGTCAATGGGCAAGATCTGCAAAAGCATTGCTCAAAATCCGCTTTGAAAATGTTTGCATATTGTGGTGTCAAGTGGGTGCCCATAGCTGTGACTAATCCATCTCCTAGAGCTGTCAAATAGAGTTATAGATGCTTATTCATTTTAAATATGGGATCAGGCAGACCATTTCATCAAAACCCAGTTCTTCCTCAGTTGTGTATAAAATTATGTGCTGGGGGAGATGTCAGGTTTTTAAAGCAAAAAGGGTCACAAGCTAAGGGCTAATAAATCGACCCACTGCCTATTGTTCACCTCTCTTGTGTTCTGTCTCCCCAATCACTTTCTCCTTAATCAAACTCTGACGTAAGAAGTGATTTTGGCTGGGAGAAAAACCCCAAAGGGGAGGGGGTGAGGTAAGTACTGGCAATGGGGAGGGTTTGGCTTATAATATGTGGAATAGGATTAAGATAATTTTGCCGTATAAGTCATGCATTGGGTTGCCTAAGTAAAAAAGATGGCGTAACTGAAGGTTAAGGGCTACAGCAAACTGGGCCCCAACAAATGATTAATCAATGGCATGCTTGTCAAATAACAACTCCGACGGTCTATTTTTAGGGGGTAATTTTTTTTCCAAGTTAACAACTCTGTTGTGAATATGCAGAACTCCAGTTAATCAGCACACATGACTATGTGTAACAGGGCCTTCTGGCTGGTCACCTCCGGTGACAAATGTTTCCCAAGAGAGGATGTTCATTTATCTACCTGTGTAGAAATAGGTAAGGAAAACAGACTGCCTCCCTGAAATAGGTGTTCCCTGAGTGGTTATCTTGCAGCTGTACAGAACATCCTTCTGAGCCTCCAAGAGGAATCTTAAGAAGATTTCTGACACTGGTCCCATCCGTCTTGAAGAGAGAGACACCTAATGTGCATGCCTCAAATGGGTGTTGTACCTTCGTGCTCTGCTCCTGCCTTAGATGATGCAGCAGAATAAAGCATACAAGTTGCAGAAAAGAGGGTGCAGTGTTTCAGGGCAGCCATAATGGTCTGCAGCAGAAGAGTTAGGTTCAAGGCCAATAGCACCTTAGAGACCAACAAGACTTTTGGGGTATAAGTTTTGAGAGTTAAGGTATCTGATGCAAGGAGTGTTGACTCTCGAAAGTTTATACCTGGAAAATCTTGTTGGTCCCTAAGCTGCTCCTGGACTCACACCTAGGTTAGGTTGTGTGACTGCACAGATGAACACTCAAACAACAAGAGCATTACGTTACAGATAAGCAAGTTCTTCTTCATGATCCCTGTGTAGGCAAACCAATGCTAAGAATTAACACACTGACCTACCTGGGTTCTGAGCACTGCTTGAGCAAAGACCGCATCCTTCCTGGCTCTGTCACATCCAGGGCATAATGCTACAGGAAGGCGGAGGGCTGGAACTAAATAGCTGCTCTGCAGATTTCTGATAAGGGTAAACATTTTGCTAAACGCTGTGTATGCAGCTATGGCTCGTCATGGGTGTCCTCAGAGTACCAGGCAGAGGCTTATGTGCCAGTTCACAACACCATGATAATGAGCACCATGATCCAGCAGCTGAGGAACTGAGAGGACACCCTCTAGATGAGTCTCCATATCAGGGACACAAGTCGGGGTTCTTCTCTGAAAGAGGCTGTTAACAGCCATATAGAAGGCTAGCATCCTGTAGACAGCCAATAAATTTAAGTGCCCTTTCCATATAAAGCAAAAAGTCTGGGAAGCA
Organism: Gekko gecko; assembly: GCA_029375565.1. NCBI lineage: Eukaryota > Metazoa > Chordata > Lepidosauria > Squamata > Gekkonidae > Gekko > Gekko gecko. The sequence continues at coordinate 330,954,967 of JAPDNY010000001.1, read as the reverse complement.
GATGGGTAAGATGAGTTTGTGGTTCAGGCGAGATCTCAGTGTAGCCTTAGGAAGGAAAGCAACATGTGGGTGGAGAACAGTCTCGTCTTGGTGAAAATGGAATATGTGAGATTAGAACAGAAAGTGCAAAGTCCACTACTCTTCATGCCAAAGCTATGCCTGCAAGTAACACCACCTTTCAGGATAACAGGCAAGAGGTTGCATGTTGCCATTGGTTCAAAGGTATATTCATAAACTGAGAAAAGACTAGCTGCAAACCACACAATGGTGTGGGTGGGGCCTCATTACACTTTTAAAGAACACTATTATCATACGTTGAACTAAGAGAAAGACTCATACTTCATATCTGTTAGAAATGCTGATAAGGCTGCTAGATGAACACTGAATGAGGAGAAACTGAACCCTTGCAGGTGCAAGCGGAATAAACATTCAAGGATTGGGGGTTCCAACAATGCGACTCGGCAAAAAGACAAATTTGGACTTGGAGGAGCAGCAGTAATGTGCAGAGAGCCTTCTGGCATTTCAAAGTGCCTCCTACAGGCAGTCAGGCTTGCCACAGGGAGCACCATATGTTGTGCTGTTCGTTTCAGTGTGGGGATTTCTGAGTGTAATAGTATGACATGTTCCTGGGACAAGAGATCTTTGGCCTGGGAAAAGTAAAGGCTTTGTTGACTAGGTGGACTACTTTTGCAAACCCATGGCTGACTTGGTTAGCATGGAGTGAGCAGGACCCAATATGCACTGTCCTGATTTTGTGGACTACTCAAGCTCTGAGGGACATAGGCCTGAATGTGTATAGACAAAATGCCTGTCCAAAGGTCAGAAAGTCATCTTCCAGGGAGAGATGGCCTGTTTGGTGTAGTGGTTAAGTGTGCAGACTCTAATCTAGGAGAACTGGGTTTGATTCTCCACTCCTCCACTTGCAGCTGCTGGATGACCTTGGGCAAGCCATAGTTCTGTTGGAGCTGTTCTTGAAAAAGCAGTTTCGGTCAGAGCTCTCTCAGCCCCACCTACCTTACAGAGTGTCTGTTGTGGGGAGGGGAAGGGAAAGGAGTTTGTAAGCTGCTCTGAGACTCCGAGTGAAGGGCGGGGTATAAATCCAATCTCCTCTTCTTCTCTCTACCCTAGTGTAATCCTGGGCGCACCTGGAATTGATTGCAAGGTGACAGTGCCTCATATTTGGAATGCCCTCCCCCCATTCATGCTCACCTAGCTCCTAGCTTACTGGCTTTTAGGTGCCAGCTTTTTTTAAAAAAAAAATCCTTTTACTTAGGCCTTTAGCTAGAGGGTTCTGTCTTTGTTAGCTGTCTGCCTGTGGCCTGAGGACTGGTTTATGGAGATTTTTAGGCTGCTCAATGGTTGTTTTATGCTGGGGGGTTTTTTGCCAATGGCTTATTTTTAATATGGCATTGATGTTATTTGTGAGTTAATTTTTTCCCACACTTTTCCCAATGGAAAAGCTGGGGTGGAGGAGAGAACCTCCTACAAAATATTTTTTCTCGTTCAGAATAAGAGAAATGCTTAAGTCAAGGTTTTGCTCATTCAGAAGTATAGTATGAAGACTGTTACATAAGACAATGAGAATTCCTGTGCACACTGTAGACATCTAAAATATGAGTTGGAATCCGTGGAAATTTTCTGCTAATAGAAGGAGGGGTTTTCACTGATCCCCCCTTGAGCTGTTCCCGTGGGCCCCCATTTCCCAGGAGTAATTCTGGGCTGGAGTAGAAGGGAGGATAAGTCATATTCCATGAAGGGAAATCCCTTTGGTCAGGAGAGATTTACCACTGGATCTGAGCCCATATGTTCAAGCATATGCTTATTGTTTAAATATGACTAACTAAACTCTTGGCAGGCATGGATTTAGGAGTTACTCTGGCTGTAGCCAATTTTTTTGCACATTTAATTAAATTTAAAGGACCTCAAGCATTGTAAGTGGTTGGTTATTTAAGTTACTTATATTTTTGTTGTATCTAGTGTGACACTGCTCAAGGCCTGTAGGCTAAATGAGCAGTATCATTAAAGAAAGAAAAAAACATGACTAACTTGGTCCACAATTAATATACGATAAGTGTATATCATTCACTATGGAGCTGCTCAACGCTATTAAGTTTAATATCCAAATGTGATAATAGTCCCAAGATGATGGTATAAGACTTTCTGTTTCAACACCATACTTTCTTTTGTGTAATATAAAATTTGTGCTAGTTTCAACTTCCCTCCCCCTTCTCTTATGGGAGAAGCCAAGACATATGTGCTAAGATAGCACTGGGTACAGCATTTGCAAACTCTCTCATCTATTGGTTATATTTGTACTTTTAAATTTCATAAATATGACAAATGCAATTTTATATATGATGCATTTAAGGCTTCTAAATGTAGTAAAATAAATTTAGGCTTAGTGAGAAATAACAGCATATATTTTAACTTTTCCCACGTACCCCCAAACTACAAGAAAACAAGCATTTTTTTCTCTCCATGGCTTCAAAATTTCTGAAAGTGTGACATTTCTAGTTGGAATACAGAAAGCTATTTTAATATTTAAATTCAATGAAAACGTGTATGAACATTTTATGCAGCCAGAAAACTCTTTTATTAAAAACAGAACCAATCATTTGCATATTTATTTCTTCCAGATTACTTAGCTATTTAGAATTTGTATTTTGATATTAGAAAATTTGAGAACTTAATGACAGAAGACACTACGCATATCTTCTTCTCTATGCAAACTCCAGTGTAAATCAAAGAAAAAAATCAGGTGAAATGGAGGGGAGATTTTTGTTAATGTGGTCAAGAATAAGGTGTGAGAAATTGCCTGTGCACAAGGGCCTCCCTTTTTAGCTTGTCTCTTATGTAAACAGAATATAATGAAAATGCTGTACCAGAGCCATTTGTCTCCTTCGAGGTTAGAACACAACGGATAGTATATGCTGGCACTGTACAGCCCCCAAGGCAGTGTTTTCCCGTATGTGGTGGACATGTGAGAGGGTCAACAGATTTTGGGAAATGGTGGCTGCTCTTCTGGGAAAGGGTTGGAAACAGAAGTATAACCAGACTGCCCAAAGGACTCCGGGCTACGATTTTACACTTTCTAACTGCAGACAGACACTTGCCAGATTTTGGAAGGAAAAGACTTTTCCTAAGGAATCAGATTGGCTCAAAGTTAACAAAGGGTGTATTTTGTCCAGACTCACAGCTTTGCAAAAAAAAGAAAAAAACTCTGAAAGACACAGAGCTGACATATTACGGCACGTGATCTTGAATCAGGTTGAATCTGACACAGCAAGATGTGAAGATGTTAAATGTAAGCAATGTCTTAGATATCATAAAGTCAATCTGGATACGGCATTTGAAAAGGCAAACTCTACACTGGGCATTAGCAGGAAAGAAACTATAAATAAAACAGTCAGTATTGAAATGTCTTTGTACAGATCTAAGAGACAGCATCATCTGGAGTATTAAGTATGGGTTCAGGTGGCCACATCTCAAAAAGGACCTTACAGAGCTGGAAGAAAGTACAGAGGAGGGCAGCCAGGATTACTGCAGCACCTTTCCTATGACAAAAAGCTAAATCGTGGAAGGATCTCCTGACTGTGCTCATGCCAAGAAAATGCTGTCTCCTCCTCCCTCCATTTTGCTTTGGTTTTCTTCTGAGAAAGAGAAAGAGAGAGAGTGATGCTTGGGGGCTGAAGCACCTTTCCTATAAGGAAAAGCTGAAAAGTCTGGGACTTTTCATTTAGAAAAAGATGACTGAAGGGGGAGGACAAGATAGAGGCTTATAAAACTGCACACAGGGAAGAGAGAGTGGACAGCACTTCTTCTCACTCTCCCCTAGTACTAGAACTCTTTTGTGCTCGGTGATGGACAATAGGCAAAGAACGGACAAAAGAAAATTCTTCTCTACTCAATGAGTAATTAAGTGGTGGAGTCCACTGCCAGTGGATATAGTGATGGCCACAAGCGTAGGTGGCTTTAAAAGGGGGTTAGAAGGATTAATGGAGGGTAGATCTATCAATGGCTACTAGCCATAACGATTAAAGGGAACCTCCCTATTCTGAGACGTAAACCTCTGAACACTCAGTGCTAGGAGGTAACTTCAGGGAAGGGCCTTGGCCTCTATGCCCAGTTTGTCCCCCCTCCCCACCTGGGCAACTGGTTGGCTGCTGCATAAAGCAGACTGCTGGACTAGAGGGATCACTGGTCTGAGCCAGCAGGGCTCTCCTTATGGGTAACAGTGGTACGATTCTATTTGCAAGTGTATGAAGTTGTATGTATATACTAAAGATTTATCTTGGTAGCTTTTACAAATGTTTGTATTGAAAAAACAGTCTGGAGTTCTTTCACAAAAATTCAAAACCAATTACTTGTATATTAATTTTTTCCAGTGATCAGTTTACTACATTTAATGACATCTGGAGATCTGAATTCACCATTTGTATTTTATGCAAGAAGAAAAGTAGGATCTTCAGGAATGGGAAGCTGCATACAAAGGAACACAACACCAAATCAAGTTGGGGGGGAAGAGGAGTTCTTTGTTACCTGTCGTCATGACAACTCCAGCAAGAACTTTTCTACGTGCATGGGGTGATGTAAAATTATCAGTCAATTCACTGAACTTATCTACCACCAAGCGTGCAACAGCATCAGCTAAAACCTGCAAAATCATAGAAATATTAAGATAATCCAACAAAACATACCATATGAATGTTCAACTTAAGAAAACCAGTTTTTTACATTTACAAAAATGATTTAACCACTTGTGTAATATTTTAGTGCTTAACAGAAGTTATTGGTGCTAATATTTCCAATCACTGCTAATTCAACGTATTAAGCTACCCCATTCCAAGTAGTGAAAATATACGCAAGTCTTCTGTCTAAGACACCATTCTTAGACCAAGAAGCATTTTTTTAATGACAGCTTTTGCCACTCATCCTGGAACATAATTTTGAATGCAAGGGGTGAAAATTGCACATTAACACCAAGGTTTCTAGTTTGGTCCCACATAAAACCCTCCCTCAGAAAGTGTGTGCATGCTTATCAAACCAGTTTCAGATCTACTCTATGGTGGCTCCCTCTGATCTATTTCACCAAAAGGTAAGGATTATTTCCAGCCAGACAGTATTGTTCCACAGACATCAATCAATGGTCCATTATCATTCAGCTCATTAGTGACTTGGACAGAAGAGTGAACAGTACTGTTATCGAATCTGCAGACAGCATCAAACTTGGAGAAACTGCAAAGACTTCAGCAGATGGAATAAGAGGTTTTAATTATCTTAGTAAGCCAGAAAGCCAAGCCAGTGACCACACAATTTAACTGAATGTAGACAAAAAATCATACATAGAAAAAGACAAACACAAATCCAGAAGCAGAAACTTAGCATTTGTCCAGGTGTATTAGAATTTTGAGAGTAAAGTGAATTTCACACTGAGCATCATCAGTCTATTATTATTGCTGTAGCCAACATATCAACTGAAGAATTTGGGTGATGATAATGCCAAGCAACTGTGAAAAGAGCATTTATTTCAGCCTGTCTTGTTTCAGCTAGCCTCTTATGCCTGACACCATCAGTGGTAAAAACATGGATGTACAACTGTTGCTAGTCAATGTGACCTGCAATCAAATTAAGCAGAACAGCAAAGCTGAAAGGAAATAATGTCAGTTCTGAAAATGGAGTCACAGACAGCATGCTGAGTTTAAGGCGGCAGTCCTAAACACAGTTGGGTACACTTAAATTCACTAACTTTGAAACAATGAGGCACAACTGTTCCTATTTCAAAGGTGGCGAATTTATAAAACTGATTATTAACATCAGTTTATAATATCGTGTTATAAAATTAGAGGGATTTGTTCAGAGCAAAAAGATCCATATCACATCTATATCATGAGCAAGAGAGCTATTTTTCATAAAATCGTAAGAGGGTCTGTGGAAAAGGTCCCAAGTTTAATCCCCAGCATCTCCCATTTAAAGGGTCAGTTGGTAGGTGATGTGAAAGACCTCTGCCTGAGACTCTGGAGAGCCACTGCCAATTTGAATACAGATTTTGATGGACCAAAGGTCTGGTTCAGTATAAGGCAGTTTCATATGTACATATTGTCAAATGTACAACTGTTTGTATTTTAAAATTAAAAATTTATTTTTTAAAAACGTACAATTGTTAAGTCATATTGCTGTTTCTCTACCATATTCTTCTACAATATCCATAACAAGCAACTGTTACTCCTAAAGCGAAATAGTAACCAAGTAGCAAGGAAAACACTGACAATTTTAAGAACAAGAGAGAAGCCAATGTTGGACCAGGCCAATGGCCCATCCAGTCCAACACTCTGTCACACAATGACCAAAAATACCAGGTGCTATCAGGAGGTCCAGCAGTGGAGCCAGGACACTAGAGCCCTCCCACTGTTGCCCCCCCCCGCAGCACCAAGAATACAGAACATCACTTGCCCCAGACTTAGAGTTCCTATCTATACCTTGTGGCAGAGGTGTTTCAAAGAGGAGTGATAGAAATTGGGAAGAACTGAAAATGCAACTTAAGGAGCTACCTGAAGAAAGAGAGCCCATTAACTGAAAGTGAAGAGTAAGGGGGAAGGCATGACAAAAAAACTCCATCTATCAGAAAGGCTGTCTGTCCCACAGTGTTCAATAGAAAAGCTGAAGAAATGTATTTAGGCCTGAATGTTGCAAACAGATACAATTCTGCGTAACTATTCTGAAACAACTGTCAGTGAGTCTCAAACATGTGCTCCCTCTCCCAATCCTTCCTTCTGGACCACCCAATCAATGCTAGAGCAGCAGCAAGATTAAGCCATTCAAGCTTAAACCCAAGACCTGGAACCGTGTATTAAAGCGTTGTACCTGTGCCAGTCCAGGACTCATCAGCATGACATTTGGTTATGGGCCCATTTCTTACAAGAGACAGGGTTTTGGAATGCTCACCAACTGCTGATATACAGCTTGTGATTGAGCACAAGGATAAAATATATGGCAAACATCTAAGTAGCAAGGTCGTTTAAGTGATAAAATCTCAGTGTTCAAACAGCCTATCAGCTTTCTCCATCAAAATCAACAGGATACTTTTCCTGCCCTGAGGAAAATTTTGCTGAATTTTCCCAGTATGCTAAGTCCTTACTTAGAGCCAAAATAATGTTGTGTGGCCATTTTTCGAATTCTTCACAACATACACATCCTGGAACAGCTTCTGTGATGCACAACATACTTTTGAGGCTTAGCTTGCATTTCCGATGTTTTCAGACACTGAGTTTGGAAGAGGCAATGGAACAGGTGTAGTAACTATCTTTAAAATATATTTTTTTTGTCTATCAGAAGACAGAGGTTGAATTTTAGGAAAACTCTATTATCAATATGAATAGGTTGCCTGCTAAACTTGCTCGATCTCTAGCACTGCAGGTGTTTAAGAGAAGGTTGATGCAAGAACTGGTAGGAGTTGTTTAGATCTAGGCACTCCTGGTTCAGGACAGTTATAATCTTTCACTGTTCAAAATCTCTTTCCATATGTTAATACTTAATAAAAATACCTTCCTAATAAACACATTGCAATGCAAATATAGTTTTAAATTTGCAGGAGGCTGAAGCCTTATTAAAAGTGATACAAAAAGCACTCACTTTGAGAATTGGGCCGTTGTCTGACTTCTCAACAATCTATGATAAATCTGGAATATTCTAAATTAACATTCTTCAAGGGATAAAAACAAACTGGTGTTAGTTTTAAAAGCTTACCATACAAAAGGACGTTACAGTATATTAGAGATGTATTATAAGGCAAGATGATCCATAATTTAGGGGGCTTCAAAAATATAAGGTGATAAGATTCATAAAGGTGATAAGATTCATGAAGTCTTTTCCTGATCATTCTGAAGACATTATTATTAACACTTTATAATGATGAGTGCTCTTAATTTACAAAGTGCAATTTGATCTTTACTGTGGCAGCTATATATGGCTTGTAGCACAGCCACAGAAATAATCTTACAGTGCTGACCTAAAATATTATGCCCCAGCAAGTCCATATGCTATAGGTCCATCTGCATTAATTTCAACTGAATTATGATTTTAAATTTTCTTGCATTGCATTTAGACTTAACCAAGTCTACATGACATTATATGCACACCCTTTTCCAAAGCTGTGACCAATGTCTGCAGAAGAGTTGGAGGAGAATACTATAGCCATGAAAAGTGGTGGGGAACAGCTAACCAAAGGGGGTTCCCACTTGGTGCCTTCTGTAGTTTGTTTTAGCAACACTGGTGCATTGTGTCCTCCAAGAAATCTGTCAGTAATACTGCAGTGATGAGGCTTTACACTATCTGCCTCAATCCTTTGAAATTTGTGTCTAAGGTCTAATAAAGACAGCAGAGGCAACACAACTGTGGCTGGGAAGAGCACAGAAATGCATTGCTACCAGGATTTCCGGCTAGGCATCAAAAATTTTCATTTTAATTTTGGATATAGATTTTGGGAGTGTATGCTTTTCGTTATGCCATATTTTTGGGATTCTCCTTACTATTCTGGGAAAGAAAGCTAGTCTCTGGTCAGTCGGTCTCCTCTTTAAACTTTAAAGTGCTATTATGGAAAGAAAGGCAATGGTAAAACACCTCCGCTCATCTCTTGCCTTGAAAACCCCTTGAAGGGTCACCATAAGTCAGTTGTGACTTGACAGCACTTAATCAAGTTATTATTATTATTTTCTGTGGGAAGACCTCACCTCTGAAATTAGAGGCCAGTTTACCCCAAAAGAAAATAATGGTCCTTTAAAATTTAAAGGGACCAGGAGACTAGAACTATGGCACATAGGAAACAATGGAAACCTTATTTCCGATGTATGGTACAGAGACCAGGTCTACTACCCATAGGAAATAATGGGCCCATTGTTTCCTATGAATGGTAGAGCTAGCCTAGGAGGCCAGGTTTACTCTATCAGTTATTAGTTGGCATCTTCAATCCCATTAAATATTAACAGGGCTAATGTTTTCTATGGGGTAAATCTGGCCTCTGATTTAAGATACAAGATCTGCCCTTAGAAATCACTGGCCGTTAAAATTTAAAGGAAGGAGAAGACAGGTGTTGGTGGACCAGCATCCTTTCTCACCATTTTGGCTCCTGGCGCCCAAACCTTAAAACACTGGCAGAATCCCAGGAGACACATTTTCATCAGTGCTGGGATTTAGGAGTGCTTTGGGTCATTTCAGATAACCCCAAGCTGACCAAAAGAGCTCATTTCCAGTTTATTTTTGGCTCAGGTATATCCAAGTGCAAATCCCTATCCTTGGCCCTTTGATGGGTTGATCAGGTAAAAGCAAGCAACCCTATGCAAACACTGAGCACTAATTTCTCTCATAAAATTCCGTGCAGCCCTGCATTTCTGTAAAAGAAACTAAAGTACTGCCCTTTCAGGAGACAACTGAATCGGATTAAAACCTGACCTCAGGATCACCAGTGAAAGGTTTGTGTTGCCTGCAAACTGTGAAAGAAAGAAAAAGCTGAACTGTGATATGGTTCAATGGTGAGTTTCAAACCCACCGCAAATCATGTGGAGGTGGGAAGGGGAGAGCCTTTATTCCCCCACTGCAGCAGTATACTTGAGTGTAACCTTTCACCTTCTTCCACAGAAGCAAATGGCAACCATTCTCCTGTACAGTAAAAAGGAGTGCACTCAAGGGCACTGTTGAGACATATGGGGGGAAAAAATCTGATATGTGAGAAAAGAGACGTGTATGTGCAAATATGTGTTGGGTGGTTTACTGTCTAACAATATGTGCAGTGTCATAACAGGGTAACTAGCTCCATTAAGATCAAAACGCCATTAAGGAGTGATGCTGCACAGGCAAGTCATCCCCAGTCCTTGCCTACCTGTATTCAATCCTGATCCTGACAAATGGCTCTGTGCGAAGTACTGCAAAGAGAGTAATTGCGGCTGCTGTCGGCACGAAGAAGCAAGACTGTGTTGTTGACTCGTATTGCCTCTACAATGTCACCGACAAGACAATGCCTACACCCCTACCCTGGACAGCTGCTTGCCAACAGCACAAAAGTTAATTTAATCAGACCATGCATTAGTCTTGGCGTAACTGTTCTCATTTCTTTAGGAAATGGAAAATATTCTTCCCTTTCAAAGCTTTCCCTCAGCAGCAAACACAGAATGTAAGTAAGAGAATAGGTAATTTAATATCACATTGGATAAATTGTGCAGATCTGCCCAACAATGAATATGAGAAACTCCGTTGCAACAAAAGCAATATCCATGCACTGCTGTACAATACCTAAGTGTATAACTTCTGTCGTTCTGTTGTGTATTTTTTTTTTTAAACAAGCAAGTCATCTCTTACATGCAAAGAAAAAGCTAAAGACAAACACTAGTGCTTTCTTACCTGTGGGAGGTGTAACTGCAGACCCTCGCTGGGAATAGGCTGGTGAGATGGGGTCTGATCCAGCTGCATGTTAAACAAGGACGCAAGAGCTGACTGAGCTGCCCGAGCCTTTGCAAGTTTTTTGTTCCTCCCAGACCCGTCAAACGTTTGGCCATCCACCGACACAGCCATCACAAAATTCTTAGCGTGGCTTTCTCCGCTTTCTGAAAGAAACTCGTATTTCAACCCTGGCCGAAGTTCATTCAGTATCATGACTGGGTTTTTCCCACTAGTTGATGGATATGGTGACGGAGTAGGAAGAGATGACTGGATAATACTGCTAGTCACAGTGGACGACAGGTTGTAGTCTGCGCTGGAGCTGAAGGAACCATCGCCATTGGAATCCAGGCAAAAGGAATGGTCTGACTGAACTGGATTTTCAAACCCATTAAAAAGTGTATCTGGGAAGTCAGCCTGGTCAGAGGTAAAGTCTGTATTTAACGAGAGAGTTCTCCCCATTGCTAGATGCGCTTCAGAGGCATTGGGAAACTGAACAAAGGACCTCAAAGCTCTTTCCGCTGCATGAAGCTTTGCTTTCTTTTTGGTGGGGCCAGAACCCTCAAAAACTTGCCCGTTAACTTCTACGGCCATAACAAATATAGGGGCATGAACTGGTCCCGTTTGGGAGAGAAGCTTGTACTGTAAGCCAGGCTTAATTTCATTCAGCTGCATCAGGGCGTTTTTAGGCAAGACGGGCCCTGGCGTTTTCTTCCTCTTCTTTGGGCGGAACTTGGCATGTCCATTATTTCCCTCTTCCAATAGTCTCTTTCTGCTGCCCGTGCCACCACCATTGGAGAGCTGATTTCCCTCCCCGGTAGCTTGCACACTCCCATCTTTAGATGAAATGTTGTCCATGTTGCGGTTCTCTTTAACATCAGTGCTGCCTGAACCTGTGGTGCCCAGAAAGAGTAACTTACAATGCCTTCGTTGCAGGACCTTGTAAATGTAAAATTTACAGATTCCTTTATCTATCTTTGCAACTGGTTAAGTGATGTGTGCTCAAATGTTAGTCTCTTTGTTAGACAGATTGGAACATTAAAGCTATCATACATTAAGGCATTTGATATTACTTATGCATTATGCAGAAAAAAATTCAATTTTCTCTCAGAATAATTATGCTAGGTCACTGCTCCCATCCCCAATTCTAAAATGGAAAAGCACATTCACTGTGCTGGAACCAACATCTTTACTTAAGCCACTGGGCAGCCTTGTAAGATTGCTCATGTACTTCAAACCAGACACATGCTCACCTGTACCCTGAGATAAAACACTTTTCACATGCAGAAAGTGAGCCACAGCTATCCAAATGCATGCCACACAGAAAAAGATGTTAAGCATCTTCTCACCTGCAAATACTCATGTTAGCAACTTCTAAGAACTGCTTCACACTTTATGAGGACCCCAGGTTCCCGCAGTATTCCCCACATTAAATTCATAAGAGTGAATAACAAAATGCTTAAACGTGAAGAGGATGCTACTGGGCATAACTCTACTGCCATATAATGTATAAAGCTGTTCTAAGTAAATGACATTTATGTTACTCTCCAAGCAAACTTAACAAAGAATCTGGATTCAATCATACCAAACTAATTTTGAACTGCCCAATTATCCAGTTCCTTAGGAATTCAACTGGTCTTTATACTGAATTTAAAAGCAACAAGAAGCTATTTGTAACTTCAAAGTCCATACTAGAAGAGTCAAACAGGCTAGGAGACTGTCCCTACCAATAGCAGAGACCTTCTTCTTTGCAGGAAAATTGTGTAGACTGAAACCTCCCCCTAAGCCACTGCAAGAAAGAGATATGCATGCATGCTTTCCTAATGTATCTGGTGAACAACCTTGGCTTCAGTGCACAGGTACTGCCGTTCAGCTTCCTGGGGCATGAAGTTTCTTGCTTGAAAGAAGAAAGCAGTATCCCACCACCCACTTCTCAGTCTAGTAGAAGTTAGGCCCCTCCAAAACAATTGCAGGAGGGGGAAAGAGAAAGGTGGCTCTGAAACAGAAAGGTGTTTCTTTCAGCCCATTCCCCCCCACCCACTTCAGGGATGGTGAGATAAGCAGTGGTCTGAGAAGCCCTACAACATCACAGTCAGGGGAGGGTATTGGACTTGGAGGAAACTTTGAATGGATACAATTGTAGGCGCTACCAGAAAAAAGGAAATTAGGACTGCAAAATAAAAACCCAATATGCATACCAAATATTTTAACTGAAGCATATTGAAATTGCAGCCACAACATAATTAAAGAGGGTGATGCCAACAAAAGGCAGTATGTTATGAATACAAATGGCAGTAAAAGAACTAATAAAACAATCCCTATAGAACAGTGCCTTCTCAGAAGGTTGCTCCTCCCTTTAATTAGACAAGGGCAGTGACTGATTTAGAATTACAAAAGATAACTACTAGAAATAACTTCCTCAGAGATGACAACGGTGATTGAAAATCACTTGGGAGCGACGTTAGTAGACCCAGCAGCACATGGCTTTATATTTACTTCCAACTGGCCCAGACAACCCAGAGAAAGAAATATTTAAAAGCAGACTGATCTGTATACCACTGCAACATCAAACTATTTCTCTGTGCAAAATGTATCACTCCAGTTTTATTAGGATGAGGGCGCCAGATCTTATGGAATGCGTTATACTGCTCCAAATTAAATTAGCAGGATAGAAGGGAAATAAGACAGAAGTCAACCATAGTCTGCTACAATTTTAATCTGGATTTACTTAATTTCTGTTTTTAGCAATTTGACTCTTAAACCCTGGTTTAACTGTGTGTGTTTTTAAAAAATATATGCTAAGGATTTCTTTTAGATATGATGAAAAAAACTGAGAGTTCTGAAGCAATGTAAATGACAAACACTATTTTGCTGAATAGGTCCAAACTAGAAGGTCAAACACCTATATAATTTTCACAGTGTTAAAGAGACGAGCATTCAACATTTGCTCTTCTGGCTAGTAGATTTAAATCTGTCAGAAATCTGAACAATGAGAAGACATGCACACACCACTTCACCCAGTTGACAAAGGTGATGGAACGGTTATTAAATTTTCATTTATAACATCCTCCAGCAAAAGCTCGATAGGTTACTCCTTTCGGTGCTCAAAAAAACAGAACATTAGAGGAGACTGGGTAGAAAGTTAACAGGTTAAGAAGGCATGAACATCTGTGAAATAGTAGCAAGTAAAAAAATGAATTCTTATATTCCTTAAGAGAGGATTCCCTAGACCAACTGTTAAATTCTTTTATCCAAAGCTGAAATCTCTATTGGAAGGCCATGTACTGACTTATTTTTTTCTCCCACTGCAAAGTGTGGCCACACACATTTTTGCAGATTTTCAGCATTTTTCAGTCTAAGAAAACCTGATCCCTGCTTTTGCAGAAGGGAGACGAGACCAGTTCAATAGATGATGATATGGCTTTTGAGTACACTTGGTGGCTACCACAGTTTTGTGAACAAAGAAATACATTTCCTCTCTGGTCACTGCAGCAGTGTTATCATAGTTATTGAAGTTTATTCAATATATTTTTAATAAGGTAAAAGACAGATGCATATAGACATTCATGTGGCTCTTTACAAAAGGCAAGGCCAGGCAAGGCAGAACAGGCGTACCCACTCCTCCTGCCCCTCCCATCCTATGTCAACACCCCACATTAAGACCATTTTCTTTAGCAACCATTCCCCACTGAATTGAGTGTATGCCCCTTCCCCTTGCAGCACAAGAGCTGACCCTTATTTTTAAGGGGGGAGATACCCCTGAAGAAAGATTATCACTCATTAAGCCAAGGCTGTCTTTGGTATGTGCACATGTTTATCCAGATACTGAAACAGAATTAAGGCTAGAGACACCATAAAAGGAAGAAGAAAATCACTCTGAAAATGTTACAATCCTATACATCAGGTTTTTAACACTCAAATACTAAATTACCATAAAAACAGTGCCATAGTGTTGCTTTGAATTAAACAGAGACATCATAAAGGGAAGACAAAAGTATCATTCACTGAATGTTACACATGCATTTGGATTTCACCTCGTTTATAGTATCAAGGATCTGTTAAACAAAACTGTCATCAGTTACAAAGAGTTATACCTCACTGGGATTTAAGATATAACTACATGGAGCACTGAGGTCAAAGACCTCCATCCTGAGCCCACCTGCACAGTTGTAGAGTTCCATTCACTACAAAGTGACTAAGGCAGATATTACTGAGGCAACTGGATAAATGCATGAAAATATACATATGCATTGTTATCTCACCCTTCCACCACACGGTGGGCTCCGCAGCAATACAATTAACAATTTCACAGCTCAATTGTTGAAAAGAAAAATAACAAACAAGCAGTTATAGAACATATCTCAATGTCCTATCCTCCTGTATGAGCAAAATTTAATAGCAAACCAATAATATCACCATACAAGTGCTCTTCAGATTCCCCATGAAAGTATATGCATTCCTCTGAAGCATTTCCAGCATACTATGCTATTTAAGGGCAAGGTACTGGTTCCCTTGTCTTTGAGTTGCAGATGGGAAATTCCACATATCAGCAAACAGTTTAGGGAAGAGAGAGGTTAGGACTTCATAACAGATGGGACTGGCCAAAGTGACAAAAAAATTCCAAAGTCTAGCCAATAAAACCTGGTCCTGTTACTCTTTCCCTCTCATCCACTCTTCTCTGTGATCTATGGGGATAACGGCACAGGTTCTACCAGGATGCTCTGCAAATGTTCAAGCCTTCCTCCATCCTAAGGAGTCTTCCTC
Source organism: Gekko gecko (assembly GCA_029375565.1). Taxonomy (NCBI): domain Eukaryota; kingdom Metazoa; phylum Chordata; class Lepidosauria; order Squamata; family Gekkonidae; genus Gekko; species Gekko gecko. The sequence continues at coordinate 330,939,778 of JAPDNY010000001.1, read as the reverse complement.
CAGTGGAGGAAGGATAAAACAGGGTGGTCCTCTAAAGGCTGGCAGCTCGACAAGTTGGGCTCTGTGACCTACCTGAGGGCCCCAGACCCATGTTGTATAGATCAAGATGGGGTAGCCGTGTTAGACTGTCTGTAGCAGTAGAAAAGAGCAAGAGTCCAGGAGCACCTTAAAGATTCATGAAATATGTGGCAGGGTGTGTGAGCTCTTGTGCTCACTTCTTCAGATACCTGTTGTAACCAATGTTCCCTCTAAGCTGAGTTAGTCTGAACTAGCTCACAATTTTTTAGCCTCCAGCTCACACATTTTCACCTTCGCTCAGGAAGGATGGCCCCAGAGCAAACTAATTTATGCAGGAGCCAAATGGCTCGCTCACAACTTAGCTCACAAAGTGGAATTTTTGCTCACAAGACTCCACAGCTTAGAGGGAACATTGGTTGTAACATGTTATATCATGTTGTATAGTGATTGGAAACTTGGACTAGTGTCTGGGAGACCCAGGCTCAAATCCCCACTCTGCCATGGAAGCTTGCCGGGTGACCTTAGGCCAGTCACACACTCTCAGCCTAATCTACCTCACAGAATTGTTGTGGAAGACAGGAAAATGACATCAACAACTTTGGGTCCCCATTGCGGAGGAAGGTGGGCTGTGAATGAAGTATATATAAATAGGTTTTAGCTTGACGACTGCTGCTCTAGCCTATTACTCTTCAATGTCTTTAACTATGGTGTTTCTTTCTCTGTCCCTCTTTTATGTGCCAGCCATTTCCCTTCCCTTAAAAAATGCTCGGCTATTAAAAAATATTCAGCAGAATGTGAAAATGATGCTGTCGCTCCTACTGTGAATCTGCTTTATGTTGGGGTGCACCCCACAGATGGGCCCACTAATTGATGAATACTACTGGGAATATAACCTACCCAAACTGAATGAAAAAGGAACTCACGAGTGGAAGAGTGTGGGAATGAAACCTAAGCACACAAGAAAAATCAGATCTGGAAAGGTTCTTGGTCTGTAATGGGGGAAAAAATGATATTGTTCCAAAGTAATACTAATGGAAAGAAAAAAAATCTCCCCTTCTTCTTTTGAAGTAGCTCTGTCGAGTACGAGATGGTGCTATTATGAGAAAAATCAACTAATTGTGTATGAGTTCAAGAAGGAAGGCAAATGGATAGCTGTTGTACAGAACACTGGCAATTAGTCATAATGTACTTGAACCATGTTTCACAGTGATGTGCCTCATGCTTTCCTCCCTCTGAGAGGAGATGTATGATTCGTTGCATTTGATATATTAACCTATGCAAATATAATTCAAAATGAATAAATACAATAATGGAAAGCAGGGAGAGGGGCTTGAGGGACAATGAATTGGTGACCTGAGAGGCACTGTGGCAGGATTTCACCTTCATGCCAACATTTGCGTCTAGTAAAAGAAAGGATCTTCCAAGAGACTAAATAAGGAAGCCTCGTCCCACCAGTTGGCCACACCTGGCCCGATCACATTTCCTGACCCCTATAAAACCCTCAGGGTGAGGCTTTCTCTGTGGTCTGAGCAACAAGGAGAGCAGATCCTGCTAAGCCATAGAACAGCCTTGCTTCCTGTGCTCTGTAGCCGCCTCCTGCCCTTGACCTCCAAAGAGACGGGCTGACAAAGGCATTCAGATGTGCAACTTGCAGCTAGGAGTTCATGAAATGTTTTACCCTGAGGATTCTGTTGGATGTCTAAACACTCAGATGGGCTGGAGCCAGAGCCATGCATGCCAGAGCTGATGCAGTTTAGTGTAGTGGTTAAGAGCACTGGACTCTAATCTGGAGAACCGGGTTTGATTCCCCACTCCGCCACATGGGGTCAGCTGGGTGACCTTGAGTCAGTCACTGTTGTCTCAAGAGCTGTTCTCTCAAGAGCTCTCTCAGCCCCACCTACCTCACAGGGTGTCTGTTGTGGGGAGGTGAAGAGAAAGGAGATTGTAAACTGCTCTGATACTCTGAGTGAAGGATGGGGTATAAATCCAATCTCCTTCTCTTCTTTATTGCCATCTTCTGGGCATGGAGCAGGGGTCACTGGGTGTGTGTGTGTGAAGTATTTGTGAATTTCCTGCATTATGCAGGGGCTGGACTAGATGGCCCTGGAGGTCCCTTCCAACTCTATGATTCTATTATTCTTCTATCTGAGAGGAAGAGGAGTGCGGTGTGTGTGGGGGTAAGCCCTGTGACTTGGACGAGTGGCATTAATGTGTTGGGACCCCTTGGGTGGACAGCGCTGCAAACTCCCAACCCTTCCTTGGCACTTTATGGGAGGGTCCATCACCAAATCCCAGGACCGGCTATTATGAGGGGACTCTCCGGTGCTCTGTTTTTAATGTACGCTGCGTTTGATTCTGAGGTTGGTTTTCTGTTTGGCCACTAGGTGGCTCCTTGCGGGCTGAAGGAGAGAGAGACAGACAGAAAGGGGGAAAAACCCACGCTGGTAAAATTGAACAGACAGAGAAAAGAAGGAGAGCGCAAAAAGACGGAGGAATCAGTCGGCTGCGCTATGGCTCTTGTCTCGACCCAAGTAGACTGAGAGGGGGGCTCAGCGAAGAAGACGACTTGCGACCGGCCGACTGAGCTCGCTCACTTCCCTCCCCCCCTCTATACCTGATTCCTCTTCCCCGCCCCCAGCGTTGCTTCTTGCCGGCTCCCTGTCTCCGTCTATGAAGAGGAGGCGGGTGGGGGTTGAAGAGGACAGCCTGGGCACCGGGAGATCTTGCCGGCGTGGGACCACAAAGCCCCGGAGAGGGGGGGTCGTGTTTCCGAGCGCGGAAGCGTGGAGCGTCCCTTTTGCGTGGCTCCTTCCGAACCTGGGTAAGTCCGGCGTTTAGTTGCGGCTTTGCCGGTTTCAGCACCAAGGAGAGCGACGCAATGGGCTGCCGGCCGGTTGGCTCCCCTTTTAGGCTCTTGGCAAGCGAGCTTGGCTTTCTCGGTCTGGCGCCCTGTATTTATCGAAGGGAGCCGGCAGCTGCGCCGGGCGTGTGTGTGTGTGTGTGGGTGTATATCCGTGTGTTCCTAAAGACAGGTGGAGGTGTGTAGCCATGTATAGGTGTGTGCGAGAGGCTGTTCGGAAGAGCACACCTATTAACTCTTTCCTGGAAGGCAGAAGGGTTTGGAGGAGCCAGGGCTTGCCTCCGAGGTTGGAGGTGGTTGTGTGGGGGTGTGCGGGGGCTGGTTGGCCAGTTGCTTTTCTGTACTGCCCTGCAGATGAAGCAGGATGGGCGGGTGGCCAGAAATTTTTTTCCCCTGAATTGGATCCTCAGCCTGTGAACGTTGGCGTGGGTCCCTGCGAGCTATTAATAGGGTTTTTACAAGCGCTTGGTACCCCCTCCTGGGGTACAGATGGCGGTGGGTGGAGGGTGGAGTGTTGGGGCACATGCTAATGAAGAGCAGCTGTGGTTTTCTATTCCCCCCCCCCAGGAGTTTGAGGGCGAGCTGTACTTTGGAGTCCAGACTTGTCAAAACGAGGTTCAAGAGAGTCAACTTATTCCTGGTGCCTGCAGTGAACAGAAAGAGTAGTGTTGTGGTGGGGGGGGGAGGAATGCCACTTTTTCGGCATCCTAAATGGGCCGGAGGGGCTCAAAAGGATGCAGCTGCCCTAACCTAGCCCCTTTCGCTGCTCTTCTGTTTCAAGTCTTTAACTTTGGGTTCCTTTGCTACCTTAAGCCCTCCTTGACTTGATGCAAACCTCTTTCCCGCTGCTGCCCTGCTTTTATCCTTTGTCCTTTGAAGTCACCACATTCTGCAAGACCATGGGCTGCTAAGCAGGCAGCACACCTTTTATTTAAATTGTGTTAAAAACAACAACAACCACCCCAATCCGTGGTAGGATGGAAAGAGCTGCTTAAGTTCCTGCCAAGAACTGTGCCTCTGTTTACTGTTTCCATGGAATACTCAGCTCTCCCCCACCCACCCCCGCCAAACCCTCAAACTACCTTGGTGGTTCCTCTCCTCCTTCCAAGGCTGTTTGCCTTGTGACTGGGTTTGTGTAAGTTTCTGGAAGTACCTTCATGGTTCTTTGATTGCTGGTTTGGGTTGTCTTGCTGACCGTTTCCCCATCCGGTGACAATGAGTTTTGTGCAAGCATTTGTGCCGCTTGGAAACTCCTTTGTGTTTGCTTGTTTTGAACTTGCTGGGAGTTATGCGCCAAGAGCCCCCTAGTTACAGAGTTATGTAATCTCATCAGCTAATTTTCCTAATTATGATTAGACTTAAGTGTTTTTTACTTTATGTATCCCCATCCTAATATCATTTGCCTATTTCCCTTATTCCTAAGCTTTCCTTTTATCCCTTTCCCTTAAAATAGACAATGTTCCCTGCCCATTGTCAATTTCCAATTCTGTCCCCCCCCCAGTTATAAGCCTGCTCCGAATCAGAGTGATCAGAACTGTCAATTGATAGTTAAGGCATGGTCAGACCATTGACTTTTATAAAAGCATAGTTTGGTGTGTTGTTTTATACTTATGGACTAAGCAATCCATCGTATTCTGTTTGCTTTGTATGACATTGACATTTCTGTGACATTGATGTGGTTTTGAAATCTTGTTCCTTCAGTGGAAAAAAAAGAGATGTAAAAAGGTTCATGCAATGCCTTTTATTCTACTTGATGTGTTGGGAATAGCAAAGTTCTTATATGCATAGAACTGCCCCCCTCCCAGGTGTGAGTTATACAGAGCAACTGGAAGCTTGCCTGAGTACAGTGCAACTTGAGCTGAAGGCTCTGCCAACACTGAAAACCTCACTGCACTGGTAGAGAGCTTCTTGGAACAAGGGTGGTATAAAAATGCGTTAAATGGATTCACCAATGCAGATTTCCGATATGGCACCTCCTGAACAATTCTGAGTTCTTTGACATGGTCATCATTAACTGTACTAGGTGTTTCCACTGAATCTGGATAAGCCAACAATCCCTAGCATGCACGTACATTGATGGTTTGGATTCTGGGCATGTTCTGTCTCCACTCTGATGGAGATTCTCATCTATGGGTGCCACAGTCATTTTTGAGCCCCCACAAGACTCTGATGTTTTGCTGTAACAGACCAAGTAGGGCTACCCTTCTGCTGTGGGTGCATGCGCCCAAGGAGGATTCCTCATCTTAGGCAGAGTGCCCTTTCTCCCGAGGAACCGGAAGAAATGATGAATAGATGAATATCACGAGAGCCCGTAGTGGATGGAAAACAGGAGAGATCCAGTAAAGTCAGTTTTTGCATCGGATAAGAATCTGTCATTTTCCAAGGGGCGGTCTTGAAAAAAAATAAATGCAAGCAGTTATCAGCATTGCCTACAAGTCATTGCTATAAACAGTTACAATAGTCTTGAAAAAGACAGCTTGTTATATGCTTGAAAAAGACAGCTATAAACTTTCTTTTGCAGCAGTCATACACTGCATGTGTGGTAACGTAGGGCTTTTCAAACTGTGTTCCAAAGATTCCTTAACATTTATTTTGGTGCCTCTTAAGGGAAGATTGTCACGTCCTGCATACCCAAACTTTTGGGGTGGGCGAGATAAAGCCCTGTCGGTCAGTTACCTGGATTTGTCTGCTTCACTGTGACATCTTCCATATTTTCGTTGGCTTGGCTTGGTTCCTACCACCCCACTCAGCCAAATATGAGGCATTTGATTGTTCCAAGGAGCCTTCCTCTGATGCCAGGTAGGAGGACGTCGGAAGTCAAGGGGCATCTAGGCTAGACTGTCATCTAATCAAATGCAGCTGTTGTTGTTTCTGGGTTTTAATTTCAAAGTGAGCCACTCTGAAAGCCATTTTTTTGGGTTGAAAAGTGAGATAAAAAGTAGAATAAAGTTAGAAATGGTGGAAAAGCTCCTCTGAAAGATGATTTTGCCTGCCAGTACTGATGTTCCCCTGCCGTGCGCCACTACAGGGGAGGAGGAGGAGGAGTTTGGATTTATACCCCGCCCTTCACTGCCCAAAGGCGTCTCAGAGTGGCCTACAAACTCCCTTTCCCTTCCCCTCCCCACAACAGACACCCTGTGAGGTAGGTGGGGCTGAGAGAACTTCTGACAGAAACTGTCCTTGAGAGAACAGCTGTGCCAGAGCTTGTGACTGACCCAAGGTCACATCAGCAGGTGCAAGTGGAGGAGTGGGGAATCAAACCCAGTTCTCCCAGATAAGAGTCCACGCACTTAACCACTACACCAAACTGGCTCAGGGGGACGATGGATGTGCTGTAGGGTTGCATCCACGCACATGGGGATTCTGAAAAGCAACATGGCTGACCAGCACTGAGCGTGCACTGTGGAATACTCTCCATAATCCTCTGCAGCCCATGTCAAACAAGTTGAGTTCCTTGATGTAACATGTAGCATAAGGATTAGAATGCTGGACTAGAATGGAGGGGCTTGGGTTCAGATGCCTCCTCTTTCTGTAGCTCATGATCTCACTCACTCTGCCAATCTAATCTACTTCACAGGGCTGTTGTGAGGATATGATGGAGGAGTGAAGAACCAAGTGTACCACCTTGAACTCCTTGGAGGAAGGATCTAATAAAAAAGCAATTTTAAATGCCAGGGGAGGAAAGGTAGAGTTTGAAACCCACTCTAGTGACCTGTAGTGTTATTAATTAATTCAAACCCCCATGTAATGCTTCATGGCAACCCAGTTTGGTGTAGTGGTTAAGAGTGGCAGGCTGTAATCTGGAAAACCAGGTTTGATTCCCCCACTCCTCTGCATGCAGCCAGCTGGGCGACCTTGGGTCAGTCACAGTTCTCTCAGAGTTGTTCTCTCAAGGCTGGGAGGGCGGGTTATAAAATAAATAAATAAATAAATAAATAAATAAATAAATAAATAAATAAGAGCAGTCCTTGAAAGAGCTCTCTCAGCCCCACCTACCTCATAGGATGTCTGTTGCGGGGAGAGGAAGGGAAAGGAGATTGTACGCTGCTCTGAGACTTCGAGTGAAGGGCGGGGTATAAATCCAACTTTCCTTCTCCACCTCCTCCTCCAAATTCCACGGGTAAGGGGTCCAAAATTCAAATGCTTGCATCAGCACAGGGAAACATGCAGAAAAAGTTCAGTGCACCTCAAAAATGGCCACACCTGGTTAACTAACCTTGGTTGCAATTTTGGGGTGGGGCTGCGGCTCAGCAGTAAAGCATCTGCTTTGCACACAGACGGCTCAATCCCCAGTACTCCCAGTACTTCTGTTTAAAAAAGGATCAGGGAAGGAGGGATGTGAAAGACTTCTGAGACCCTATTAAGTCACTGCCGGTCAGAGCAGGCAGTGTTGCCCTTCAGAGACAAAGGGCCCGACTCAGTATCCGGCAGCTTCCAATGTTCCAGATTTTTCCCCACCGCAAACAATCCGTGTGATATTCACGGAAGTGATCACTGTTATATCTCAGAGGAAGCTGCGAAGACATAGACCCATACGTTGTAGGCAAGATGAAGGTCATTTTGACAACGTGTCTTGCTTGGCGCTTTGCTTTCAAGCCTCCCTTTAGCAGGGCTATTAAATAATGGATACCACTACCTTTGAGAATATAAGAGAATCTCCTCACCTATTACGAGGGCTGCAAATTTGCATTAACTGTCTTCCCTCTGGCTTTCCAGAACACAGACGCCACGCCACCGCTGGGTTTGTCTCAAGGGGGGAAATTCTGAAAATAGTGTAAATTTAAAAAAGAAAAAGTTCCCGAGTGGCTGGCTCATTTGCTATTAACTGCAGCAGCAGAGATCCCCATTCTTGCTCGCCCGGACGTAGGATTGCTGTCTACGGAAGAAGAGGTGTGTCTGGAGAAGGGGAGGTGTAGGAATTCTGTGTTACATATGACTTTAAACACACACAGTTAGCCATTAGCTGATTAAACTCTTGGCAGGGAGAGCTGGAGTATAAGGCATTTTCCAGGAGAACAGAAGCAGCGGCACCAGACGTTCTGTGCTCTTGTTTTTAAAAAAGCATACTTTGGGGGTTGTATGGATTTTGAGTGTGTTTCCATCCACCTCCCACTCAAACAGCCCCCTGTGGGGCTGAAGAACATTGTCTGTGCTGTGCTTTAGAAGGATCATCTTGCCCCATTGGTTAGCAACTACAGTTTCTCCTGCCATCGAGCCAGAGATCTCTCTATCCCTCAACACCCCCCCACCCCGCTCCATTCCCACCCAGAGAGCCATGGGTGATTAATCAGATGTTACAGATTTTCCTCCATGGCAAATAATTCAACATAAAAGGAAAGTTGTCATGGTGCAAAGATTGCACGAGCGCCTTCAGCCGCCCATACAAATCCTGGCGAGCCGCAATTAACAACCACGGTTTCCTGGTGCCTGTGAGTTGCACGTACGGGGAGAGAAATAGATGCCTCCGTGAATCATCGCTTGTCACGATCCGCATGTGGCTTGCATGGGCTTTTCTGAATACAAGTGCGATTCAAATTAAGAAATGTGTCGTGTTTGAAGCCGCTCTCTGACTGAGAGCAAGCTGGCGCTTGATGCCGGGGAGGAAGGAGGATCGTTATTGCCGCATGAGTTGGCTTGCTGTTCCCTGAGTCTTGGCACTGCTCGAGAAATAGTTCTGTGGCACCCTTGGATTTTTGCAGAGTGAGCAACAAAGGGGAAGGTGCTCAAGTGGGGACTAACTGGCTTAGTGGGGTGAGCGTTTTTGGAGATGGCAGGTTATGGGAACCAGGACCTGTTCAAATATTAATTGCTGGGATGAAATCGCAACCAGTACTGGTTTGGGGCTTACACCAGCCCTTCCTTTTTTATCTGGGTTGCCTTCAAGTCCAGTTCAAACACAGTAGTTGTATCTGGTGATGGGGAGTTCCCCATATAAGGATGGAATGTTTGCAGTTTCCCCCTCAATTTGTCCCCCAAACCTGCTGAATTTCAATCCTGGACTTCCTAAATGCCTTGCTGTTCCCTGTACAGTTTCTTCAGTTCAGGCATGATGTTATAGCACTTTCACAATAACTCAAGAGCTCCACACTCCCTCCTATGATTTGTGTAGAGCCATTGGCTTGATGTGGCTACAGAGCATTAGACACATATATTTGTCCAGACTTTGCACTTCCTTGGCATGAGCCCAGAAATAATTCATTCTCAGATCACATATAGGACAAGATGTGGCAAAGCATCAAAAACTGTGTTCCTAATGGCATAAGCACTGTGTTAAACCCTTCTAATGATCTTCTTTGAACACCCATTCAGTCTGGACTCTGTCCACAGTGAGGAGGTCAAAGAGAGAATGGGTTTGCAGGATCAGGCTCATCCAGTATTTTGTTTCCAGTAGCAGCCAAGCAAATGGCCATTACAGAGTACACAGGTTGGATCCAGGCTCTCCACCCTAGGGTCTAATTACATGTTACATTCCCCCCAAGTCCGCCTCAGGTCTGTGCGATCAAACATTTATTACAAACTCAGTGCTGATAATTTAATTACAGGCATGCATTGGCCCAATATAGATCAAGAACATGACACGTGGGAAAATGGGGCATCAGCCTCCCCACCCACCCCAGTGCAGTTTCCTCATCTGAAATAGCCCTTGGGGTAGTACCTCCTCACTGGGAGCTCCACATGCACCGATGTGGGTTTCCCCACTTGGATTTCCCCAGAGGGGCAAATTGGGGGCACCAGTGCTGATTTAGGTGAGGAAAACAGCACGGGAGGGGGAGACTTGAGGCTTCGACTCATTGCATGCCATGGTCCAGTTCAAATTTCCTGAGATTAAATATCTAGCACAGAAGACATAATACAGTTTGAAAACACGGGCCTGGGAAAAACTAAATGTGTGGTTGGCCCCCCAGTGTAGACGTGAGTCACAGGCTCTTCTCAATTCCTGCATGCAGTGACTGATTTAGAGTGGTACCATCGCATCCACAGAGAAGGGCTTTCAGCCTTCCCATACACACCATTCCCCCAGCCTGACTTGGTCTCGTGCCGGGAGGTACTATTTGGCCAGCTGGGGAAACTCATGGGTCTCCCAGGGAACTTGCTGGATTCCACTTTGGGTGAAACAGTGACCCACCCAGGACCGTTTCAGGTCAAGAAAATGGAGAGGGGGGAGGCTGAAACCCCTTCTCCTTGTGCACTGTGGTCCCAGTCTGAATCAAGCACTGCCCACAGGGGAGTTGAGGAGAGCCCATGAATCACTTCTCTGTAACAGGATAAGAACCCCAGATGCCACCCGTGTTGTCCATAATAAGTGTTCTGGCCATGGAGGGGCCCATTCAGTTATTGTGTTAATACCCCAAGACAGACCCATGAAGAACAAGGAAAGGATGAGGGACTTGGGAATGTTCTATCTGGAGAAGAGGAGGTTGAGGGGGGACATGATTGCTCTCTTGAAGTATTGGAAGGGCTGTCACTTAGGGGAGGGCAGGGAGCTGTTCCTGTTGGCAGCAGAGGACAGGACTCGCAAGAATGGGTTTAAATTAAGGGCGGGAAGGTACCGGCTGGATCTTAGGGAAAACGTTTTGACAGTAAGAGTTGTGCAACAGAGGAATCGGCTGCCTAGGGAGGTGGTGAGCTCCCCTTCACTGGCAGTCTTCGAGCAGCAGCTGGACAAACACTTCTCAGGGATGCTCTAGGCTGATCCTGCACTGAGCAGGGGGTTGGACCAGATGCCCTGTGTGGCCCCTTCCAACTCTGTGATTCTGTGAATGCCTGGAAAGTTCAGGTGAGGCCAAAACCTGCTTGTGAGGATTCCAGCAGGAACCCACTGTGGCAGCTACATTACACTACAGCTATGCCAACTGCATTGGGCACCAATTTATTTCCACACCCAAGTCCAATTGCCTCTCTGTGTTCTGGTCTCTCTGCTGACACTGACAGGGCTAAGTTTGGCACAGGGTGTTTTTGGTTGTAAACCCCCAGCTGTGGAACTCCCCACCCCGGAGGTTCATCATACACTCTCCCACTTGATCTTCTAGCTTTTTGTTCAGATGTTCTTCTCCTAGAGAGGCTTTGATAGATTTAGGCCCTGTCTTGTTAGTATTTTAACCTACCGTGTTGACTTTCTGCAGAAATTGGCTTTATGATCTTATTATTGATCACTGCTTTTATCTTTTTATTATACTTTACTGCTGTTTTTAGAGTGCTTTTGCTGCTGTTGCCCTTCTGTGGGGATTTGTGGGGCACTTTTTAGCGTTTGATTGTGTTTTCTCCCTGCTTAGTGAGACACCTTGGGATACTACAACAGAGATATTCCCTAAATGAGTTATTATAGGCACTTTTCCTTATGAGGGAACTTATTCCACACATCCAGCTAAACGGTAGTTTGCTGGTGAAGTTTTCAGCTGCTTGAACTTGCGTCTGAGTAGCTAGAACCAGCACCTGTGAGGTTTAAGGGCCACTCCACACCTGACACTTTCCTTTTTTTTTTTGAATTTTTAATTGCTTTTTTCACTACACCCTAACATCTACAAACTACAAATTACCACACTAAACTCTAAAATACAGAGTAGGCAAGGATCTTAAAAAGTCTACATTCGAATTTAGGAATTCCCTATTGATATGATTACAGAATAAGTATAGTAAAATAGCTCTGGCTTGAAATACCATTTAAAGTAACATAATAGTGCATTATCTCAGGTAAATAACAAAATAGATTCTCAGATCTTCACTTTGGCTTCTTCTTCTAGTTACGCTTCTTCATCTTCTCGAAGGGGAGTTTGACCTAAAATGATCTAGAAGCAGCTGCCCCTAGTTCAGATTCAGAGTCAGCATCAATAAAATCGCCTAAAGACACTGATGTGGATAAGGAACTGCCACTGCTTGACCCATCTTGTTGGCTTGTATCCATAACATTGTCCTTTACTTCTCCTTTTGGTTTTGCTGGGGTTTGTTGCTGTTCCAGAAGTATTTTAGCTTTAGCCAAAGAGTCAATCTTTTCTTTTTTCCCCCTTATAGTTGAAAGTCAGTCCTTCTGGCATCAGCCATCAATATGGAGTTGAATTTTCTTGCAATAATGTTGTAATGTTTTTATATTGTTTTGTCTTTCAAAGTCTTTATTTCTTCTCCTTGGATTTTTAAGGCTGTCCCATTAGTTGCTTTCAAAATCAAATCTCTTGTTGATCTTCTTAAGAATTTCACAAAAATTTCCCCTGGAAGATTATTTTTCTTAACAAACTCAGGGCGTCCCAGGCTAGAATCCCCCTATAGGGGCTCTAGGGGAGGCCGAAATTGTCCAGTCTCCCTTCTTGCCACTCTGGTATGGAACGTTTAGCAAGTTGCCAAAACCGAAAAACACCTAATACTTTCCTTATACTTTTGTTATATACCATCTCCACACAGAGAGAGTCTGTGCCCATGTATTCCACCGCATCTGAAAATCAGGCAAAGGTCTTTTTTGGTTGCTGTCACAAGTGACTGGAAGCCACTTCTGTAGCCTAACCACATAATCACAGAGAAAGAAATGCTTGCATGATTTCTGTGTGTGACAGCACGAAATTAACTTTATGCCGAAAGGTATCCTGTGTGAAGAAGTCCTGCGATTCCCTTAATCAGTCCTTCGTGCCAAGCCATCTATACTGTGCATTTGTGGTTAATCCCTTCTTGGATTGCCCAGGGGAAAAAAATGCATCTGGCAGATCCAGAGATGAGGTATCATTAGGATAATGTCATGCAAAGCTTTGGGCAAGTTATGTCAGTGAAAATGAGGGCACTGCTGTCAGTTCAGCATCAGGAGAAGTCAGTTCATTCATAAAACCATCTAAGCAGACAAGAGAAGAACCAGAGAAGGTGTCCCCTGAGACCGTCTGGCATGTCCCTATGTGGCAGCTCTGGTAGGGTTGTCAGCTCCAGGTGGGGAAATACCTGGAGATGCTGGGGGTGGTGTCTGAACAGGGCAGGATTTGGGGAGGGGAGGGACTTCAGCGGGGTATAATGCCCCTACAGTCCACCCTCCAAAGCAGCCACTTTCTCCAGGGGAACTGATCTCTGTTGCTTGGAGATCGATTGTAATCCCAGGAGATCTCCAGTCACCACCTGGAGGTTGGCAACTCTAGCCATCAGGGCCCTAGAGGTGGTATCCCCCTTGACAAAGGCATCTTTTGCAATAGGCGGGGCTCTGACTTTTTCAGAGGCTCCCTCATGCCTCTGGAACAGCTTTCCTGAAGATCCCAGGGTAGGGGGTTCTTCTCCCTGGCTTCTGGTGCAGCTGCAAGACAGAGTTTGTCTGGGAAGCTGCAGGGGCAGCCTGAGCCTGGGGGAAGGGGGAATATCTTGCTAGTTGGGGGCACCAGGTGTTTTTACCTGTAGATCTGGTTGCAATCTGTAGGGTTAGGGTCTTATCGTAGTGTTGTCACCTGCCCTGGGTCTTGAGATGCTTGTAAGGAAAGGTGGTTAACAGGAGCAAGATTCAGCCCAGCCACCGAGCCCCTCATATCATCGGGGCTTCCTCCTCTTACCTCCTTTGCCCCTACCAGCCTTTATTCGGTTCTCCCATAACACAGCCTGCTGTGTGACTGTCTCTGTGCTCCAGCAGTTCACCTAGTGGGGTTGGGTGCATATTTCCGAGATGTATTTGATGCTCAGCACGGCTCGTCCTTCATGCCTCCCCATCCCAGGTTGGGTAGCCACGGCTGCTTTGCTCCACCTGGGCTCTTGCAGAGTGCTGTTTATTGGAACGTCCCCACCGCACCCTCCTCCAGCCTTCCGCTTTCTAGGTTCTGCCCCGCTTTGGTATGATGACTCTGGCCAGAACATAGCGCCAGCCTGTTGGCATGCAGCCTGGACAGGGAGACTGCATGTTCTTGAACCTCCTGTCCCCGTCAATGCCGCTTGACCGCCATCATCCCCTCATGGCTGCTGTTTTCCTCGTGGTGTTAATTGGAGGGCTTTTTGATTACTGTTTTTTTTAAAATTGCTGTAACTCTACAGTGATATAGCAACTGCCATTTTTTAAACAAAAGATGGAAAATCGTTTTCTGACAGTGGGCTGGGGGAGGCAGCAGCAAAGAGATGACGGAGGGAAGTTCATGGGAAACAGCTGCGTGGGCATGCCCTTGTTGCTGCAAATACCTCTGCATTCCCAGTAGCAGTGATTTTGCAACTGAAAATTGCCGCCATGTGATTGAGAGCCAGTTTGGTGTAGTGGTTAAATGCGTGGACTCTAATCTGGGAGAACCGGGTTTGATTCCCCAATCCTCCACTTGCAGCTGCTGGGTGACCTTGGGCAAGCCATAGTTCTGACAAGAGCTGTCCTTGAAAGGGCAGTTCTCGAAAGAGTTCTCTCAGCCCCAACCTACCTCACAGGGTGTCTGTTGTGGGGAGGGGAAGGGAAGGGAGTTTGTAAGCCGCTCTGAGACACTTTTGGGTAGAGAAGGGCAGGGTATAAATCCAATCTCTTCTCTTCTTCTTCTCTTTTCTTCTTCTTCTTGCAGCGTCAGGAAGTTTCAGCAGGCAGTCCACAAGAACTAGAGTGGCTAGCTTCCCGGAAATAAGTGTACCTTGGCTCTATGAATAGAAGCATGGTTCGGCTTGGGGCCAGTACTAGGGTGGCCAGGTCTCACTGGCCAGTGGCAGGGAATAGGGGATAAAGCTGCCAGCTCCAGGTTGGGAAACTCCTGGAGATTTGGAGGTGGAGCCTGGTGAGGACAGGGACCTCAGTGGGCTACAGTGCCATATGTGACAGACTGCACTTTAAAAGCTCAGAAGTGCTGTGTAAATACGCAAAGGATGGTGAAGGTTTAAGGCCTCACAGAGCCAGAAAGCTTGAGTGACAGGCTGAATGCTGAAGAGAACTCAGTCTGAGTCTAGCCCTAACTGAGAAGAGTTGGGTGCTGACGGGATTTGTGTTTAGCCCTGACTGAGAGCAGTTTAACACGGATAGAGAGCTGGGAAGGTTGGCAGAAGGAGTGGGTCAACTGGTGAAGACTCCCATTCAGGACAGAAAAAGGGATAGCTCTTCCAGTGAGAGAAGAAATTCCCTATCCAGTTAAAAAAGGGAGATAGTTCAAGGAGTGGTGTGATCCTTGTTCTGGTGTGTTTAGAGACTGCCTTCTGAAAGTTGAAGAGTCAGTAAAACTCAAGAAAGTGTTCTGGTGTGAAGGACTTTGAGAACCGGATAGTGTACCCTTGCCTTCTGGAAAGCAAAAGAGACAGTTAAACTCAAGAAAGTATACTGGAGTGTTTAAGAAACACAGAAACAAGAGCCTCTCATCTTAAAGATTTTAAGACTGTGTGAAACTCTCAATTGCTTGAAGCATATGAACTGTAGTCTGTGCCTATAGTGATTTACCTCAGAGTTCATTATTGATTTACCTGTTTTACCCCTGATTTCACCTGACCTTTTCCCCTCTACGTTGAATAAAATATTTTGTTATTTTTGAACTTTTAAAAGCCTCTTGTGCACTATTTTAGTAGTTTAAGTTAAAGGGGTGATCTTGCCCCTTTCCTCAGATTTCTCAGCTGAGCCAACAGCAAAATATCATACTGTGACAGGGCGGGACAGCCATAGATCTTCAGAGAAGAAGAAACTAGATAAAAAGGGCTGCTCAGTCAGAAAGGTAGAGAAAAATGGAAGGAAAATTCTGTGCCTGAGGGATGGAAGGGAGTAAGGTCATCATACCATACAGTCCACCCTCCAAAGCATCCATTTTCTTTAGGGGAACTGATATCTGTAGTCTGGAGATAAGCTGTAATTCCAGGGGATTCCCAGGTCCCACCTGAAGGCTGGCATCCTTAGGCAGCACCCTTATATTAGACATCACAGCCATTCTTTCTCTTTCTCTGGTCCAGGAAGGCGAGTGACAAAAGCAGAAGTGGTTTTTTTTTCTTCCTTGCTGTGGCTATCCAAAATGGCATTCAGTGTTCTTGTTTTTCTAGCTGTGTGACCTTCTCCCAAAGCACCATTAGGCCTAGTTAGACCTCAGGACGCTCGTCTTTGCATAATTATACTGTGTACTGCTTGCCTTTTGGACAACAGGGATCCCTAGGCTGAGCACAGGATTTTTTGAAGTTTCAGATAACAATTTTCTTTGACCTTTATTTAAGGAGTGTATGTGATTGTGGCTATTCTCACCAGGGTTTTGCTAATGTCAGGTTTCGGTGTAATTTTGTAAAAAGAAAACAAACAACCCTTTGGCTGAATCCTGCATGCATTCAGTCCTCTGTGATAATGCCAGTGTCTGAGACGCATCCTAGATGTCTGGGCTTTTTTTTTTTTGAGGTTCAGCCCAGCTCCACGTGGGGTTCTCCGATTCAGCAAAGGGCACGCTAGCAAGTACCAGACTTACCTTCAATCACGTTGACTGAGCACACAGAGACCTGCCATGAGCACACTGGCTTTGTCTCCCTCCTCCATGAAATTGCCAGCTTGTAAGCATGCCACCTTTCCCGGGAGGAAATGCCCAGGTGTATGCTCCCTCCCTGTGATCGGGAACGTCTGGATAGCAGCATCTCCAACCCCAATTACAGGGAGGGAATGTACACATGGGCACTTCCTGAGCACACGGGGCACTGTGTTCACTAGCTGGAAATTGTATGGAGGTAGGGGGCATCTTGTCTCTACTCTCTGAGCAATCAACTGAGCATGGAGGAGTTGTGTGTAGGGACTAGTGTGTGCAGAGCCTTCAGTGTGAACTGGGGGCTTCCTGTGGACCTGCTGATGTGAGCAGCCCCACTTATGTCAAAGCCAAAGGCTAAGCTAAGAAAGAATTCTTGAAAATTTGCTTCTGAATGATCTTTAGGTATTGGCAAGGTCCTGTGAGAAGGGTGTACCTTAGTTATAATGCAGCTACCTCTCTCTGTCATCTGACTGCCAGTCGTAGCAAATGAATGGCAGATGCGGGAACTTGGAAGTATAAAATAGAGGAAGAAGGGGAGGATGCATCTCAGTTTGGTGTAGTGGTTAAGAGTGGCAGACTCTAACCTCTAATTTCCTTCCCC
This sequence comes from Gekko gecko, assembly GCA_029375565.1. NCBI lineage: Eukaryota > Metazoa > Chordata > Lepidosauria > Squamata > Gekkonidae > Gekko > Gekko gecko. The sequence goes on along the minus strand of JAPDNY010000001.1, from coordinate 330,922,911 downwards.
ACTCCTCCACATGCTGCCAGCTGGGTGACCCTGGGCCAGTCATAGTTCTCTCAGAGCTGTTCTTTCAAGAGCAGTTCTCGAAAGAGCTCTCTCAGTATCACCTACCTCACAGGGAGTCTGTTGTGGGGAGGGGGAGGGAAAGGGCTTGTAAGCCACTCTGAGACTCCTTCGGGTAGTGATGGGTGGGGTATAAATCCAGTCTCCTCTTCTCCTTCACCGTCTCCTTCTTCCTGCCTTTTTGAAGGAGCGATACATACTTGGTTGCTTCTTTACTGCTCTTTTCAATAATCCACAGTAACTGAACAATGCATGGAGTCCCCCAAAAGATGTTAGGGGAGTGGGTGGGAAGTGCTAAGTGTTAATTTAATTCAACCAGACTCCCTCTGTTGTCGATACAGACTTGCCCCCCGGATCGAAAGTTCTGTCTTCTAGATCTGGAGTAAAAACTTCCTTCTCCAAATTCTCCTCAAACTGAAATTTCACCAATGACTCTTGGTGCATGAATAGCTAGTGAGCAGTTGACAACTGGCATCAACATAAGGCGTATAAAAAGATTCTGCTGAAGTTGCTGGCTTTGGCCAGCGTCTGGCAGCTGGTATGAAACAGCATTCAGCATTTGGTTTGCTGCAGGATTTAGTAGGCACCATAAGTTTCATCTAGCCCCTCTGAATCGGTCTATTTCTACTTTTGATGTCAAATTCTGATTTGGAAGTTTGTATATTGGAAGTTCTAAGATCAGCTTCTAACATCAGACTCTGACTTTGGGAACTTAATCGGTTCATGGGATTTTGACATTCTGTAAAGTTTGTTTTTAGGGCTGCGGTGGCTCAGAGGTTAAGACGCGTAGCTGCAGACCAGAACGTCTGTAGCTTGGCAGTTCAAGACCCGAGTGCTGTGTGACGGAGTGAGCTCCCGTCTCTGCCCCTGGCTCCTGCCAACCTAGCAGTTTGAAAGCAAGAAATTGCAAGTAGATAAATAAGGTACCGCTTTGGTGGGAAGGTAACAGCATTCTGTGCACCTCGGCATTGAGTCATGCCAGCCACACGACCACAGAGAAGTCTTTGGACAGCGCTGGCTCTTCGGCTTGGAAACAGAGATGAGCACTGCCTCCTAGAGTTGGATTGAACTGGCTTTCGAGCAAGAGAAACCTTTACCTTTACCTAAAGTTTGTTTTTGGCTCTGCTGCTGTCTGTGTCCTCCCCCTATCTCTGCACCAGTTCCTGACAGTTATTCTCCTCCAAGTATTAGCCTTGGGGCAAGAGAACAATGGTCTAATATGTCGTCGAAGGCTTTCACGGCTGGAGTTCATTAGTTGCTGTAGATTTTCCAGGTTGTGTGGTCATGGTACCAACAGCCACACAACCCGGAAAATCTACAGCAACTAAAGGACGATGGTCTGTTTGGCTTCTTCTGAGGCTGTAGCCCAGTGACCTCCAGCCCGGCTGCACTGATAAGCTTCTTGGCCTCTTTCCCAATGCAGGGAGCCAGTCCTGGCTTTCCTTCATGTTCCCGATACAGGTGCTTCAGAAGTCCCCAGGGAGGCGTCATCTTTCTGTCTGCAGGGAGCACCCATTCAGAAATAGCCGCCTGCCTCATAGGTGGAGGCTTGGCTTGGAACCTTCCCGCATTTCCTAATTGCCCTCCATGGCAGCCATTGTGTGCTTTGCCCCGCCTTCCAAGGCAGCCATTTTGTGGGGGTGCCCACGACTACCCTTTCCAAAAGTTCCAAAGGTTCCCACAGACTCAACAGGATCGGGGAACCCCTGCCTCTCATGACCGCATATCAGTTGCTGCTCTTCCTTCTAAAACTCCTCTCCCTACTAAATGAGGCAAGACAGGCCACCTCGGACTCTGCTCTTTTGGTAGAGCGGAACCAGCCCCTTTGCTGTCATCCTACCCCATTCGAGACATGGATCTCCTCCGTGCGACTGCATTCCTGGCCTCCCGGCTCTTCCCGGCATCGCCAGCGGCTTCTGCTTATACACGCGGCCTGGCTTAGATTGCAGGAGTTTTTTAGGCTGCAGCTGGTGTTAATACTCAGTTTCTGGCTGGCATTTCTGTCTTCCTGCTGGGGCTACCCAGGCCTGACTGGTATTTTCTATAACCTTGTCATTTCGGGGCTGGCCTGGCTGGGATTCTGTATGGCTGGCACCGAAGTCGGCTTGGATGGCATTTAGTCTGCTTCTTTGCACAGGCAGCCAGAATTGCTTGATACTTCCTATCTTCGATGGCAGGATTTCTCTGGGGGTGAAAGCCGGGAGGGAGCAGGTGGCCTTCAATTGCATGGCTTGTTTTCCTCTCCCCCTCTGTGCTTTCAGTCATCTCTCCCCGGCCAGATTAAATCTGTGGCCGGAATACTGCAGGGGGACCCCCGTAGGGTACGGTGACCTCTTCTGGCAAATCTCCAGCGATATTAGGGCTCAGCCAAAGCGACTTCCTTCCTTGTACGTTGTCCCCCCCCCACCGTCAGCGTCGAAAAGCGACTCTCATTCTTCTGTGCGCTCGTTGCAAGTGCGCCATGTCATTTCAAGGCATCTTTTCTCTAGGCGCCGTCTCCCCTCTTCCTCCTCCGGCCTCCTGCGCCCGGGTTTTTCATTTAACCCTGATGTCTACAGTGACATCACAGAACCCTAGTGACGTCATAGCATTAAACGTTGTGATATTTAAAAAATTGGGGTTGCCCCTGCCTATTGGGCGAGCAGAAACATAAAAAACAACAACCCGGGATCACAGTGTATAACCCAGGAAACACGACCGACACTGTGATATGCTGGCTAACGCATTTAGTAAAACATTTTGCAATCGGCTTATGAGTCTTATATGATGTTATAGGGAAGTGCATCCTGATCTTATTGCAAGAGGAGTCCATCCTCCTGCGATTCTTCTTCAGGCGATTGCTCAGCTCTGAGTTTTGCTTTGAACTCATGTGAGATGGAGATGGAAGGGTCAGTTCCCTCTGACCCCCCCCCTTTTATCCAGCCCCTCATACTGTTTATTTATTGGCCAGGGGAGGCTCCCAGCTCTCAGCAGTGGTTTTTTTTGGGGGGAGGGACACAGGGAGCTGCTGGGGGAAAGGTAAAGCAAGGAAGTTAAGATCCAACCTTGCGTGTCATTTTTCTGTCATCAGACATCATCTCTCCCCCCCCACCTCTGCTTTATGCTAGAATACTGCTTTTCCAACAGACTCCTGTTGATGGGGCCCAAGTATCTTTTAGGAGTTCAAGATGCTGTGAGATGCAAAGCCTGGAAATGGTATAGATTCTTTTTGTGGATTCATCTCTGGCCAAGATGCCCAGGGAGGGAGAAGGTTACCAGCTTCCCCCAAACACGTGACACATCCTTGTGTCTGCTGAAACTTGATCTCCATGACACATCTGCATTAGGATAAGATGGGAGCATTTGTGTTTACATAGGGGAGGGCTTGAATGTTGCAAGGACTCCAGGGAAGACTACATTGCACCTCTGTACACAAAGATGGAGCATACCCCACAGGATCCCAGCCAATGTCTAAAGGAAGGGCAGGATTCACCTTTCCCACTAAAGATCAGCTGTTGATATTTTTTCATAGGCGTGAATGGCAGCCATTCATTTATAAGGTACATATTAAAGATCCCTGCCCCAAGGAGCTTGCAGTCTAGAGTTTGACAATGGAGACATAAAATGGGAGAGTGGGAAGGCAAGAAACAAAAGGAACAAGGGATGAACGTAAACAAATGTACTTAGTTGGAAAGGAGTAATAAGAAGTTTTAACCTCAGGCTTTATGGAAGTGATTTGAGATTGAGCTGCTGTTTGAAGGGGAGGGAAGGGGGGGGGGGAGAGAGAGAGAGAGAGAGAGAGAGAGAGAGAGAGAGGCAGCATCCTAGCAACCCCTGATTTAGTGCCCATGTGCCTGCCGATATGCTTCCTGGTGCCTGCTTCATTCTTTCCCAAAGCAAAAAGCAAATCCTGGCACTTCACCACCACACTGGAGTTGTCGATGCAGTTGTGACTGCTGCAGGCAGAACCTACTTGGAAGTAGTTGCCCCCATCACAGACGGTTGCTTGGCTCGGGACTTCGTAACATTTTTTGGATCTCCTCCTCCCAACATTTTGCGATTGGGTCCAGCCTCCATGGCTGCCTTTTTGTGACTGGTCCCTGTCCCCTTAATGGGTGCCATTTTGTCATGGTGCCTGTTACCTGTTCTCAAAATTCTGAAAGTGCCCAGAGATTCAGCCAGGTCGTGAGCCCCTAATGGAAGTATTCTGGGATGGAGATGTAGGCTTGAGGGGCTGGCAAAGGAGAGGAGGCAGTCTTCCTGTTGCGGTATGTAAAGGCTGCACGTGGTATGGTGGAGGCAGAGTTTGTGGATTGCCCTTCTTAAAAAACCCAGCCCTATCTCCAACCATTGGCTCAGCCCACATCTCTCCTTATAATAATTATCTTTTGGTTTCGTAAGATTCCATGCACTCCCATTAGCTGTAAAATGCCCCCCCCTCAGCCATTGGCCCATCAGCCGCCACTCAAGAGTACTCGCATGCCATTGGCCCGGTGCTGGGTCTGCTCCTCTTCCCCACCCACTCCCCCTTCAGACAGATTTGCATGTCAGATTTACTGGCAGACAGCTCTCTCTCCTGAGGAAAACAGTTCTCTTGACTCCTGTGAGGGACTGTCCCCTCAGTGGCTGTCGGTAGGCAACCAAGCTTGGTTCTGTGAGTAAAAAAACAAAGGACTTTCAGCATAACCCCCTCCCCTGCCCAAAACCCCCTCCCCAATGGCCACTTTTCTGTCAGAATAAATGGGATAAGGCTCTTTCTCCTGCAGCTTCAGCATGGCTGGCTGGCTAATGAGGTGGGCCAACAACCATCAAACCATTTTCTTCAACTCCCCACTGTGTGACTGACTTTCCCCTAGGGTTGCCAATCTCCAGGTGGGACCTGGAGATCACCCACTGTTACAATTGACCTCCAGATGACAGAGATCAGTTCCCTGGGAGAAAATGGTTGCTTTGGAGGGTAGACTCTATGGCATTATACCCTGCTGAGTCCTCCCCCCCCCAAATAGTGCCCTCCACAGGATCCACCCCCCCAAAACTCCAGGTATTTCCCTAATCAGAGTTGGCACCTGTACTTTCTCCTCTGTCAGAAAAAGGCCCTTTCCACACCTATGTTGGCTTTTGGGAGAAAACTCATTAGGCCCAGTCCTGATCGGGTGGCCAACTCCAGGTGGGCAATTCCTGGAGATTTGAGGGATGGAGCCTGGAGAGGTGAGGTTTGAGGAAGGGTGGCACCTCAGACAGGTATGATGCCATAGACTCCACCCTCCAATCCAGCCATTCCCTGATGGGGAATCATTGTTGCCAATCTCCAGGTGGGGGCTGGAGATCACTCAAAATTACAACTGTTCTCTAGGAGGGAGGGGGGAGGAGATGGAAAACTAAAGGTAGGTTGATGGTTGGCTGGGAGGGAGATAGGGTTGTCAACTCCAGGTTGGGAAATTCCTGGAGATTTGAGGGGTCAAACCTGGAGAGGGTGAGTGTCGAGGAGGGGTGGGACCTCAGACAGGTACAATGCCATAGAAGACTCCACCCTCCAAACCAGCCACTCCCTCCTGGGGAACCACTGTTACCAATCTTGGGGGTGGGCTGGAGATCACTCAGAATTACTACTGCTCTTCAGGTAGCAAAGATCAGTTCCTCTGGAGAAAATGGTGGACTCTGTCATTATACCCTGCTGAGATTGCCACAGCAAATTGTCACTGAGTGCCCAAAGCCGGGGCACTCTCCCAGAGCCTCTTTCTAGAGCCCGTTGTATTTATTTCCACAACGGGCCTTATTCCTAGTTTTATAATAAATCAAAGACCGTCGATAGGCAGGACTAGTGCTATATCAGCTTGGACTGTTATGGTGCACTGTTATGATCAGTCAGTTAGTTATCCCATATCCTAAATGGTTGCTCTGAAGGATTGAAGGCTTACTGTGGACAGCCACATGGATGTGAATCAACACTGTTGTTCTGTGGCGCACAGACCAAAGCCATTCGGGTTGTTTTAGTGGAAGCACTTCATCCGAGAGGCATGGCAGTAAGGCCTCATTTGCAGTGCCGCGTTTGGTTCTGGATGCTTCGTTTCAGGAAGGAGGCTGACAAATTGGGAAGGGCTCCGAACAGAGTTGCCAGGATGATGTATGGCATGGGAGAGGCAAACCGTACGAGAGAGGCTGCCGCGGTGGCATAACCTGAGTTAATAGGAAGGAGGACAGAGGGGGAAGGGCTCGTGTTGGCCCATGCCAAAGATTTACAGTCATGTCCACAATCGTTGCGAGAAGCAGTAAGAGCGATCGGCACTTTCAAGCCCAGTGATTTCGATGGAAGAGAAAGGACAGTGCCATCCCAAGCAGAGTCACACACTTTGAAGTCCAATGGAGTCCCTGGGCTTAGAAGGGCAGGGCTCTTTTGTAGCAGGAACTCCTTTGCATATTAGGCGACACACCCCTAATGTAGCCAATCCTCCAAGAGCTTACAGAGCTCTTCTTACAGGGGCTACTGTAAGCTCTTGGAGGATTGGCTACATGGGGGGGGTGTCGCCTAATATGCAAAGAAGTTCCTGATACAAAAAGAGCCCTGGAGGGTAACTCTGCTTAGGACTGCACTGTTAAGCATGAACTTGGCTTTGCTGCTGAAATGAAGGTGAGCTTCTGCGTGCAAACAATTTGGACTCAGGAGATCCTAATAGCTATCTTCCCCTTAGAAACCTGCCCACTTCTTCAGGTCTTATGTGGAAGTTCTGTTCTCGAGTCCTCCGGCTTCTGTACTAACAAGAGCTGCTCTAAGAAGCAGGGCCTTTTTTTTACAGTAGCGCCCTCCCTGAGAATTCTCTTTTGAAGTGTGCTCAAGATGATTTTTTCCCCTGGTGCCCTTTTTTTCTCTCCGATTAATAATGTAGGCTATGTTGGCTTTAATGGTTGTTGGGCTATTGGAACCTTGAGGGTCTGATTAGGACTATATGGAGGGACAGAGATAAATCAAAATGACTAGTTTTGCAGCAGTTGTACAGGGTGGTTGTTATGTATTGGGACTGAAACATTGCAGGGCTGTGCTGTTAGAGACAGGGTGAGCTCGGAGCTGAATAACAATAGACCAACAGGATTCTGGCAGGAACCAATTAAGATGTAATGTTATGTAAATAGCCTATCATTGGGAGTGGGGTGTATTGGGGTGTGGCCACTGCATGCAATATAACTGAGCTGAGGCTCTGGTCTACAGTCTTGTTCTTGCTGAAATCACTGAATAAAGTAGAGCTGATCACTAGACTGGGAGTCTGTTCACCCATGGAACCCCCCACTATGTAACAGTGGTGAAAGTAGTTAGAACTCATATTTGCAGCATTCTTGGGCATCTGTTTCCAGAGTACGGAATATGTTTTCAATACTGCTTCCTTCCCGCCTCTGTCTGTCTTTACTATTACAAATTAAAGCCATTCCCCAACATCTATATATCTAATTCCCAACATGCCCCCTCCATGCGGATATCTAAATCCGCACATCGGGGCACTTGGGGGGCAGGGAGATTTTCTGGGCAAGCCCCAGATGTGCAGAAAAATCTAAAATCTGTAAAAAAAAAATAGGGGGGTATTTAACTCCCCCCAAAAGTAAAAGAGCGTTTCCTGTGCAGGCACAGGGAGTGCTCTGAGAATGGCTTTGCTGCTCACGGGGACGGGGCGGGGGTGGGAGAAGGCTTGGCTGGCCGGTGGCAGTAAGCCACTCAGCCCTCGTTGCCACCCGGGGGGGGAGGGAGAAAGTTTGGCGGGCCTAGTTCAGGCCTTGCCACTGCCGCTGCTGCTGGGGAGGAGGGGGAGAACAAAAACTTGGCAGGCCGGCCAGGCCTCACCGCTGCCACGGGGGGAGACAGAGGGAGAAAGTTCAGTGGGCCAGCCAGGCCTCGCCACCACTGCCAGGGGAGGGGAGAGGGAGAAAGCTTGGCGGGCCGAGTTCAGGCCTTGCTGCTGGTGCTGGGTGAGGAGGAGGGAGAAGGCTTGGAGGGGCACGGGCCTCGCTGTGGGTGCCGGGGATGGAGGGGCAGGGGAGAAGGCTCACTTGCAGCTGCTTCCTTCTCCTCCCGTGGAGTGAGTATCGCAGGTCCCCCTTCTTGTTCTACCCGATTCTCTCAATATTCTGTCCAGTTCTCGTGTCCAGTATTCAAATGATGGTACTGGAGATGGCAAGTGTGATACAAATGCTGCTAAGGGCCATACAACTCCGCACAATCCCCCCCCCCCCCGTGGCCTCCCATCTTAGGTTTCAGTTCTCCGATGGTGTCCTTCAGGATTGTGTCCTTTCATGCCTCCCCTCACGGAGTATTCTGCTACTTATTTTCTTTGCAAGGTTATAAAGATCAGCGTAACAACCTTGATGCTTCATGAAGCTTCACCCGGAACTGGGGAACAGGTTTAGCTTCCATGCCAGTGATGCCCGGGCATGCTGTCTGTCATTTCCTCTCGTATAAATTAATGGCTGCTATTCAGTCCTGGGGGTGGGAAGTAAAGCATTGCAGTAGGATTGCCAGCTCCGGGTTGGGAAATACCTGGAGGTTTTGGGGGTCGAGCCTGAGAAGGGTGGGGTTTGGGGAGGGGAGGGACCTCAGTGGGGTATAATGCCAGAGAGTCCACCCTCCAGAGCAGCAGTCATTTTCTCCAGATGACACGATTGCAGTCTTCAGATATCTGAAGGGCTGTCATTGTAGAAGATGGAGCAGATTGATTCTCTCTTGCTCCAGATTGCAAGACTAGATCTAATGGCTGGAAATTACAAGGGAGTCGTTACTGGCTAAATATCAGGAGAAATTTCCTAACTGTAAGAGTGGTTGAGCAGTGGAACAGACTGCCTCGGGAGGTGGTGGATGCTCCTTCACTGGATGTTCCCAAGCGGAGGCTGGACGACCATCTTTTGGGTATGTTGTAGGGCTATCTTTCGACTATGCTCCTACAGAGTGCAGGGGGTTGGACTAGATGGCCTGCAAGGTCCCTTCCAACTCTAACATTCTATGATCTCGGTCACCTGGAGATGAGTTATAATCCCTGGCGATCTCCAGCCACAACCTGGTGGATACCATGAGTCCCACCTTGAGACACCTACTGTAAGATTGTTAAATGGATTAATCTTGATATTGTGATATTTCAATGCTATTCTGCTTGCCAAAGGCGCACACGAAACGAGATAATATGCATAATCCGTTTTGAATTACATCGAGTAAACTGAATTTTGGAACAAGAAACTTTCAGTTTGTGGAGACTTTTGTGACGTAACACATCACAGTTGTTGTTTTTCCTTTCTACAACCTGGTGGTTGGCAACCCTACACTGGAGTGCATACCGTTCCTTCCCCCCAACTCCTGAGTGGTCTGGCTTCAATCAACATGGAACCTGGGATGTGTAAATGTGTCCTTTGGTGAGGCACCACAGGCATTTCCTTATGTACACAACCCTTCAGGGCGGGATCAAGACATGCTCAGGGTATGTGTTGAAGCTCCCATAGCATTGCCGGAAAAAGAGAGAGGTAGTAATTGGTGATGATTTGTGCTTTAGTTTGGAAACCCCTCATAATCTGAGGCCCAAGCGTCTTTAGCTTCTGCATAAATCCAGCTCTGCATTCCTTCTGCCCACAAGGGTGGAGATTTTGCAAGCGGTCCATCATCAGCTGTCTTTTCAGGGAAACAGAGTTTGTATTCCAGGGAGATGGAGTTTAAGAAAAGTGCAATAAAGCCTCCCATTCAAAGCTGCATATATATTTATAGACATATAAATGAGGTTTAATGCCATCGAGTCGTCACCATAAAATAGCAAAAGACTTCATCTAGATCCGTACATTATGCGCAGGTCAATGTAGCGGGCGATGCGCCTGTATCTTGGCAGCAGATAATGTGGGTGCCTGTCTTTCTATACTCAGAACACGCACAGTGATCACAACCAGGACAGAGAAAAGTTGAAAGGTCTTTGCAGCATAAATGGAAACAAGGAAGTTGCCGACACATTTCACTTCCAGTCCCCTTGGGGACTTGCAGAGCGGTGCTTTTAAAAATGGACTAGTTTAGGAACAGCACAAACGTCTGTATATTTATGAAATGAAGGTTTTGCACTGCCTAGCTCCTTTTTTGACTCGAAGGTACTAAATTTTGTAGAGGGGGTAAATGAGGCATGTCACACTGGGTTATGTTAGTTCATATTCGGGGAGAACCCATAGATTGTGTTGTTTCCCATAAATGATTTGCCATAGGATTGGAATTGGATGTCATTTGGAATTATGCGGATGTCAGATTCAGGCTACGCATAGAGATTGTGTGCCATGCACCCTCTGAGCTGTGGAGTCTTGTGGGCAGAAATTCTACTTTGTGAGCCACTGGCATTAAAGCGGTGAGTGAGCCATTTGGCTACTGCAGAAATTAGTTTGCTGTAGAGCCATCTCTCCTGAGCGAAGACAAAAATGCGTGAGCCGGAAGCTAAGAAACTGTGAGCTAGCTCACACTAACTCAGTGTAGAGGGAACACTGGTTGTGTGTGTGTTTATAGTGGTTGGTTGAGATATACAGCAGGCCTGTATAAGTGTGATCCACTAAGAGACCTGCAGGCCACCAGCCATGGAAGACAGTGTACCAAGAGATCCAAGGGAGCCAACATGCTATAGTGGGAAGTGTGTCAGAGTAGGATATGGGAGACCAAGGTGAGAATCCCCACTCTGTCCTGGAAGCTTGCTGGGTGACTTTGGGACAGTCACTCACTCAGGCTAACCTATTTCACACTGGAAGGGTAGACTGGAGAAAGGAAGGATGATGTCGGAAGAGGACATGCCCCGCCCTTCACTCCGAGTCTCAGAGCTGCTTGCAAACTCCTTCCCCTCCCCACAACAGACACCCTGTGAGGTAGGTGGGGTTGAGAGAGCTCTTTTGAGAACTGCTCCTGAGAGAACAGCTCTGAAAGAACTTGTGGCTGACCCAAGGTCACACCAGCAGCTGCAAGTGGAGGAGTGGGGACTCATACCCAATTCTCCCAGATTAAAGTCCACGCACTTAACCACTACACCAAACTGGTCACTTTGGGGGTATAAGTATCTAAATGAATGAATAAATGTCCTGATTTTTTTTGGGGGGGAGACAGGGATGTATCATGTCTGAGGCTATAAAAAATAGGAGAGGGGTGTCAATCACCTGGAAGCTTTCTGAGTCACCAGAGTATGGTTTGGGGTTGGGATGGAGCAGGCATGCAGAATTTGTGGCCCATCAAGCTGTATGCAGCCTGTGAGCTGAGGGTGTGTGTGTCTGGAGATCTCCAAAAATTACAAGCAGTCTCCAGACTACAGTTCCATTGGAGAAAATGGCTGCTTAGGTGGGTGTACTCTGTGACATTATATCTCTTTACCTCCCAGCGTCTGCCCTCCCCAGGTTCTACTTCCATGTCTCCGGGAATTTGCCAACTTGAGGCCTGCAACCTTACCAATGGCCCTGTTCTTGGGGCCTGCTAGGACTGCCAGCTGCCTGAACAAAAAATGCCCTCTCCCTTGAACAGAGGCTTAATGGGAGGTTACTTATTAGGTGATGTTATCTACATCCATGTCATAGGGTTGCCAGGTCTGTTGGACCAGCCAGCAGGGGATGGGGGTGAACTCACCAGAAGCAGGGAGGGAAGAAGCCGGAAAGAAACACGATGTGCCTACATCACCCAGAAGTGATGCAGGCACATCCGGAGTGACACTCTGGTTTTTGGGCAAAACTTCTATGGTAGAATTAGCTTCTACCATAGAGTTTTGCCCCAAAACCAGAGCGTCTCCCCACCGATGTCACTGATGTGCTTACATCACTTCTGGGTGATGTAGGTACGCTGTGTTTATTTCTGGATTCTGTTGGGGGGGGGTAATTCTCCCCCACCATCCAGCTGGCTGGTGGTGGAGAGGAGCACTCGAAACTGGGGGACCCCTGCCCACACGGAGTGGTGGTGGTGGTATCTGGCATTTCTACTATGCCATGAAAAGCTTCCACCTATTAAGCCTCTGTTGAAGGGACAGGGCATCTTTCTTCAGCCCTGTTGGCAACTCTGCCTGCTGGGTGTTTGGCAACTCCCCTCTCACCACACTTCCGCAGTCCTACAGAGGTTGTAAAACTGTGTCTAGTGGGCTACATTCAGCTGGGTACAGGGTTACCAGCTCTAGGTTGGGAAATACTGGGAGATTTGGGCTGCAGAGCCTGAGGAGGGCGGAGTTTGGGGAGATGAGGGACTTCAATGCCATAGTAGCCATTTTCCCTGAGTGAACTGATCTCTATCACCTGGAGATGTTGTAAATTGCTGGAGATCTCCAGCTACCATCTGGAGATTGGCAATTCTAGCTGGGTAGGTGTCTGGTTATGGAGTCTTGCGCTGGAGAAGGGGCAGAGCTAGATGACCAGGCCTGAGATTTCTTTACCTCGCAAGCCACACTTTGTATCCTAGTTACCATGGATCTATAGAATCTGGTTGCTAGACACTCTGTGCTACATCACAGTAAAGCTGACCCGCCGCAGGACATAGCTCTGGAAGGCACTACGGCTGATGATGACCCCAACAGCTCTGCAAGCCCCAGCCATACTTGGGGTCCAATCGGGTTGCCTGGCCCTGTGGTATGAACTGCAGTGTCAGAGTTTTAGCCTGCCCCTCAAGCGTTCCAGGGAAGGGAGTGAAATCTTACCCAGATACACATAAGTCTGTTTTCTGGTTGGCGCTTGCTATTCGTTTTGCCCAGTGTGTTTACCTGTCTCCACCTGAGAGGCAACAGGTGCAACCGGGTTTCATCTGACTGAATCCAGGAGTCTAACATGTTACACTGTGTTCTGGGTAGGGATGCCAGTCTCCAAGTGGGACCTGGGGATCCCCTGGAATTACAGCTCATCTCCAGACTACAGAGATCAGATCCCCTGGAGAAAATGGGTGTTTTGGAGGGTAGACTGGACTCTATGGCACTGTACCCCGCTGAAGTCCCTGCCCTCCCCAGGCTCCAACCCCAAATCTCCAGGAGGTTCCCAAGCTGGATCTGGCAGCCCTCCTGCTTCATCCTCTGCCGCTAGCTGGGGGGGATCTAACAACCCTAATTCTGGGTCCTTTCTGGGTCTTGCCCAGCTGACATGAGCTGGGATTTCCCAGTGGAATCTCAGGCACGTGAGGACTTCGAGTGGGGGCTTAAGTCCCCCCCTTTTCCTTACCTGAAATGGCCCCAAGGAGCTACTGTTTGCCCCACTGTAGAAACATGAGGGCGGTATGTAAATTTCCCCAGCAGGGCAAACAGTGACTTCTTGGGACTGTTTCTGGTTGGGAAGATAGCATGGAGGGAAGGCTTATGCCTCCGCTTCTGACATATGCCACGGTCCTGGTCTGAATGAGCCCCCTGAGGATTGGTGTTTGAACCAGGAGCTCCCAAATGCAAGGCCTCGGACCTGGGATGAACCCAAGAATTGCACTGTGTGGTAAGGCCAGAGTGAGCCTCAGGGGACTTGGGCAGCTCTTGGTACACAGGGCCCCCCACCCCCCCGTGGCCGTCACTTTCTGGCGATGCTGTCACAGCCGGGGAGAGTGGTTTCAATCACACCCCAGAGCAAGGGGTGGGGGGGAAGCTGTTGTTTCTTTTCAGCTCTCTCAATAAAAAAGGCCCGGAAAATGAAATATCCAATGCTGTATTTTTACTGTTTGACAATAAAAACGAAGAATTGAAGTTTTCATCCTCTTTTAGTTTTTATTCCATCTCAACTCATAAAGCTGCTGCTCGGGTATTTTCTCCTTACTCCCGGCTGCCATTTTAGTGGTGCTTTGTGACCCTCCTCATTTTCTCAGCCCCACCCCTCTTCAGTGGCAATTGCGTCTCTCTGGCCAGGAAGCTTTTGGTCCTATTATTAGATGGGTTGCAGCTGGTTGTCTATACCCTGCAGTGGGTACGCCATGATTAATTAAAGGCAGAGATGGCTTTGGTATCCTTAGGGACCTTTCTGTCCAGACACTGGCCCAGGGACCATCAGTGACCATCGTTGAACTGTCCAGTCCCATCATGGATCATCAGGCTCTATAGTAACGTTGCTGTTAACTTAGCAATAAGGGCTCTGAAGTAACAAAATATTGCCTGAAAACCTGCTATGTCTGATGCTCAGGGGAGGAGTAGAGCACTCCCATGCCATCACCAGCCTTGCTTTTCTGCTTCTCCACTCCCAGAGTAAAGGGCAAGGCCAGGTTTGGTTTTCCAAACTTGCCTCAGCCCCAGTCTTAAGGGGGAAGTCAAGAGCACAGCCTTTCTTGCCAGCCCAGCAGTCTGATAGTCCCAATGGCGTACCATAACTTCCTTAGCAGTACCTTTAAGTTCATCACTGCCCCAGGAAATGGTGAATAGTTTTGAAGCCTTATTAACCCTATCTGTATTTTTGTCCCAGTTTGTTTTAGAGCTACAACCAGGGTTGCCAGGTTCCTCCTGGCAACCAGTGGGGAATGGGGGGCAGTTACCAGGAGAAATAGGAAGGCCAGGCCACATTGCTGGTTTCACACAGGAAGTTACATCATCACACTGTGACACTGCTGTGATTAGGATTGCCAGGTCTTACCTGTGTCCTGCCAGGACTTACCTGTGTCCTGGAGTCTTCTGGCATGCACACCACGATGACATCACCAGGAAGTGATGCTATCTCACCAGGTATGTTCTTCGGGGGATGCTCTAGCATTTGGGGGAAAAAATCTAGGGTCACCGTAGAGTTTTTACCCAAGTGCTAGAGCATCCCCCACATGATATGTCCGGTGCAATGATGTCACCTCTGGATGATGTCATTGTGCTGGGCTCATCAGGCACGACAAGGCTCTTTGGTGGTGGGGATCCCCCGCACTGGCCAGCTGGCTGAAAGCTGAAGAAACCCCACCCCCATTTAGGGGTTGGCAACCCTAGCTGCAATGCTCTGGTATTTGGTCAAAAACTGTGGTAAAAATGGCTTCTACCATAGAGTTTTTGCCTAAATACCAGAGCATTCATTACCTGTATGTCGCTGGCATGATGACATCACTTCCTGTGCCACACTAGCATTGTGGCCTGGGCCTTCCTCTTGGTAAGTCCCCTGCCGGCCAGCTGATCAGCAGCAGGGGACGGGTCCTGGCTGTGGGGGACTCCTGCCTCCATGAGGGGTAAGGATGGCAACTCTTGACTAGAACCCTCAAGACAGGGTAGGTATATTCCTTGCAGCCTAAGCTAGGGTTGCCAGCTGGCCTGGAAAATGGTGTCTGGTTGCTTGAATAGAGGCTTAATGGGATGCTATGCCCAATGCCATGAAAAGCTTCAATTGCACATTTCC
The DNA here is from genome assembly GCA_029375565.1 of Gekko gecko. NCBI lineage: Eukaryota > Metazoa > Chordata > Lepidosauria > Squamata > Gekkonidae > Gekko > Gekko gecko. Next base: position 330,907,602 of record JAPDNY010000001.1, on the reverse strand, counting down.
ATACATTAAGCCTCTCTTAAGGGGACAGGGCATTTTTTCCCTCCCAGCTTGCTGGAAACTCTAAGCCTAACTCCTAGTTCTGTATTGGCTCTCTGCTGCCAACATTCAGAGGCACCATGAGTGCAAAGTGCAGCCATTTTAGAGCCCATGAGGTTCTCTAAAAGACAAAACACTGGCTCGCATCCATAATGTACCAATGGGATTTCTATTGGAGAAGCCAGTCCCCAGAGGCAGATCAATTTCACATTTTGGGGGGAATGTGTAGTTTAACCTTAGAATTGAAAACCAACATTTTTAATCTCAGAGATCACTGGCTACGAAATCATGTTTGATCCCAGGGTTCTTCTATTGTGTTATCTTAAAGATGTTAACTGAAGAAACTGATTTTAGAATTAGTATCTAATCGCAGCTTGGATTTGTATTGCCAGTTATTGGAAAGATGTGGCTATTCCGAGAACCTCTGAATAGTTATGCAAAGTATGGGGGATTGCACACTTAACTAAATGAATTTACCGAAAACAATCTTATTGCTGTGTTGAATCCCTCAAAGATAACTTCTTAAATCAAGATAAACACTTAAACCCCTTCAAGATAAATCCTTATAGCACCGGACTTTTTAATTATGTTTTGGGACGACTAGCATCAGATGAGCATTCACACACTCTCACACACATATATATTCATAGCATATTTCAATGGTACTGTGGCACTGGCATAATATGTCATATTCGTGGGTTTATTTATATTATCTTCGTTTGCACATTCTCTCAGGTATCTATTTTGTGCTGGCCTGTGGATATCAAAATTATTCTGTTGTTAAAACCATCTTCATATTTGTACATATCTAATAGTTGCAAAATAAAACAAAGAAACAAGATTTTCCAGCTTAGCTTTCACCCAGCAGATACCTCCATGGCTACAATCTCACTCCATCCCTCCCCCCGGGCCTGTGTTTATGCCTAGCAAATGAGGCACATCCGTGCTCAAAATACTCAAAAAGATTTTTTGACCCTTGAATTTCAAGTCATTCTCTCTCTGCATGGCTCTACCTCGGGTTCTCTTTCCTGATTGGGCTGAGTTAGGGACCTGGGTTTTTACACATATAAAGGTGTGTGCATGTAATGTGGAAGAAGGTAACACTGTGCCAGTGGGTGGTGGGGGGGAAAGGAACAAGGTGCAAGGTTGAGAGTTTTATTAGATCTTCTGGATCCCTATGTGTTTCATTAGTTGCTTCGTCAGGGGATCTCGTATAAAAACTTCTCAGCTTCCACCTTGAACATGTGCCGTCCAGTCGCATCTGATTCGTGGCCACCTCGGGAAAGGGCTTTCAAGGCAAGTGAGAAGCGGAGCTGCTTCACCATTGCCTTCCTCTGCAGAGTCTGCCTTGGTGGTCTCCCATTCAAGTACCGACCTTGCCTAGCTTCTAAGGTCTGAGAAGATCAGGTGATATCACACCATACTGTATCACATCCGCATATAAAAATGACCATGAAAACATAGATTTGAAAATGGCCTTAGAGGTGATCTAGTCCAATCCCCTGCTCAGTACATTACCGGGTCTGGTTTTCTTTGGTGGAGCGAGCACTGGAGACTTGCACTGTTCGGTGATGTTCACAGGTGCACAAATAGCGCTCAGGTGGAGGCAGAGGTGTTTTTTACAAGGAAGCGGGTCCCCTAGCCCTCGTGGCTCCCCACCTTTTTGTTATAGTGACTGACAAGTCCACATGTACTTGGCGTGGTGACCCATCTTTTAAAAAAGCATGCACAAATTGGACTAGATGAGGGGGCTGGACAAGATGACCCTGGAGGTCCCTTCCAACTCTCTGATTCTAATAAAAATGCAAATGCTTAATTCCACAGGCTTTGGGAGCCACCTGGATTGGGAGCCACGGGCTGTCTTAGTCCACATCAGATCTCCAGAGAGAAACAGGGATTCTGCAGCCACTAAGAGGCTTCAGCCAGCAACCACCTGCATGTTTTCGTTCCAGGCAGTGACCCACAGTTCCCCCTCCCCTAATCTGGGAGGAGGCACCTTCTCCAAGCTCTGATGAGTATTTGGACAGAGCCATCCGCTTCAGTGAAACACCCCCTAACAACCAGTTCCTATTGATAAAACATCTCACCTTTTAAGGAACATTAGCACCCTCTTGGCCAGGATTGCCATCTACCTGGAGGGGGGAAAAAAAGTCCTGTTCCTTTCATAGAGGTTTAATGGAATGTTATTTACCAGAGGACATTGTTTATCTCCATGCCATAAAAAGCTTCAGTTGCTCATTTCTGGGAACTAAGCCTCTATTAAAGGAACAGGATTCCCCCCCCCCATAAGCCTGCTTGCAACCTTACTTGCCATGAGCCCTGGCTCCGGTTTCCCTTTGGCCACAGTGATGGAGACAGTCATCTTGTAGTCTGGCCACCAGGAAGAAGGGAAACAAGTCCTGCATGGACCTTTGCCCCCCATCGGCTTTGTGCTTGCTCCTGCCTGCAGCTTGTCTGATTCCAAAATCCATTGACCATGGTGGAACTTCGGGTGCTTTCACACATGCTAAATCAGGGGTGGCAAACATACGGTCTATGGGCCAGATCTGGCCCGTCCAGGGCTCTTACCCAGCCCACGTGCAACTGGCCATTACCTCTTTTGCTGGATGACAGGGTCTGTGCATTATGTCCCTGTATACTGTCCTGGTGCTAATGCGTAAGTGGGAGGGTGGGCGTCAGGGAGATTCTGTAAGGAGATCCAGGCCCTGCAGGACCTCGTGCAGTTCCGCAGGGCCTGTAAGACGGAGCTCTTCCACCAGGCTTTTGAGTAGGAGCCGCCACCACCATTATTCTACTATCGTTACTGTCCATCATCGCACCTCCACCACCATTTGTGTGGGCACCTTCGGGGTGCGAGATGTCCCTGGATAAAGATGGTGATGGTTGTGTTACCTGGATTTAATAACTTTCGCCAGGATCCCCATCTTGTAACTAATTATTCTGTAACATCTAGAGCTCCGACACTTTAGTGTATATTACTGTATTGTTTTATTGTACGGTTTTATTCTGTTTTTATTTGTTTTAACCTTGGCTTGTATGCCTTTTTGTTAGGCGCCCTGAGCTTTGGGGAGGGCGGGATGTAAATCCAAAAATAAATAAATAAGGAAATGCTGTAAGAGTGTTAATGTTTTAAGCATGTTTGTAGTCTGAGTAAAAATATTGTTCATTGGGTTTGCTTGTGTCCTTCACAAAGCTTATCTCTCTGGTACCTGGCATTACATTTTATGGCCCACATGTTCAATCTGGCCCTCGAGTTCGACACCTCTGTGCTAAATAATGCAGTTTCAATCCACTTCGGCGACCGTTTGCAAGTGGATTTTTGCTATATCACCCTGTAAAATGTCATTTTGAAAGTGGATTGAAAGTGCGTTATTTAGTGTGTGAGAAAGTTCCCTTTCTGTCTTCCTCAGATTTCAGGAAGTCCATCTTTAAAAACGCAACAACCATCTTTTCCACCCAATGTACAGGAAACACACCCTTCCCTTTTCCTAGCATATGAGACACCCATCTTGAAGACAAGCGTGCCTGACAGGACCTGCAGGCTAGCATTGTATGAAATCTTCAGGGGAGCAGCCGAGAAACAAATGTTGCTTCCAGAAAGGTATCCCTGCCAAGAGACCAATTGGCGATGATCCTCTGCCGTTCAGGAACGATGAGGCTGCAACACACGCTGCATTTTAGATGAAATATACCAGGTGCCTTGTTGGTTCTCTCCGTAACAGCAGTTTACAAAGTGAGCCCAATGAAAGAGATTATAAGAATACTAGGGGATGCTTTGGACATGGTTTTATTTCTTTTACCAGTGAAATTCAGAGCCAGGTTTCTAAAAACACAAATCTTGGTGTGTGTTTTTAAACACATGGTGGGACCCTTGAGGGCCAGATGAAGCCCACGGACCCTCAGTTGACCATTGCTGCTCAAAAGGTGTTCTGAAAACAGAGCCCAGCAGAGCTGTCATCACAGAAGAGATGGAGGCAATGCCGCCCTTAGAGAACATCCTATGCCAGGCTTGGTTTTCTTGGCTAAAGTGGCAGTGAAATGCTTCCACTTAACTCGTATCAATTGCTTATGAAGACTGCCTGGTGCATAGCAAAGAGCGAGAGTCCAGGAGCACCATAAAGACCAACAAAATACGCGGCAAGGTAGGAGCTCTCGTGATCCACTGCTCACTTTTTCAGACACAGCTAGAATGGGAGTCCATCTGTCCTATTTAGAGCCAGTTTGGTGTAGTGGTTAGGAGTGCAGACTCTAACCTGGGAGAACCGGGTTTGATTCCCCACTCCGCCACATGCTGCTGCTGGTGTGACCTTGGGTCAGTTACAAGTTCTTTCAGAGCAGTTCTGGAAAGAGCTCTCTCAGCCCCACCTACCTCACTGGGTGTCTGTTGTGGGGAGGGGAAGGGAAAGGAGATTGTAAGCCGCTCTGAGACTCCTTCAGGTAGGGAAGGGCAGGGTATAAATCCAATCTCCTCCTCCTCTTCCTCCTCCTCCTCCTCCTTTGGAAAGTGATTTCAGATGCCGAAATCACTGAAATCATTGCTTCTGAAATCACTCCACTTTCCAATAAATAGGACAGATGGACTCCCATTCTAGCTGTTATCTGAAGAAGTGAGCGGTGTCTCGCGAAAGCTCACGCCCTGCCACATACTTTGTGAGTCCTTAAGGTGCTATTGGACTCTTTACTCTTTTCTGCTGCTACTGACAGACTACCACAGCTACCCATCTTGGTGCATAGCAGTTGGCTGTTTGAAATGACAACCCACACACCCATCCTGTACATAGGAAACCTATTCTGTCCTTCTGGCTCTTTTTTAGTTTGTCTGTGCACGGGATGCCCTGCTAGAAAATAGGGGGCCTGACGGGACATACATGCTAGCCCTCTCTGAAGTCTTCAGGGGAATGGCTGAGAAACAAACGTGCTTCTGGAAAGATCGATTGGCACTGCTCGGCTGCCCGCTCTCCATCTCAACTTCTGTGGCTTTGGAACATAACATAAGGGTCTTGACTGATGTAAATGTGCTCCTCGTCTTGGAGGGAATGCAACCTGTCCAGTGGGTATTTCTGAAGAGCGGGTAACAGTTTGCAGACCTGATTTTAGAACATCAGTTCTTTGGCGAAGGGCGACTGCATCTTTTCCAGTACAACAATATGGGGAGTTAAGGTGCAAAAGGCAGCAGGAAAAGGCAGCAGGAAAGGAGGAAGGCCCAACCTGAGATGGGCTGGCTCTCTAAAGGAGGCCAATGGCCCTCACTCTGCAAGACCTGAGCAAGGATGTCAATGAAGGGATGTTCTGGAGGTCATTAATTCATTGGGTCGCCATAAGTCAGACGTGCACTTCACACACACACACACACACACACACACACACACACACACACACACACACACGAGGTACAAAAATGAGGATTTAAAACAATAAGCTGTTTGTTCCCAGTCTTCAGCATTGCTCATTTGTCATTTCTGCACGCACACACAAAAATTGCACCAGTTTTGAGGTATAAAAATCCAAATGCAAAAATTCAGAATGAATCAGACATACACACGGTTTAAAGGTTTTTAGTTACTGCTGCTGAACTAAAGGTTTAACTAAAGACTTCTAAACTGCTCAAATTTGTCCTCCGCTTATTTACATATATTACAATATAGGGCATGATGACTATTCTCCCAGGATCCTGGGTGTTTGCAGCACCGTCAAGCTGCTATTTTCAAAATGTATCTGTATAACAAATGACGCATTCATTAGGAATGGTTTGCCCATTACACAGCCCCAAACCTGGTTTCGCCAATGAATGTCTTCTCAGCAGGGAACTGCAGTCAATTCTGGCTCCCTGGTGAGCAAACCTGTGTGATGCAGGAACGTTCCTGTCGCATACGCTACCACCTGCGATGTGAGATTGTGCGGCCCAGACAAAGGCTGCACTACTCTAGGGAGAAACCAGGTGGAAGTTTTTAGCATACATTTCCAGATTTTTCATCAGGCCAGGGGTCTCCAACAGGTGGTTTGTGAGCTACCAGTAGCTCACTGGATACTACAGAGTAGTTCATGCAGTCTAGAAGACCCAGAAAAAGATTGTGAAAAGAAGAAGAAGAAGAAGAAGAAGAAGAAGAGGAGGAGGAGGAGGAGGAGGAGGAGGAGATTGGATTTTCTTCCTTACTTCACTACCCGAAGGAGTCCCAGAGTGGCTTACAATCTCCTTTCCCTTCCCCTCACCACAATAGACACCCTGTGAGGCAAGTGGGGCTGAAAGAGCTCTGACAGAAGCTGCTCTTTTTCGAGAACAGCTGTGCCAAACCATGGCTTGCCCATGGCCATCCAGCAGGTGCAAGTGGAGGAGTAGGGAATCAAACCGGGTTCTCCCAGATTAGAGTCTGTGCACTTAACCACTACACCAAACTGGCTACTCTGTTCTTTTCTTCATGTTAAACTCCTATTTCGTAGCTCTGTGCTGCTTAGTTGGTAGTTGATAGCTGAATAGGCTGAACAGGGACTAGATTTGTCAACTGTGGGTGGGGAAATACCTGGAGATTTTGGGGGGGTGGAGTCTGGGGACGGTGGGGTTTGGAGAGGGGAGGGGCCTCAGCCTGGGAACAGGCCTGGAAGTGGAGAAGCAGGTACTTTAATCTCTTTTAGGCACCAGGCTAAAACACATCTTTTACTCCAGCTTTTAATTAGGGCTTGTTTGTTTTTTTTAAAAAAATCTTATCAGCTTTTATTGGTCTGCTTCTGTTTGGTAGATGGTTTTAATGCTGCTCATATTTAATGGTTTCTGTTTTTAATTGTGATCTGCTTTGAGCAGGACTCTGAAGAGGTGGCATAGAAATATTATAACTAAATAAATAGCTTGGAATATTTTTTATTACTCAGAGGGAGTTCTCATCAAAGGGAAGGGTTATCTCTAGGACCATGTTATTGTTCTTTGTAATTGACACATTCTCTGGGATTCTCTGGTAGTTACCAGATTCTGTGTCAGCAGCTATAATGTCCAGTACACTGGACAATGGCGGCCATATGGATCTTTTGACTCCTTTTATTTCATGGAGTTTAAATACTTAGTACTTCTGGGCTGAATATGTATTGAATATTCATCAGTTAAATATGTGTTAGTTCAATATTTGAGCTTGTTAACATTCACTTATCTAGTCTAATAACCCACTCTGCATTATGTGACTCCGGCCAATCAATTGCAGATTATCGAACAATCAACAAGGGGACCAATAATAACCCTGCTGAATGTCATCATGTAGCAGTTCAGGGCTCAGCTTGGGATACCAAATAACTCTCTGGGGCAGATAACTGACTTCAAGGCTTGCTGGCACGAACTTGCCCATTGCTGTTTGTGTTGCTACCACCAGCACAACCCCAGATCTTTGGGAATAAACTTTCCCAGAATATTCATTCTTATACTTATTGCTTTGCTTGCATTTTAAGTGAATTGGACCAAAGATTTTACTGCAAGGGCACACCCTGCCCCCACCACAACCTAAAGGGTTGGATCTCACAGATCCGGGTTTTTTTGCTAAAGGTGGCCCTTTACTCCTGGGCAAGGAGCCTTTTCCTAATGCAAGAGCTTCTGGCATCAGATGAAGTCTCTTGATGTTGGAGGCCTTGCTGGTGGACCTCTGTGTAAGAGATGTATGGCTTCAGCCCTAGAGGAGCTGTGGGAAGTCCCTACAGCATCCAGCTACGAAGGTCATCACCAGCCATGTGTCTCTTGTTTATTTCTCATCCCCCATGCTCCCTCACCCAACCCCTTTACAGTGCCCGGCCCCGTCTCTGCTTCCCCAGAGTGATGCCTGCAGCCTTGGGCGGGCCCTTCCCCTCTCAAGTCCAACCTGAGCATTGTTCCCTCTAAGCTGAGTTAGTGTGAGTTAGCTCACAGTTTTTTGGCCTCCAGCTCACACCTTTTTGCCTTGGCTCAGGAAGGATGGCTCCAGAGCAAACTAATTTAAGCAGCCGCCAAATCGCTTGCTCACAACTTTAATGCCAGTAGCTCACAAAGTAGAATTTTTACTCACAAGACTCCACAGCTTAGAGGGAACATTGAACCTGAGTCCTGGGAAGCCTGGAGGGAGGCTCTTCTGGAGCTCGGACACTCCTCAGCTGTTCTGAGTGAGACACGCCCCTCCTGGCTGCTTCACCATCTCTCCCCTGATGCTGGAGAGAGGCCCTTCCCCATCGTCTCTGTTGTTATCTGTTTGCTGTCTCAGTCCCTTTCGGCCTCTGCTGGCGTCTCTTCTTCCAAGGTTGTTTATCTCCCCTCTCCTCCGTGCCACCCCCCAGTTTGGTGTGGTGGTTAAGTGCGCGGACTCTAATCTGCGAGAACCGGGTTTGATTCCCCATTCCTCCACTTGTACCTGCTGGATGACCTTGGGCAAGCCATAGTTATGGCACAGCTGTTCTTGAAAAAGAGCCATTTCTGTCAGAGCTCTCTCAGCCCCACCTACCTCACAGGAGGTGTTTGTTGTGGGGAGGGGAAGGGAAGGGAGTTTGTAAGCCGCTCTGAGACTCCTTTGGGTAGTGAAGGGCAGGGGGTATAAATCCAATCTCCTCTTCTTCTTCTTCTTCCTCTTCCTCTTCTTCTTCCTCCTCCCCAGTTCACTCCTTGCTCCCGTCTGTCCGGCCCCCAGCTGTTCTCTCCCCTCTGTTAAATGCCTCTCCTGCCCTTGTGGGCCCCTCCCCCTCTTTGGCAAGCTCTGGCTCAGCTGTTGCTTACGCTCCCGGTGGCACCTGGTTTTTGGCCACTGTGTGACACAGAGTGTTGGACTGGTTGGGCCATCAGCCTAATCCAACATTGGCTTCTCGTATGTTCTTATCCCTAGTGGAGCAGGTCCACAAGATTCAACTCAATACGTTATGTCTTTTCACCCAAAACAAAATATAACGTTCTTGTGCGGGGGGGGGGGTAGAATGGAATTATTTGGAGCAAAAATCTTGACACTGCGATTAAAAAAAAATGAAATGGCCAAAGTTTTCCTAGCACACATATAACAGTGATGGTGAGGAGTGGCAACAGTTGTCTGCTTGGCCAGAAAGAAGGAATGTAAGTTGGGAAGCAGCAGCGACTAAAGAGGATGCAACAGAAAACTGAATGTATGTGTCTACCATGCATCTTTTTGAAGGGTACCGAAGCACGGCCCTGTAACTAAGGAGTTTTGGGGAAGGGGGCCGGGGGGGGCGGGGGGGCCTACAGCCCAGGGCATCGCAGTATCCACCGAGGCAGGGGTCGGCAGCCAAGCAGGGTGGCAGAGAAGCAGGATGGGATGGCTCCAGGCTCCTCACTGGGCTCACTCCAGCCTAGGTGGTAGCGTTGCTCCTGCCGCCGCAGCCAGCACGGGGCTTGCCGGCTGCCTGCCTGCAGGCTTGCCAGCTGCTTGCCTCCTGCCTACCCGCTGCCCCCGGGCACCCTGGTTCCTCCGGACCTGGGTGAGCGGGTGGGCATGGCTGCTTCAGTGGCCACCCCAGTCCATCTCTGAGTGGGGGAGCGGGGCGCTCGGAAGTGGGGGGAGCAGGGCGCTACATGGCGCACACGGCAGCTGCAGGGCTTGGCTGGGGCCCCTACTTGTGCACGGGTGTGCTACTGCCCCCCTCACTGGCTGTTGGGCTGAGGGCAGTGACGGGGGGGAGGGAGGGGGAGCTGATGATGGGGCCCATAGAAACCGTAGGGGGGCCACGCCCCATGGGCCCCACAGTAACTACGGGCCTGCCTAAGCACCAGGGGCAGCTCCACATGATTTCCTGGCACCTCATCCCTCCATCTTCCTTAAAATGTTCAAAGTGTGTGTGCGTGCAAAATCTGTATTTTTCTGAGAATGGCTTGCCTCATTCTGGGATGCTTTCAGACTTCAAATGTTCCCCATGGCAGATAGGGAACACAGAAAGAAGTAATAGTAATAATCTCCAGCATTTATATTACACTTCTACAGTTGTTAATAGGGCCGCGGTGGCACAGAGGTTAAGACACTGAGCTGCAGACTGGAAGGTTAGTAGCTCGGCAGTTCAAGACCCTAGTACTGCGTGACAGAGTGAGCTCCCGTCTCTGGCCCCAGCTCCTGCCAGCCTAGCAGTTTGAAAGCAAGAAACTGCAAGTGGATAAATAGTTACCACTTTGGTAGGAAGGTAACAGCGTTCCATGCACTTTGGCGTTTAGTCATGCCGGCCACGTGACCATGGAGAAGTCTTCGGACAGTGCTGGCTCTTTGGCACCCCCTACAGTCAGATTTGACTGGCTTTTGAGCAAGGGAAACCTTTATGGTTGTTAAAGCATCTCCTATACATGTTCTTGTTTCAGTCCTTACAACAACCTAGTGAGGTAGATAGTTTATTATCCCTATATGGCAGATGAGGGTGGAGGGTGCGAGAGAGAGGTGATTGCTGAAGTCCAGCTCGTGAGTTCATAGCAGAAGCAACATTTGATCCCCGGGATTTTTAAAACCATACGAAGTAGAACCATAACACTGCCGCCCCCTCGGTATGCTGTCCCAGCTTTTGATTGGTGTACCTGCAACTCTTCACCAGGGAGAGGCTGCTGCTCTTCACCTTTTGAAATTAGAATGTTTCATATATATTTCAAGGGACGGGTGGCATGGAACCTGCCCATTTGGATTCTGTTTAGGCTGGGTTTTTGGAGAGAATTGTCAGAAGACGCTGCTAAAGACCCGTGAGGAGGGATCTCCTCTGCTAGCGTCAGCTTTCTCATCTGCCAGTTTCCTCCTCCCCTTTCCCATAGTTTCATATTATGGAGAGTGAGGAGTATTGAAAACAGATGAGATCGTGGGTCAAAGCTGAAGGCTCTTCCTAAACTTTCAGTACTCTGCTCAGTAAAGACTTCTGAGCATGCTCAAACCTACTATTGTTGAGGTGAACCTGAGAAAGGATAGATTTTCTTTATTTCTCCTGGGCAGTACACTTTTGGCAAGAACACCTTCAATTTCAGCCTCTCATTGGTTAGATGTTGAGCCTCTTTGGCCAATGCTTGCCTTCGGTGTTTCGTCGTATATAGGACCTCTCGTCTTCTCTCTCTTACCTGGGCTTGGAGCTGTAGCAAGTTAACCCTTTTGAAGTTAATCTGTTCACAGTAAGTTAAATGTACCTGCATGAATGTGTCCGGTAAGATGTGCTTCTATTTTTGTAAGTAAAATTTCTTTCTCTTGTTACCATTGGAGTCAGATCATCTTTGTAATTTGTTTCAACAGCAGTTTCCCTTAACCAGGAAATGTGGAGGATTGAGAATACTGTGTAAAGCTTCTGTGCTTCCAAAGCAAATGATTTTTAAAAAAACTTTTAACCCAATAGAAGTAAGGGTGCAAACAATTCTGGCAACTGGTAGGAGACTCACCTTAGGGGGTGTGTGACCTGGAAGTGACATCATCACATTGCCAGCAACATTCCAGTATTTGCCCCAACCTCTGTGTTTTAACCATAGAGATTGGGGCTAATGCTAGAGCATCACCTGACATGATGACATCATTTCCAGTTTGCACTGGAAGCTACATGTACATTATGGCATCAGGATGGTATTCACAGTATTCAGAAGTGCAAATGAATACAGAAGAACCTTTGGGATTGACTGCCGGACAAAATCCCAAGGAGGGAGGTCAACCTTTGGCAGAGGGGAAAACACTAGAATGTGGGCAAAGTTGTTCGTAGTTGAGCTGTACACCTGACTCATTTCACCTATACATAAGCCTGGAGGAGCTTGAAGCTTTCCTTGTTTCAGGGATTTAAATGGGGGGGGGGGGCTAAATAAATGAGGACATTGCCATGAGAGAGAGCAAGAGAGAGAGAAAGGGTTGAACATTTGTGCTCTCCTAGCTGGTTCATCTTCAGCATTTCCAGCATGACAAACGTAAGGTTCAGAAAGCTAAAGAAGCCACATTTAATGAACACAAGGAGAGAGGGAAAGCCCCCTAAATGCTTGTTCGGCGCAGCTTGACTGCGGAGGCTGCCACAAGCTTTATTTAAGGAAATCGTCTCTTCTGTTTATTCAACTCATTTTCATCTGAATAGAATCTGTGTCTCTGAGCTGCGCTCTCTGATGCCGCAAATCCACTCCGCCAGCCTTTTGGTCCTATTGATTTGCGTGTCAGCGGTTCAAATGGGGTATTTATACTGTGGCTGAAACACCTAATAAAAATTTAAATTATAGCTTTAAAAAGAGGGGGTGGGTAGGGGAAAAGCCAAAAAAGGGTTCGGCAGTGACAGAGAAAAATAGTAAAAACAGTGAGATTACTGCAAGAGAGGAAGGCAGGGGAAGGGATTTTCTTTAGAGTTTAAGGACAGCACAGTGCATGAGAAACCCAGGGCTGCCGTGGAAATGGCCGTCCTGCGTTAAATCCCCCTTTCTTCTGTCACATGTATCTCGATACAGTGCCACTCATTCTTTACCTGCCCCTTATTCGCAATTCTTCCCTAACACTGACAGGCCAAACTAGATGTTACCGTGTCCATGGGTCCAACCCCCATGGTGGTCTTGGCATTTGAAAAGGCAGGGGGTGGCAAGATCTCCTGGTCCTGTTGTGGCATTGCCAACTTCCAGGCGGAGATCTCCTGGGATTACAACTCACTTCCAGACAACATGTTCCCTAGAGAACATGGCTACCCTGGAAGATGGACTCTGGCGTTGCACCTGGCTGAATTCCCTCCCTTCCCCAAAGCCCACCCTCCCTAGGCTCCACCCCCCCCCCAAATCTCCAGGAATTCCCCAGCCAGGCAACCCTATCCTGCTGTGCTGCAGGCTTGTGACCAACGTTCCCTCTAAGCTGTGGAGTCTTATGAGCAAAAATTCTACTTTGTGAGCTCCTGGCATTAATGTTGTGAGCGAGCGATTTGGCTGCTGCATAAATAAGTTTGCTCTGGAGCCATCCTTCCTGAGCTAAGACAAAAATGTGTGAGCCGGAGGCTAAAAAACTGTGAGCTAGCTCACACTAACTCAGCTTAGAGGGAACACTGCTTGTGACATTTTTAAATGGCCCACGTTCACCTCTAAGATGGCCATCATCGTCCACGGGTCAGAACAATAAACGCTGTAATGTCTAGTTTGGCCCTCAGCCTGATGGAATCGAGTCTTGGGGAATCCTGGTACGTATGTATGTATTTAAAACATTTATATCCCACCTTACCTCCCCACACTCAAAGTGGGTAACAACGCAACACTGTGTCCATACATCCGTGGATACTGCACTATCACTGCACTTTAGCAATCTTTTGTCATGACTTCCTTAGGCATTAGACTAAGAGTTGGCAGGGGGCTCAAGTTACTCCCTTTATGTGTCCACTGTGATCATTCACAATTATTTATCTCAAGTTTTTATACAAAACATTGATTTCTGAATGTGATTATAACAAAAATTAATACAACAGAAACGAAAAGGTGGCGGGACGGTGGTCTCCGGATTGGTGCTGCCGTTTCGGCAATGTGTCTTCTTCTGACCAAAACTTATACAGTCAGTGTGAAATACGGAGTTCCTCAAGCAAAAAGCTGCAACTCATGATTTTTCTAGCTTTGACTTCAGCCCTTCTGGGAGAACCTGTTCTAGTATAAGACATGTTGCTTTTCAAGCTATAAGAGTTAGAAAAATCATGAGTTGCAGCTTTTTGCTTGAGGAACTCCGTATTTCACACTGACTGTATAATTTTTGGTCAGAAGAAGACACATTGCCGAAACGGCAGCACCAATCCGGAGACCACCGTCCCGCCGCCTTTTCGTTTCTGTTGTATTAATTTTTGTTATAATCACATTCAGAAATCAATGTTTTGTATAAAAACTTGAGATAAATAATTGTGGATGCTTTTTTCATCACAGTTGTATGATTCATACATTGTAAGTTCTTCTGACTGTGACCATTCCACTGTGATCATTGACAGGGGCCTTTGATGAGGCAACACGTAGGGCTCTTTCTGTAGCAGGAACTCCTTTGCATATTAGGCGACACCCCCCTAATGCCGCCAATCCTCCAAGAGCTTACAGAGCTCTTCTTACAGGGGCTACTGTAAGCTCTTGGAGGATTGGCTACATTAGGGGGTGTCGCCTAATATGCAAAGGAGTTCCTGCTACAAAAAGAGCCCGCAAACCTTGGTCTCACTTTTGGGTCCCTCTCCTCTTCCTGATGTTTTGTACTCCCCTTTCCCTGTAGCCAGCTGGGATTCTACCAGCACAATCCTAAATAGAACAAAGTTTGGGTCCAGTGACACAATTAAGACCAACAAAGTTTAATTCTGAGTATAAACTTTCTGAAGAAGCGTGCATGCACACGAAAGCTAATACCCAGAATTAAATTTTTTGGTCTTCAAGGTGCCACTGGACTCAAAACTTTGTTCTGTCACTTCAGACCAACAAAGGTACCCACCTGGATCTTAAACAGAGTTATTCCAGACGAAACTCATTTATTTCAGTTGGCTTGTACGACCACTGTACAGGATTGTACTCTAATATATACAATTTTAATTTATTAGTCAAAGTTGAGGCTGTATGTCTTCCTACACATACCAATGGCTGTTCTTTATTCCTTTAATGGGCCATGTTCACAAGGGAATAGCTAATATCGATTAATTAGCACCATCCCCCCTTCCTCGGGTTCACAAGTGGAATAAAATTTCCTCTTTGTGGAATATTACCAGTTAAACGGATATGCATTAAGAATCTACCCATGTTTATCTGGAAGTTATTTTCACTGTGTTCAACAGTGCTTTCCCCTGGTTAAGGGCACATGGGATTGCAGCAGCCTTGGCTTAATAATGCTGGATGCTGCATTCCAAGACTCAGGTATGTGCCGGAGAAGAAATGGGACCTGATGAGAAATTCCCACTTCTGCCACCAGAAAGCAAGCCTGGGAAACATAAACCAATGCAGGCTGGTATCAATGATAGAAGATGCAGACTGATTGTGGAGTTGCACACATGGTTTGAAATGCAGAGCTGAGCAGAATATTCTCAGTATAACTGTCTCAGAAGTTGTCAAGGAAGTGAAGATCACAGTGAGTGGCGTGTGGAAAGGGAGTAAAATGAAACCAGGAATGATAGGATGAAAGACGCTCCTCACCAGAGTCTCTGCCATGCCTCAGTCAGAGAAGACAAACCCATTCCTTTATTTATTTTGGGGAATTATGCTACACCTTGATCTGTTTTTTTGGGGGGGGAGATTTTTATCCCACTTTTTACACCTTTCTAATCCACCTTCATTTCTTGTGGGATTTGTGCTCCACCTTAAGACGCTGAACTGCAGGCTGGAAGGTCGGTAGTTCAGCAGTTTGAGACCCAAGTGCCGCATGACGGAGTGAGCTCCCATCTCTGGTTCCAGCTCCTGCTAACCTAGCAGTTCGAAAGCAAGAAATTGCAAGTAGATATATAGGTATTGCTTCGATGGAAAGGTAACAGTGTTCTCTGCGCCTTGGCGTTTAGTCATGCTGGCCACATGACCATGGAAACATCTTCGGACAGTGCTGGCTCTTCGGCTTGGAAACGGAGATGAGCACTGCGGCCCTAGAGTCGGATTCGACTGGCTTTCGAGCAAGGGAAACCTTTACCTTTATACCACTCCTCGATTGGTACCCCACCTTTTTTGTCGCACAAGTACCCAAGACAGTTTACAAATGTAAACAACTTAAGACAATATCAAGCTGCAGAAATGGCCGGTGTGTGTGTTTTTTACAAAAATGTAAAACACATAATCAGTCGAGATAATAAAAAAGCAACACTGCAGAACAGTCGCACGGCGAGGAAGCTGATGATTGAGGGGCAGCTGCAAATAAAACAGCAGTAGCAAAAACACAAAGAATCTTTAAAATAATGAATGTTAATAATCTAAATCCCAGGCTGTGCGCATTTATCTAAAATCACTCGCAGCAGTAACAGAAGGCAGGAAGTCGCAGTGGAGGGTGAAAACAAGTCCAGAAGATCTGATCGCTTTCATACTACAGAAGAGGGCATGGAGAAGTCACCAACCCAAGTGGGCGCAAGGCAAGAGGGTTTTTCGAGGGTGGCAACAGCGGCATTGTGTGCTCCTGAGACAGCCGGGGTTACCAAGTGCCACAGAACAGGTGGCGGCAGCGGAGGAATGGTGCGGGTAGCGTTGGCAGATGCTCAAAGGTGACGGGAGCGGGAGCCTTTTGAGACTCTCAAGCAACAAGGGGAACCCTTCAGGAAAGCACAAATTACCATAGCAACTAATTCAGGCAACCGATTGTGGCAGAGTAACGTCAAAAGTGCAAGGTAGTGGTGGACCTGGAGCGCTCTACTATGTTATCAAATGGTGGCTGCAACAGTCAACGGGTGGCCTCGCTGAGGGAGTTGACCAACATGGCTAGGATTTTAATATTAGGTACGCACAAACACTCCGAAACTGCACGGGCCGTGTTGTAAAAACCCGGTGCAGGCCTGTGAGTCTCGTGCAGATCTTTTAGAGTACATGAGGGTCTCACACATGCAAAAATACACAAGATTTTCCAGCGTAGCTTCCACCCAGCACACATCTCTGTAGGCACCACTTGTGTCCATCCCTCTCCCTGGGTCTGTGTTTATGCTGAGCACATGAGGCACACCCAGGGCTCTTTTTGTAGCAGGAACTCCTTTGCATATTAAGTGACACGCCCCTAATGTAGCACCTCCTCCAAGAGCTTACAGAGCTCTTCTTACAGGGGCTACTGTAAGCTCTTGGAGGATTGGCTACATTAGGGGTGTGTCGCCTAATATGCAAAGGAGTTCCTGCTACAAAAAGAGCTGGACTTTTTCTACAAAAAAAGCCCTGCCTTTATTTATTTGTAGGAATTATGCTTACCCCGGCTGAATCTATCTTAGAATCATAGAATGGGAAGGGACCTCCGGGGTCTTCTAGTGCAACCCCTGCACAATGCAGGAAATTCACAACTACCCCTCCACACCCCCAGTGATTCCTTCTCCGTGCCCAGAAGATGGCAGAAGAAGAGGATGAGGAGGAGGAGATTGGATTTATACCCCACCCTTTGCTAGCCAAAGGAGTCTCAGAGTGGCTTACAATCCATCTTTTGGGATCCCTGGCCAAACTCTTCATGGAGTTGAACATGGTAAGAGAGCTAGTTTGGTGTAGTGGTTAAGTGCGCGGACTCTAATCTGGGAGAACCGGGTTTGATTCCCCACTCCTCCACTTGGACCTGCTGATGTGACCTTGGATCAGTCACAAGCTCTGGCACAGCTGTTCTCTCAAGGAAAGTTCTCTCAGAGCTCTCTCAGCCCTGCCTACCTCACAGGGTGTCTGTTGTGGGAGGGGAAGGGAAAGGAGTTTGTAAGCCGCTCTGAGACTCCCTTGGGTAGTGAAGGGCGGGGTGTAAATCCAATCTCTTCTTCTTCTTCTTCTTCTTCTTCTTCTTCTTCTTCTTCTTCTTCTTCTTCTTCTTCTTCTTCTTCTTCTTCTTCTTCTTCTTCTTCTTCTTCTTCTTCTTCTTCTTCTTCTTCTTCTTCTTCTTCTTCTTCTTCTTCTTCTTCTTCTTCTTAGTTTGATTGCTTAACACATTTGCTGTGTAAAGCGTGGCATCGCTAGTTACCATTCCTTCAAGGCAATATCAGCAAAGGGAAATAAGTTTCAGTCACTTGATAATTCATGCTGCGGCTGATCATTGGCTTTGAGAGCCAAACTATGTGATCGGGGTGTTGTGTGATAGAGCCGTTCCTGAGCTGTGCTTCAGATGAGAGATCAAACAGGGCGAGTCCACAGATTAGCAGTTCCTTAACACTGGAAAATAGAAGGGAATGTCTATAAATGATCGACTCCGTCACTACTGAACACAGGGCAGGGCAGCAGCATCCAGGAAAACAGAAACCATAGTGCGAGACTAGATGAATGTGTCAGGAAACACCCCACACAGAACACTTACAACAAGAATGAACAAGAAGCCCGGTAAGATAAGTTCAGCTTCACTTGCCTTTGAAAGATGAACCCCCCCCCCCGCAGCTTTATATGGTATAGTCCAGGAAAAGCTTTTGATTCTGCAGAGTCTATAAACTGGTGTGTGTGACTGTGTGAGACAGAGATCACACATTGTTCTGAAGCAAGAGGAACAAGTGCACTTTTTGCAACCAGCTTCGCTCCCTTCAGAACAGAGAATTGATTACCTTTGCGGTCTGCCTGCTGTGTAAAAGATGTTGCCATACCAATGTGGTATTCCAGAGCACCTTTGACAGAGGTGGCAGATGCAGCCCATCCCTCCCAAGTTCCAAGCTGTAATTATTCCCACTTGGGACCTCTCTGTTGGGTAGGCTCCTAACTACAATAGGTTGGGGGCAAGCAATGCATTTGGGGGGGGGAATCACAGCTCTTAATAATGTGTGGAAAATCCTATTTTTGAAGGTGGGGGGAAGGATTTAAACGGTGCTGAAGAGTGCTTGCAAGCAAAACACGCCACACTGCAGCATCCAGTCAATGCCTGATAGAAGATTTACGGAAGCTCTGCTAACCAGAGACAGAAAATTAAAATGTGTGTCCCGCAAATTAAAGCAGTGAGCTTGGTATGCTTGGGGCAAGGGCATTGGCACAAGGGTGGCTGTTTGCTAGTCCAATGGCATTGCAAAAAACAACAACAATAAAAACACTACTTCTTTGGGAACATTTTAAAGCTGTGCTCAGCATCCTATGACTCTGAGCACATGTGGGCATCACATGTGGCGTGCCCTACTGAGTTGGATCAGGAACGCATCCATTAGGTGGACTGCGTCCTAGAGGAAATATGTGCACTGGGTTGGGTGAGATCGAAGGGAACTAGTACACAATCATTCACAATTTCTATAAAATGGTTTTGCTGTAGCTGAGCAGAGATGCTAACCCAGTTTAGCTTCCGTGCCTTGCCTATTAGAATTAATCTGATAAGGTATTTCTTGTTATATGTTGAATGTTCTCATATATGAATGTACTTACATGTACTTATTGAGTTTGAGAATACTGAAATAAGACAACGGATGACAACAAGAACACAATTTTAGTCTTTATATTCTTGACTCTATAATTTTTGCTTGCACTCTGCGTCACAGTTTTTGGTTCCCAATTTCTCTTGCCTGACAGAGGATCTTTTGGGCGTGGGGGGGGGTATCTGAAACAAGGCTTAGAGACTGCTCTGCAAAGTGTTTGAGTTGCTGTTCATAAGGTGGTGCTGAGAGATGGCTGCTATGCCTTCTGGGCTGTGGGGCACCTCAAGATTGTACTTGCCCACTGTCATGTTTACGATCTACACAAAGATACCGGGGGACGCTCTCCAAGGACCCGGGATAGAGGATCATCAGTATGCCAGTGACTGCCAGCTCTGCCTAGCCTTTCCATCTAGCTCTCAGGAGGCGGGGTGGGGTGGGGCGGATTCCAGATTGGTGGTGCTTGAGATCAATGGCTGTTGAGAATGAGCACATTGAAGGTGAAGCTCAACAGCACTGAAACACTGTTGACTGGGAGTCTGCCAGGGTTGCACTCACAGTGAAGTGCTGAGCTTGCACTTTGGATACGGTCTTGGATATGTCTCTGCATCTGGGCCAGGAGAGAGACCCAGAGCCAGTTCTCTGGCCAGGCCACCAAAGCAAGCACTTGAGAAGCCACCACAAGGAGGGCAGTGATACACCTCAGGGACTCGGTTCATTTCCAGCCATCAGCAGCAGAGGAGGTAGCAATCGTTGCCTCAAGAGGACATAGCAGCAACAGTCAGGTCCAAGCAAATGCCTTGCAGTAATGCCACAGGACCCTGACCTGGTTGGTTCCACCATGACCTAAGATAGTGTTGCCATTCCCCCGACAGAAGCAGGGGTTTACCTGCTTTTGGGGGGCCCAATCTGCTGCCACCCAGCTGGCCAGTGGGGGAGCCCCACCCCCAAAGAGCCCCATCCACGCCAATGTGCCTGGTGCAATGACATCACTGGGAAGTGACATCATCGCACAGGGCACATTGCGCGGGGGAGGCTCTAGCGTTTGAGAAAAAAACTCTATGGTTTTCTCAAACACCAGAGCTTCCCCCTGCAATGTGCCCTATGGAATGATGTCACTTCCCAGTGATGTAATTGCAGCACATGCTGAAAACTCCTGGGCACAGAGAGGGACCCCTCCCTCCAGCAGCCAGGTAAGACTTGGCAACCCTAACCCAGGAGGAAATGGGTATTTCCTGCTTGGGACAAAAGCAACCAAAAAACAAGCAAACAACAACAATAAACTTGAACCAGCCTCAGGAGGACATATTACCAGCTTAGGCTGGGTTGTCAACTATACCCTTTTACTGACCAGAATGAACAATGGCATCCACATTATACTATAGTGCTCCCCTGAAAGCAAGTATAGTGGAGTGGTTCAGGTGTCAGACTAGGTTCCATGAGACCGGGGTTCAAATCCCCACTCTGCCATGGAAGCTTGCTGGGTGACTGTGGGCCAGTCACATAATCTAAGCCTAACCTACCTCACAGGGTTGTTCTGAGAATAAAATGGAGATGGAGGAGTTGGATTTCTACCCTGCCCTCATTTGGAGTCTCAGAGTGGCTTACAATCACCTTCCCTTCCTCTCCCCACAACAGACACCCGTAGGTGGGGCTGAGAGAACAGCTCTGAGAGAACTGTGACTGACCCATGGTCACCCAGCTGCCTGTATGCAGAAAAGGGGGGAATCAAACCCAGTTCTCCAGATTAGAGCCCGCTGCTCTTAACCATTACACCAAACTGGATCTCAGTGTGGGTCTCCATCGGGGAAAAGGGTGAGGTACAAATGAAGTAAATAAGCAAGTAACTACAAAATAAATAATTCCATTTTTGTCAAGTGGATGTTCAGACATCTTAGACCAGGGTTATATGTTTGGCTAATGGAGGGCAGCTGTCAAGAGTAGCAGCCCTTGGTCTTCTCCTCTTCCTCCTCTCTCCTCTCTGTGTTTTTGGAAGGCAAAAGATATCCCATAACACCGTGCTGTGGGTTTCCCTTCTTCTGCTTCACTCCGTTGGCTGCAGCCTGCAGAAGTACGGAAACTCTCAATGCATAATTTATCATGGGAGATGATTTACAGTCAAAGCTGAGGAGGCCTGTTCTGTGACCACCCTAGAGCTGTCTGAGAGCGAGCGAGTTGGCCGTCGTCCATCCTTTTGGCTATAATGGGCTTGTGATTTGATCTCCCCAGTGCCAAATTAAGTTAATTTTGTAAAGCCTAAAACGTTCTAAGTAAAATGTTATTTTTAAAAGGCTAAATTTCTAGAGCATGCCATTGCTGACAAATCTGAAATCTGGCTTCCTTTCGATATTCCAGATATATCACGACAAGGGCTTCTTGGATCCTCACTCAGGACTGGCCAGTCTGCCCCACTTCTTAAATTTGGGGACCACCGGCATAGGGAAATCTGTTTACCCGTCTCTAGGAAAAGGAAAAGACCTGCTTAGATTCGCACAACGTGTGTATTTGTGTGTGTTATGTGCTATCAGGCTGTTTCTGACTTACGGTGGCCCTAGGAACCAGTGACCTCCAAAATGTCCTATCGGCTGCTGGGTGATCTTGCTCAGTCTTGCAAACTGAAGGCCGTGGTTTCCAGTTTGATGTAGTGGTTAGGAGTGCAGACTCTAATCTGGGAGAACCGGGTTTGATTCCCCACTCCTCCACATGCAGCTGCTGGTGTGACCTTGGGTCAGTCGTAAATTCTTTCGGAGCTGTTCTCTCATGAGCAGTTCTCCAGAGAGCTCTCTCAGCCCTGCCTACCTCACAGGGTGTTTGTTGTGGGGAGGGGAAGGGAAAGGGATTGTAAGCCACTCTGAGACTTCTTCAGGTAATGAAGGGCGGGGTATAAATCCAATCTCCTCCTCCTCCTCCTTCTTCTTCAGTTCTAGCTTTGGAAATTCCTGGAGATTTGGGGAGAGTGCTTGGGGAAAGTTGAATTTGTGGAGAGCAGCTCAACAAAGATCTGGTACCATAGAGATTGCCTCCAGAGATGCCATTTCCCCCAGGGGAACTGATCTCTGCAGTCTAGAAATCAGTAGTAATGCCAGCACTCCAGCTCCTGCCTGGAAGTTGGCAACTCTACAGACTACCAGAATGAGAAAAGCGTTTTAATAGAATGAGCAGCTAAAACATCTTGATTAGCACTGTCTAAATCTTGTTCTGGCATTAATTAAGGCCTTGTGATCTTAAGGTGACTCCACAAATGACTAATTCCTCAGCACTGTAAACTATAATGGAAAGTCTCCCTAAATTGTAAATTCTATCAATTCAAGTGCATCCCTAACAGCGGATTAGCACCAGGAAATTTCTCAGTACTGCCAGGCTTTCTATGGCTGATTCATAGATTTCTTAGCAGCACACTTCTGCCCACCCACACATTTTAGTCGGGAGTGATTAAAGGAGTTTGGACTCATCAACACACCACTGGGCAGAGCTGCGCTTCCCCCTTTTGATGGGAAGATGTTGCCAGCAGACAGAAAAGAGAAGGGTTTTTTTTGGGGGGGTGGGATATATATTGCCTTCCAAACTGCCCCAAACATGCTCTGCCTGGAGACCTGCCTGAGTAAACTGCACTCTTACCTCAGGCTCAGTACCATTGATCATAATAGTCCTTCCTTCTCAGTATACATGTGTAGGATCAGGCTCCAGAAGTCAAGAGCTTTTTGGCTCGATCAAGGGGAAAAATGTAAAACAAAAGGTGTGTGTGCAGAATTCTGGGAACACGTCTGCCAACGGCAGAAGCACCAGGCTGATCGTCTGTTTCCCATCCTGTGGCAGGTACAGAGGCCTGAGCACAGGAAAAGGCACAAGGCTTTTGGGAAGAGCCAAAGGGCTCTTAATAGGGTTGCCAGGTCCCAGTGGTTGGAAAACTCCTGGAGATTTGGGGACGGAGTCTGGGAAGGACAGGGACCTCAGTGGGGTATAGAGGCCACCTTCCAAATCAGCCATTTTCTCCAGGGGAACTGATTTCTGTAGTCTGGAGATGAGCTGCAATTCCAGGGGATGCCCAGGTCCCACCTGCGGGCATCCCTAGCTCTTAATCTGCGACTTACGGGTTTTGGTGCTGAGTGAGCCCGCCCGCCCAGTGTTCTCAGGACCAGTCAGTGTACTTTCAGTTCTGTTTATTTAAACCCAGGGCCTCCGGCAGGTAGTAGCTCATAAGGTGCCAATAGATCACTGGCTGCTGCAGGAACAGTCCGCGCATCCCTTGGAGGACCTAGGGAAAGATTGAGAAAAGATCCGCTCTAAGCCTTTAAAAACAAAAACAGAAAAAAAGAAATTTACTTTATAGGATTTTCCTCTGTGCTGCTTAGTTTGATAGCTTCATTTCGGTTGCTCTTCTCCAAGCCCCCGTGTTTCTGTATCTAGGATGGAAGAAAGCTGGGTAACCTGCCAGGAGGGAAAGCAGCTCTGGATATTTTTTCATTACTCAGAAGCAGCTCGCATTAAAGAAAAGCCTGGCGACCCTGATTGTATCTTTGGTATTGTTGGAAGTTGCTTCGGGTCCCCACTGGGGAGAAAAGTGAAGTTAAAACAATGCCTAAATAAATAAATTGCAGCAGGGCTTTAAAAAAAAAAAGAGAGAGGTACCAGAACTCTCAAGAGGGAAGTGAAGTTTTCAAGCTGTATACTGAAAACTCACAAACTTTTAGACATTTTTAAAATAATTTTGTCGAAGAGGTTCCGGAACTCAGTTCAGTCCAGTCACCTTTAATGGCATAGAGTGACGAGTAAAATACATATAGTAACCGCTCCAACAAACTAAACTATAATAATAAACAATTAAAATACATATAATTCAGTTTGAATGCCTGGATCTGATTTTAATCACTTCAGTTAGAAACTTAGCAACCAAAGCTGTAATTTCAGGATTGGTGTCTATTATGTACTGAGACTGAAGCAGCGTTCAAACAAGTGATTTCTTTATTCAGCTCAGAACACAACAAACAGCACACAGAACAAGCCAATTATATACATTTTGAGCTACACCTCCTGAAACAATAACGTCCAGTCATAAAACAGTGCTTGGGACCAATGAGAACTGTTCCCGCCGAAAATCAAGGTTTCTCCAGATTGATCTATTTGCAGCATTGACCAATCTGGCTGTGTATTTGAGAATGTTGGGCTTCTATGGAGCTGTGACCAGGGCTTTTTTTTATAGCAGGAACTCCTTTGCATGTTAGGCGACACACCCCTAATGTAGCCAATCCTCCAAGAGCTGACAGAGCTCTTCTTACAGGGGCTACTGTAAGCTCTTGGAGGATTGGCTACATTAGGGGTGTGTTGCCTAATATGCAAAGGGTTCCTTCTACAAAAAGAGCCCTGTGACGTAAGCTCACATCTAAGAACATAAGAACATAAGAGAAGCCAATGTTGAATCAGGCCAATGGCCCATCTAGTCCAACACTCTGTCACACAGCGGCCAAAATATACTAGGTGCCATCAGGAGGTCCAGCAGTGAGGCCAGGACACTAGAAGCCCTCCCACTGCTGCCCCCTCCAGCACCAAGAATAGAGTGCATCACCTGCCCCAGACTGAGAGTTCCCATCTATACCCTGTGGCTAATAGCCACTGGTGGACTTCTGCTCCATATGTTTATCTAATTCCCTCTTGAAACTGTCCATGCTTGTAGTTGCCACCACCTCCTGTGGCAGTGAATTCCATATGTTAATCACTCTTTGGGTGAAGAAGTATTTCCTTTTATCTGTTCTAACCCGACTGCTCAGCAATTTCATGGAGTGCCCACGTGTTTAATAACACAGTAAACTGAATACATAACAGTGTCGTTTAAGAGACCTTGGATAATTCTATCTTTATTAACGTTAGGATTAAAGATCAATGACAGCGGTAAAAGTTCCTTGTGAGAGGCTGTATGAAATTGGCAATCTAAAATGGTATGTTGGATTGGGTCAAGAGATTTTAAGGATGTTCCAGGACTGTTCCAGTGCGTTCCCCCAGAAAAAAAGCCCTGCATTGCAGCATTTGGACTGCAAAAAGTAAGAAAGGAGCATCACAGACACATGTGGAAGAAAAGGTTTCCCTCTCCCTTTGAATGGCTGATAGGTAGGGTTAGCCAGCATTTGGCTTGGGAAATTCCTGGAGATTTGAGGGGTGGTGTAGGAATGCAGATTGGAAAATATCTGGAGATTTGGGGGTTGGAGCCCAAGAAGAGTGGGGTTTGGGGCGGGGAGGGACTTCACTGGAGTCCACTTTCCAAAGCAGCCATTTTCTCTCGGTCAACTGAAACCTTAGGGTGGTGCCTGTGAAGGGGGAATTTGGGGAGGGATTTCATGAAGGAGGAGGAAGAGGAGGAGAATGGATTTATACCCTGCCCTTCAGTCAGAGTCTCAGAACGGTTTACAATCTCTTTTCCCTTCCCCTCCCCTCCCTACAACAGGCACCCTGTGAGGTAGGTGGGGCTGAGAGAGCTCTCTCGAGAACGGCTCTGAAAGAGCTTACGACTGACCCCAAGGCCACACCGGGAGCTGCAGGTGGAGGAGTGGGGAATCAAACCTGGTTCTCCCAGATTAGAGTTTGCGCTCTTAACCACTACACCAAACTGGCTCTCCTTGAACTGATAGTGTTCCATAGAATTTGTCCTCTGAAGCGGCCATTTTCTCCAGGGGAATTGATCTCCGTCATCTGGAGATCAGTTGTAATTCCGGGAAAGCTCCAAGGCCCGCCTGGCAGTTTTCAAACTGATAGGCAGAACCCCTCCTGTTAAGTATGAGACTCAACAACAGGATTAGCTCAAAAGTGATTTCAGCTTTATTAAACAGCAACTGTAAGTCAGGAACACACAACAAACTAGGGGAGCACAGCTCCTTCTTTTAAACTCTTCTGGGCTGTCAAAGCCACACCCACAACATGTTAAGGCCCAATAACATTGCAGGGATAAAGGCCAATCAGGACCGTTCCCTCTTTACAACAATATCACCAATGGTAATGCGACATCTGAAGAGCCACACTCAGACTCAAGCTTTACATGACAATGTATAGCCTTGATTCACTTTTCAATACACAACACCTCCCCTCCGTCATTTTGCTCCCCCGCCCCTTCATTCTTATGCTGCAGGACTTGTTGGCCGAGTTAACCCAAGTTCTTTTCTTTAGATAGCTGGTGCTCCGTCTCTCTGCATGTTTAAACTCTGCCAACAGGACTAAAGGCACTCACGCTACCGCAATATAAGAGGCTGTTTCTCCTGACTTTTTAAGCTCTAATGTGACTATTCGTGCTGCCTTTTACAATAGCGGGCGGAGCGGAACCTGATTAAAGACCCTCGCCTGGCAGATTTTCAACACTAGCTGACTCCACTCAGCGGGGAGGAAGTCTAATAATATTTGGGATCTCTCATAGGTTACTTAATGACCCCTGATTACCACTTGATGGCTGTAACAAACCCAGGTGATTCCAGACAGTTGGAGGATATGGCATCCATAACAGCGAAAGTGGTACACAATCTACATAGTTTTGTGATATAAGTAAAGACAGTCTCCCCTCCCCCATCTCTAAAACAGACATAGATCACCCTCCTAGAAAGGTTTCTTTTTTATTCAGAAACCGTAAAGATACATTATCAAAAGCTTATGCCAGAATTCCTTAGGATTAAATAGATCTTCCTACCTGCTTCCTCATTGTTCCACCCCTTCCCCTGTCCGTAGAAACACACCGTCCTAACCCTTCTATGCAGAAAGCTCTTTGCTAATTGCTACTGGAGTCAAATAAGCTTCACGCTATTCACAGCTGTGTGTGTTTGTGTGAGAGAGAGAATGATTAATCTAATTAGTCTGTGAAAGTGTTTTAAGCCAGGGCTGCCCGTGGGTGCCATGGAGCCATTACCAACTTTCTTGGCACTTGGGTTGTCAACCTCCAGATGGAGCCTGGGGAACTCCCGCTTTTACAACTGATCTCCAACTTGTAGAGATCAGCTCCCCTGGAGAAAACGGCTGCTTTGAATGGTGGGCTTTATGGCATTGTACTGTGTTGAGGCCCCTCCCCTCCCCAAACCCCGCCCTCTCCCAGCTCCACCCCCAAAATCTCCAGGTATTTTCCAACCCAGACCTGGCAACCCTACTTGGCGCCCACCAAGTATTTGTAGAAAGTGGGCACTGCCAGGTGGTGCGTTTGCCCAGCAAGGGTTCTTAATGGCATTGGAGATTTGATTGGCTGTGCAGATTTTGAAAATGTAGCTTTGGCAGCTGCTACCACCACAGCACAGCACAAGGATGTTCAATGTGTGACTAAAGGTAAGCTGCTTGCAGGCATTTTGTACTGGCTCCGCCTCCTTCAGCAGGCATTTTGTGGCAGCCATTTTGTGACTGTGCCCACCATGATGTGTCAGAATTCCAAATGTACCCACAGGCTCAAAAAGTTTTGGGGACCCCTGTTTTTAGGGGTATTGTTATGGTACAGGGTCACCACAATACATGGATGATATCTGGGGCATTCATGGCCACTCGAAGTCTGTTTGCACCTTTCCTCTCAACTCAGTTCCCCTCAACCCCCTTATTCTGAACTGCCATAACACCTCATGGTGACTGTGGTAAGAAATGAATGTTTCACTGTTTTTTGGGATCAATAAGAGCAGAATCCTAAGCTTGTCTATCGAGAATCCTTCAGGTCTATTCAGTGAGCTTACACCCAGGAAAGTGTTCATAAAAAAACCACTTTGGACATGCAGTACTTTATCCCCCCCCAATTTAATTTGATTTCAAGAAACTGCTCGAAAAACTTGAAGTGAGGAATCGAAACACTGCAGAACAACCAACCCTTGTGATTGTATGAGTATACATTTAAAGCAGGACAGATGAAGGGAGACATTTTTTCATAGATTTTTCTCCTTTGGCGTCTGTTATGACCCCCATATCATAGGAGGAATTCTGCTTAGGGTAACAGTACACAAAAGTGATAGCATGCGAGCCAGGATGCTTTTTAAGTGAGGAATAAATCTCCGCTTTGTCATCACACACTCCCTAAATCATTTCGGTTTCCAGCATCCCTCTCCTTAACACTGCCTCCGAAAAGCACTTATACTCCAGAAAATATCGTTTTGAGTTTGTAGGTACAGCTGTTATCGAGATCAGATGAGCCACAAAACATTTTAGAAAAACAGTTCGACAGTGAACTTAAAAAGGTGCATTTTGTAAAGTGCAGACGTGGTGTTGGGGGGGGGGAGAAAGAGACACCTTTCATTGGTTTATTCGGAACGGCAGAATGAAGAGTGTCGACAGAAGAGAGAGATAGGTATGGGATTTTGACTGGGGCTTGATTGAATTTGCTTGATGCTATAGGAAATCGAGGCTGATAGGAGGAAAACAGCGGCATCTCTCTTATCTTGACAAAGAGGTTCAGAAACCGCACACACAGGTCTTTCCACTTTCTGGGGAAAGATTATAGGAATCCTGTGTGTTCCCTGGCCTTGGGAGTGATTAGACTGCACCTTGCACAGATGCTGTTTTAGTAATTTGTTTAAATTAAGTGAGTTAAGCGTGTGGGAGTAAGCAGGCATCTTATTAGAAATGCGGTTGCTGAGGAAATTCTGGGTTGCGAGGTGGTGTCTTGGAGAGTGGAGGTTGAGGAGAGGAGTGAGCTCAGTGGGGATCCAGTGCCATAGAGTCCACTTTATATGCAGCTGCTGGTGTGACCTTGAGTCACTTACCTCAGAACTGTTCTCTCAGGGACAGTTCTGGAAAGAGCTGTCTTGGCCCCACCTACCTCACAGGGTGTCTGTTTTGGGGAGGGGAAGGGAAGGAGATTGTAAGCTGCTCTGAGACTCCAAGTGAAGGGTGTAAATCTTCTCCTCCTCCTTCTCCTCCTCCTCGAATCATAGAATGTTAGAGTTGGAAGGGAACTTGCAGGTCATCTAGTCCAACCCCCTGCACTCTGCAGGAGCATAGCTGAAAGATAGCCCTACATACCTATAACATACCCGAAAGGTTGTCATCCAGTCTCCACTTGAAAATGTCCAGTGAAGGAACATCCACCACCTCCCGAGGCAGTCTGTTCCACTGCTCAACCACTCTTACAGTTAGGAAGTTTCTCCTGATATTTAGCTGGTAATGACTCCCTTGTAATTTCCACCCATTAGATCTAGTCTTGCAATCCGAAGTAAGAGAGAATAGGTCTACTCCATCTTTTACATGACAGCCCTTCAGATACTTGAAGACTGCAATCATGTCCCCTCGAAGCCTTCTCTTTCCCAGGCTAAACATACCCAACTCTTTCAGCCTTTCCTCATAAGACTTGGATTCCAACCCTCTCATCATTCTGGTTGCCCCCTTCTGGACACGCTTGAGCTTGTCAACCTGCTTCCTAAAATGTGGTGCCCCAAACTGGACACAGTACTCCAGGTGAGGCCTGACCATAGCAGAATAGAGCAGAACTACCACTTCCCATGATCTAGACACAATGCTTCTGTTAATGCATCCTAAGATTGCAATAGCTTTCTTCACAGCCACATCCCACTGCAGGCTCATGTTTAGCTTGTTATCAACCATAACTCCTAGATCCCTTTCACACATTCTGCTGTCAAGCCAAGCCCCTCCCATTCTATATCTGTGCCTTTGATATTTTGTACCTAAGTGTAGGACTTTGCACTTATCTCTACTGAAGTTCATTTTATTTGTCTCAGCCCACTGTTCCAGCCCAGCTAGATCATTTTGAATCCTGACTCTGTCTTCTTCAGAATTAGCAATCCCACCCAGCTTCGTGTCATCTGCAAATTTGATCAACATCCCATCTATATCTTCCTCCAGGTCATTTATAAAAACATTAAACAATACTGGGCCTAGGACCGAGCCCTGTGGCACTCCACTCAAGACTTCCCTCCACGTAGACGCAGAGCCATTTACGAGCACTCGTTGGGTACGATTTTTCAACCAACCATGAATCCATCCAATGGTTGCACCATCCAGCCCAC
Source organism: Gekko gecko (assembly GCA_029375565.1). Lineage (NCBI taxonomy): Eukaryota > Metazoa > Chordata > Lepidosauria > Squamata > Gekkonidae > Gekko > Gekko gecko. The sequence continues at coordinate 330,877,741 of JAPDNY010000001.1, read as the reverse complement.
ACTTAACCAGTTTATCCTCAAGGATATCATGAGAAACTTGTCAAATGCTTTACTGAAATCTAGATACACTATATCCACAGCATTGCCAGAGTCAACCATTTTAGTAACTCTGTAAAAAAGGAGATAAGGTTGGTCTGGCATGACTTTTTCTTGATAAATGCATGCTGGCTACAACCAATTAACTCATTCCGTTCAAGGTGCTCACAGACAGAGCGTTTAATAATCTGCTCTAGAATTTTCCCAGGTATTTATGTCAAACTGACAGGCCTGTAATTTCCCGGGTCCGTCTTTTTTCCCTTCTTGAAGATCGGGACAACATTCGCTCTTCTCCAGTCTTCCGGCACAACACCAGTACTCCAGGACATCTCAAAGATTAGAACCAGAGGCTCTGAAATAACATCTGCAATTTCTTTTAGCATCCTGGGATGCAAGCCATCTGGCCCTGGAGGTTTGAAAGTATTTAAAACAGCTAGATGCTCTCTAACCATTTCCTTACTTATTCTGGAATGGCAGTTCCCCCTTCCTTCATATGCCCTGCATTCTTCAGTTTGTATACAGCTCGCCTTATGGTTAAAGACTGATGCAAAGTGAGAGTTGAGTAATTCTGCTTTGTCTTCATCCCTTGTTAAGGCTTGACCATCTTCCCCTAGCAATGACCTTACCCTGTTCTTCTTTTTGCTCCAAACATAGGCATAGAAATTTTTCTTGTTATTTTTAGCATCCCTCGCATCTGCATTTTAGCTTTTCTGACACCATCCCTACAGATTCGAGCCTGCTTCTTGTACTCACCCTCAGTAATCTGACCCTCCTTCCATTTCCTGTACATTTCCCTTTTTAGTCCCAGCTCTTCAGAGAGTTCCTTGTTCAGCCACCTTGGCTTCATTACCCATCTCTCACCCTTCTTTCTTACTGGAACAGTTTGCAATTGTGCCTTAAGCACTTCATTTTTCAGCATCACCCATCCTTCCTGTGCAGATTTCCCCCTCAGCATTTCCAGCCATGGGATCCTACCTATTATTTCTCTGAGTTTTTTGAAATCAGCTTTCCTGAAGTCCAGGATATGAGTCCTACTATGTCCTAGTTTCACATCCTTCTCTATGTCAAATTCCAAGCTGACATGGTCACTATTCCCCAAGGATCCGACAACATTCACTTCATCAATCAGTTCTTCCTTGTTAGAATTAAATCTAGGATGGCAGATCTTCTGGTTCCCACTTCCACCTTCTGAGAGATGAAGTTGTCTGCAAGACTGTTCAAGAATCCGCGAGATGCCCTATGTCTAGCAGAGTTAGATTTCCCACAAATATCTAGATAGCTGAAATCCCCCATAACCACTACATCCTGTCTCTGTGAAAGTTTAGCAAGCTGTTGTACAAATGCATTATCCTGTTCCTATGGTTGATTTGGAGGTCTGTAGTATACCCGCATGACAATATCCCCTTCCTCCCCCCCCACTCTATCCTTACCCACACACTTTCAATAGGGCAACTCTCAAAATCCTGAATTTCAGTGCAAGTGTATTCATTCTTGACATATAGTGCCACCCCGCCTCCTTTTTTGTTTAATCTGTTCCATTTGAATAAGGTATATCCTTCAATTGCTGTGCTCCATGTATGAGACTCATTCCACCAAGTCTCAGTGGTACCTATCAGATCATACTTACTTTCCAATATTTGAAGTTCAAGTTCCTCCTGTCTATTTCCCATATTCTGTGCATTAGTGTAAAGACATCTCAGATTACAGATATCCTTTCCTACCATAGGTCCCTTTGAATTTACCTGAAAACTACTGAAGTCACCTCTCTCCCGTTCATTTATTCTCTGGTCACTCCCCTTCTTGAACTTAGTGTTGGGGATGCTGCACAACATCAAGTTTTTTCTTCCTACCCCTGATGTCTTCAGTTTAAAGCCCTCATCAGGTTCACAAGTCTTTCAGCAAAGATATTCCTCCCATTCTTTGTAAGGTGCACCCCATCCATCGCCAACAGTCCTTCATGTTGGAGGTACATACCATGGTCCAGGAAGTCAAATCCCTCACGACAGCACCATCTACGTAACCAGCCATTCACCTCCAGTATCCTGTTCTCCCTTCCAGCTCCATGGCCCTCAACAGGTAAAATGGAAGAGAACACCACCTGAGCCTCCAGATCTTTCACCTTCTTGCCCAGAGCCTCGTAGTCTTTGGAGAACCATTCAAGGTTTCTTCAGGCCGTATTGTTCATTCCTACATGGATCAGCAGGAGCAGGTAGCGATCAGAGGTCTTGACTAGTCTTGGAATTCTCTCAGTCACATCTCGGATACACGCTCCAGGAAGACAACAAACCTCTCGAGATTCCTTGTCCAGTCTGCATACACCTTTTTCCATCCCTCTCAGTAGGGAGTCACCAACCACCACTACTCGTCTCTTCCTCTGTGAGATAGCTTGGTTCCTTCTCTGCCTATGTGCTTGTGTGTCAGTCACATCCTTTTGATCTTGGAGTGTGTTATTCTGATCTTCCATCATCAGAAGTGGCTGGTATCGATTTTGGAGCTCCACTGACTGTGAGTGTTTCCTGACTATTTTACTCCTCAAGGTCACATTCTTCCACTCACCCACCTGTTCCTTGTTACTTCCTTCCTCTTGCTTAGGATTTGCTAGCTCTTGCCGTTCTCTCAGGAGCCCTTCTTCTGTCATGTCTAAAAAGCTTTCTGCCTCCCTGATGTTCCTCAGTGTTCAGATTTGTGCCTGTAGTTCTCTCACCTTCTCCTCAAGCATTCTTGTATGCTTGCACTTGCAGCATGTATAATGCATTTCATGGCAGGGAAAAATGATCATGGTGCAGCCCAGGCAGGTCACCGGAATAGAATCTTCATTATCCATCTTCCTAGGAGCAAAGCTATCTCCTACAGCTTCAGGAACTTTCCTCAAACTCTGACGTAAACTCTTGTTGTGGTGATGTACCCTGAAAACTTTGAGACTTCTATCAGCAACTCACCAGGTGCTCTCCACTCCTTGCCTCAGCCCAACTGACTCAGCTCTCCTCCTCCTCCTCCTCCTCCAGTGGGGCTGATCTCTGCACTTTGGGGATCAGCTGTAATTCTGGGGAAACCTGGGAGGCTGGCCACCCTGCTTCAGTCTTTCTTCCATTTCCTAAAAGAAACGGCATAGTCTCAGATATCTTTTGCTTCTGCTGGGAACCTTGAAGCTGCCCAGCTGCTTCCTTCAGTTCTATCCAATTAGGCAGGGTGTAAGCAAATTTTAATAGCTGATAGCTACCAGTCAGCAAAGGCCGTTGAGCAGGCAGCCAGGCTGTACCAAAGCCTTCTTGTAAGAATGTATGAAGCGGCTCTAATTGTTCAGTGAAAAATCCCTAATGTAGCAAATCCTCAAGTGTCTCTCACACAGTAAAGCATAGAAATTGACCACATCCTTGCAAATAAACACCATGACATGTATTTTCCTGAAGGATATAATTTATAGTTTGGTTTCTGTTGGGAAAACTCAGACCACCTGCCCGATCTGTATATTTGGGGGCCCGAAGTCCATTTGACCCAGTTCTGGTGGTGTAGGGCATGAAATTTTGTTTTCAGCAAATTTACTTTTTAAAGATATCCTATTATTCTCTTTCAAAAAAAGAATTTATCTTGGTAGTTTTCTGTGACACCTTTATGCATCCTCGCCCAGAGTTTTTTTGATGTTGCATGCCACGGGGAGCTCCAGCAGGAAGGTCTGGGAAGACATTCCTCTGCCTCTGAGCATCTGCCAAATGAAATTCTGAAATTTTGCAGACCCTCCCTTCTTGCCCCTCCTCTCCATGAGTTTCTCCTTTGGCAAAAATGGAATTGATCTGAAACAGACTTCAAATTCCTAAAAAGAGGGAAATAATGGACTGTTGGATTACAGAAAGAAATTGGGTAAAGGGGAATTTAAAAAGTTCCTCTTAACAATGCTTCCCAGATCTGACTGACTGGAAAGAATACATCTTGCATTATTCTGCCCTTTGCTGTGGCCTGTCTTCATCTATCTTTTTTTTAACCCCTTAGGGTCACCTATTCTCTTCTTGTGATCACTGATCTTGATTACATGGCTTGACTTTTGGGGATAGGAGAGGTCTGGTGAGTGGATGGTCCTACAGAATAGTTAATTGACTCTGCATTCCATCAAATTTCTTGTTTACACAGTACCATTGCACTTATTCACAGTGCACACTGCCTTTACATCTTTCTCTGTTTCTGCTTAATTGGATTGAGTCCGTTGACGCTGGAGCCTTAAATGGACCTTCCATGAAATTAGACCTGATTGTAGGAACCAGGGGTACAGATTTGACTTCCCACCCCCAGTCATTTCAGGAGTTTCCTTCCAACTTTACTGACCCCCCCTACAATTAACCTAATAACCCCTTATCCTCAATTCTTATTACCTAGTTTTTCTTTGGAAGTGATTTATTTAAAAACAGCAGCAACATGGAAGCGTGGTTGTTATTTATTCAAAATATGTTCAGAGTATTGATACTTAATATGAAAAATTCTACAAATTACACATACAGGGCTTTTTTGTGGTGGTATTCACTGGTATGGAGTACTGGCATCTTTGGGGAGGGGTCTCTGAAGTCCTGATGGGGAAAATCATAGAGACTGGTGCAACCTTCTGGGTATGCACTGGCACTTTCCCCCCCTCTCAAAATGGATAAATAAAAACAAAAGGCACTGCATGTGTATTGAAATAACAATGCCCCCTAGTCAGTAATTTCTGGTCTGAGGTCCTCCTTGAAATCCAAAAAATAACGGGTTATGTTATACAGAAGGATCCCACTCTAATCTTGTTGAATCTTTGGCCCAAAATGCAGATTAATGTTAGCGATATGGAACTAATCTCGACCTTACTCATTGCAGCAAAAAGTCTCATTGCTTTGAAATGGAAAGACAAAGTTGTATCTACAACTCAACAGTGGTATAGAAAAGTCTGGGAGTTTTTTATATCAGACAGAGTCACAGACTGGATAGCTAGCACGGAAAATATAATTGAGCAGAAAAGTGCAATGTTGAAATGGGCTCCTTTTATAGATACACAAAATATTCTTAAGGATAAAACAAAACAAACATGCTGGATAGATCAACATTCTGTGTTATTGTATCATTTAAAAGTATTAGGAGAAATCTAAATGATAAAACAAGGGAAAAGAAAGTAATTTCAAGAGCAGAATAATACGTATATATAAGGAGCTTGTGAAGTAATGTCAATAATTTACTTATTTAAGAAATTTTGTAACACATATTAAGAACAGTATGATTTTATGTTTTGATTGATTGATTCACTTCTATGTATTGTAATTGCATTAAAATTTAATAAAGATATTTAAATAAAAAAACAAATTATCCTTGTTAAAACAACAAAATGGATTTATAGACTGCATGAGAATGCATTGAACCATGTTTCTCGACGTCACAATCTCTCATTTCTTTTATTATTTAAAAGTGACTCACATTTTCCAAAGTTTATTGTAACAAGTAACCCAGCCAACATGACTCAAGTACCCACCTTCTCATAGCCCACCTTACTAAGCCTGATTCTTCAAAGGAAGAAGACTCACCAAAGGAGGTTTTTTAAAAATATGCCGGATGAAAGTGTAGTAGGGTCAATTCTATCCTCCTACTAATTTTATCCCAGACAGATGACCTCCTAGAACCAACCCTCACCTCAGGTACCATCTTTTGTCACCCCTCTGTCTGCAGACCAAGGCCCTGGCATCGTTGTTTTTTAGCCCAGTACGAACTGGTAATGTGGCCCCGTTGACACACGTACCACAAAGCCATTGCTTCCGTACGGTCTCATGAGAGATTAAATAAAAGTTTGGTCTTTTAATTCTGAATTCTGATCTCTCCCAAGTCAATTCCTCTTTCAAGTCTATACTCAGTAGACACACTTAACAGCTAGATGGCTTAACTGTTCGTGCCCCTGCGGCTTTTGATGTGTGCGGGCCTGCCCTAAATATCTTCCAGCTTCTGCCTCAGCCACTGACAGCGTACAAAAAACAATCCATACAGCTATACATACTGCACTAAAAAAGTAGTTGCAGATTGTTTGTTTTTTAAATCTCATGTAATAAGATGGAGGGGGGTAGTTCACCAGTTTCTTCAAAAAGTTCTAGTTTAACTGCACAAATACACTCTCTGTGTTCTAAGAAGGGGTCTGGACTGGACCAAATATTCACTGCTCAGGATGTTGCCTGTTCTGCATTAATAGTGCTTCTCCTTTCCTTTCCTTTCCTTTCCTTTCCTTTCCTTTCCTTTCCTTTCCTTTCCTTTCCTTTCCTTTCCTTTCCTTTCCTTTCCTTTCCTTTCCTTTCCTTTCCTTTCCTTTCCTTTCCTTTCCTCTCTCTCTCCTCTCCTCTCCTCTCCTCTCCTCTCCTCTCCTCTCCTCTCCTCTCCTCTCCTCTCCTCTCCAACAGTAAGCTCCTTCAACTGGAGGTCTTGAGCCATACAATAAAACCACAGTTCAAATATAAATAACAATTACAGAATGACTGATAAAATAAAATTGTGCCACCAGTAAAACTGTGAGATTGTCACATTAATACTTAGCAGGAGAGTGTCTCGAAGATATAACAATAGACCAGAATTTGGCCACAGATCCCGTAACTGCAGGTCACCAACAAAAAGGAAACAACTTTCTCAAAATGGGGGGAAATCCAAAGTTCTCGTGATGAAGACCATTGCTCACAAAATAACAAAGCATGATCAATGGTCTTGTTAATAGTGCTTCTTGGTAGCCTTCTGCAGATATTAGATCCACAGACTGGGAAGCTACCACCTATGAGTATCAGAACACATAGTCCCTGCAATTCACCTGATACATGCAGTTACATTTTCTGTGAAATGGGTAACATACATGTGAACCAGAATCCTGGTAGGTGTGGTCTCACTTTCTGCTCGCCAGGACAATTCCTTGTGGCTCAAGAGAGAAGAGTGGATGGCAAATGCCCCTTTTGTCTTCCATCTTCATGGCTCTCTCTTGTTTCAGGGCAGAGGAGTCTCTCAGGCCTCTTCCTTTCTCTGCCTCTCTGCCTCTTCTTGGTGCTCCCAGGATGTGAGGGTGATCTGGCTGCGACATCTGTCACCCCATTGATCGCCAGGGTTGATTCGGCTGATCTGGCTGGCTAGGCGGGTGTCCCCTACCTCCCTCTTGGTGCTCCCAAGCTATACCTACCTACTTTTCCTTGCTCTTCCTTGCCCATTCAATGCTTGTGAGTGGCTATAACAAGTATCCAGCACAGACTCTTGTCTGTTCATGTTTACCAGGAACAGTCTCAACTTTCTCGGACCCGATCTTTTAAAAACTGTGGGGGCTTCTGGAATTCTGGAAAAGGGGAATCGGTGCTGCAACAAAATGGTTGCCATGTTGGGGCAGGGGACGAATCACAAAATGGTGCCATGAGGGTTGGTCCAGTCATAGAATGCTGTCTCTGAATGGGTGCTCCCTGCAGACACAAAGGTAGGCATCTCCTGCTTCAATGAGACAGAGAAAAAACAGGATTGGCTGTTTGCTTTGGGGAAGAAGCAAGTGGGTTCCAGGAAGCACATTGGCAAGATGCCATGCCACCCATGGGTACGATGTTGGAGGCCATTCTTTGAGATGTTCAGCATATGAGTGAGTGATGGATCAGTGTTCTGTCTAGTGCACACATGCACACTGATTTCAAAATGCTGGTGCATGGCCTCCCATCCATTCTTCATACTGCCTATTCAATTATTAAATGTTGCTGAATGTGAAATTTAGCATGTGTTTGAATTAACAGCTGTTCAATAGTAACTAAAGAAAGACCTACTGTGAGACCAAACATACCATGGTACAATCAGATGGGCTGCCTGATCCAACGTTGTCCCTTCTCCCTACCGGATTTAATGTGCACTTCCAAACAGCGACATCTGTCTTCCATTCCCCAGTCATCAGCCCCCTGTCCTCACCCCCAACCTTCCCGATACCGGAGAAAGTATGGTGTTTACGAATTGAACTGTTCTCACTGTGCATTTCTGGCCGTCTGATCTCTCTGTTGTACACTCAAGCTGTTTGGGAGGTCTGCAGCTTCCAGTCCTTGATTGCCATTTTTCCCCCACAGTTAGTGATATGCACATAACCGCATATTCGCCCCTGACAAATAAGCAGTTCTGCACATGCCCCAAGCAGACTTTTTAAAAAAGAAGATGCCCGCTCACCTGCTCTGTGGTGACTGCACAGCAATAGTCTGATTAGTCGACCATGGGGTGAGGCAGAATTAGGGTGGCGTTCCTGGTCAATACCGTCCAGAACGAATCGTTCCAGAGAAATTAGAGGCACGGCCAGACCATGACAAGCCTGTCGCCTGACTGTAGCCCATGAATCATTCTTGGAATTAAAAGGGAAATTTATGGCCATTGGCCACTTTACCCTGACCTGGATGGCCCAGGCTAGCCCAATCTTGTCAGGTCTCAGAAGCTAAGCAGCATTGGCCCTGTTTAGAATTTGAATGGGAGACCGACAAGGAAACCCAGAGTTGCTGGACAGAGGCGGGCAATGGCACAACTACCCCTGTTAATCTCTTGACTTGAAAACCTTGCAGGGTCACACCATAAGTTGACTGCAACTTGATGGCACTTTATACACGCATACACATACTCAGAGCCACTTTATAGGACACTCTGCTTTGAACACCAGGACAGACTTCTGCAGAGCATAGCAGGCTGAGACTGAAACCCCCTGGCACTGATTCTCAGCTTGAGAGTAGCTATCCCAAATCCACCAATCCCTTCTTTGTGAAATGGTGACGAGGGTGATCCAGGCATCCTGCTGCCTTCACAAAAAAGCCTTCTCCTGCTTCTGTGTGTGTCTGTGGCACAAAGATGTTTTCCACCATGACAACTCCTACCTCTTCCACCATGGAGGGAGGGAGGGCATATTCACCAGTCCCAGAGACTCTTTAAAGGGGTCAGTGGATAAGGAGGACAAGGAAGCCTCATTGTTCACAGCTGCTGAGATGTGTATTGTATCAAACTGTATCAAATAATGACAGTCCCATCCATTTGTGATTGGTCTAAAAGATTACGGATGATCACTGCCACGTCTAATTTATCTGAGGGCACACAATAGTATACAGGGCATTAATTGTGTAGATAAATGGGCCCTCATTGTTCTGTTTTGAAATGATAAATACCAAGAGAATGTTCATCCTTATGTGCTCCTTACACCATTACAACACATTTGTATATCTTCTGTCTCTTTGAATGTATTGTGTGTATGTGTTTGTATAATGCATGCCTCAGTTTCGGGGTTTTTTTTTTGCTTTTCTCGTGTGCAAGACATCGGCGTCGACCTCTGAAGTTTGCCTCATCGATTTTCCACTTAGGAATGCTTGGTAAGTGAAAACCAAAAAGAGCCCAATAAATAATTATATGAGGGCACTTCAGAAATGGAGAGTTGTTCCATTTGCATTTAGCCAGGGCATGTGACTGGGTGACATAATTATTCTTCATTTGTCTAGCTGCCTAGAATTTAACAATTGATTGGCTAGTCGATAATAATGCATTTGAACATGAAACTCTGAATGCTTTCAGAAGAGAGAGTGTTGTGTCCCTGGTTACAGCCGTTCTTTAATTAACACACCATGATCCATTAACTTAAAGAAGCTAGCGGCTCTTTTCTCCGCCCCTCGCTCAGCTCTTCCTTTTGGCTGGCATCAAAAGAAGGACCGTTCTAAACAGCGTCAGTCCATTACTTCTCTACAAAACCTGAAATGGCTCAGACCTCTGAGGCACACATTCAATTAAAAAGAAAACCAAAAAGGCCAACAGCACAGATGAGAGGCTCCCGGATAATTAATTTAGATGGATGGGCTTCATTTATCTATGGGTCACACCCTCTTTATCCATGATTTTCATTCCCTGATGCAAAAACTGTTTTGTCATTACTGCTGTTAGGGTTGCCAGATCCTGCCTTGCTCCCGGTAGGGGGCTCCAGGCTTCCAGTTGGGATGTTCTGGCGCACGTGCGCTGCAGTGATGTCACCTGGAAGTGACGTCATCGCGTTGCCAACATCGGGAGGTGATGCTCGAGTCTTTGTACAAAACTCTATGGCTTTTTGCCCTCAAATCATAGAGTTTGCCCAAAAATTACAGCCTTACCCCCAACATCGGCAACATGATGACATCACTTCCGAGTGACATCATCACAACAGGGACATTGTGCAGCAACATCCCTGTTCAGGGGTGAGGCTTCCTCCACTGGCCAGCAGCAGATTGGAGCCCCAAAGACTGGGGGATCCCCTGGCTGGACTGGGGGACTGGCAACCAATGTTCCCTCTAAGCTGTGGGGTCTTGTAAGCAAAAATTCTACTTTGTGAGCTGCTGGCATTAAGGTTGTGAGCAAGTGATTTAGCTACTGCATAAATTAGTTTGCTCTGGAGCCACCCTTCCTGAACTAAGACAAAAATGTGTGAGCTGGAGGCTAAAAAACTGTGAGCTAGCTCACACTTACTCAGCTTAGAGGGAACACTTGCCCTAACTACTGTGGGTCTGCAAAAGCAAAGACAAAGATAGCAACCGTGTTCTCTGAAAAGTTCAACACTAGGGATGCACAAGGAAATATCATTTGTGTTGTTCTTCAGTTTCTTTAGAACAGTGATTCCCAACATGATGCCCTTGGTGCTGCCTTGGTGCCCACTGGTACATTTTCTGATGCCAATTTGCTTTTTCCCAAAGCCAAGAACTAATTATAGCTTTCTTCCATGTCGCTAGAGTAGGAAATGCTTCAGAAGACTTCAGAAGGCATCACCTTTGGGTTTGCAAGAAAATTTTCACGGAGGCCTACGATTGAAATTACATAACGCCACATAAGAAAAAAACAACAGAGACATGGCAACAAAACTATCGCCTAAATCAGTAGCTACAACTAGGAAACCAACAGTTATGGAAAGATAAAGGAACGAGAGAGGAATCAACTTAGCACAAGCAACACGAGAAAAAACAACAACCCACCAGGAAGATGAAGTGAACTGTAAAGTACTCATCACACCTGAAACTAGACAGGCTAGAAGCCACCGGAGCTACGGTGGAGAGGCAGTTCCCAAAAAAAGTGCTATGGCAGAAAAGTCCCTAGTGACCGCCCAAGGCACCTCTGAGCATGGAGAACATGAAGACGGGGCTGCTGAGGTGGGGTGCAATACAGGGAACAAAATTCTGGGGATGCCAATTGTTTTTAGTTGTTGGATCTCGATGGGGTGAGGGGGGCCCGGTGGGAATCACTGTTTGGGGTTCTCTAGTGGCTCTTAGTGGTGCTGAGCATGGAGAGGAGCCCTCTGTAGAAGATCTTTGCTGGCTGTCCGGCTGTCACTGGGGCTGCTCCCCTCAGAAAGTTCACGCTCCCGCAGACATGGACCTTCAGCTCAGCAATGTTTTCATGCCACGGAAGGTCTGTAATGATGGTTTCCTTCCCATATTTTGTTTTTATTCTGTTTAAATTTGTAAGCCACCTTGGGCAGGTTCCCCAGAGAGGCAGCATAAAGTTTGCTAAGCAAAGAAATAAGCAGACCTTTAATAGTTTGACCCTCCGGCCATGCATGTTTTCCCCCCACTCCCGTAATCAACGCCGGCTGAGATATTTTTGCTTACCATCTGGAACTCAGTAAACTGAAAAGGAAGCTGTGCTCTCGTGTCCTTGCAGGACGGCCTCTGTGGCTTCCTAGGTGTGATCCAGCTGCTCTCCCTCCCCTGCATCCCCCAGACGAGGACTCCTCTTTTGTGTAGCACGTCGCTCAGGCAGTCTCGTTCCCAATCTCCACGTCTCTGTTGCAGACACAATAATTACCACTGGCCTTGACGAATCTGGGGGCAGTAATTAAAACACTTATTGATTTCCTACTTTTTGGATTCCCCTATCATTGGAGAACGACGAGGTGGGAGCTGGGATAAATAACCTCAGGAATGTAATCTCTAAATGGAGGCTTCTTCAATTTGCATTAGCTGGGATCTGCATCGTGTGTGTGCGTCTGTGTGTGAGAGACAGACAGACAGACAGACAGACAGACAGACAGACAGACTGACTGACTGACTAGTTTTTTATTTGGTTAGATGCCTGGACTTTGAAAATCATTTAATGTTTGTTCTAGTACAGAATCAGCTGATAGGCCAGAATGGGGGATTGTCTCCTTATTAGGGCTAGATCAGCCATGAATTTTCCACATTTGAGACTCCTTTTATTGTTGGTATGAAATCTATGTGTCGTATATGTATTAGGGTTCACCATCGGGATACCCCTGACTGAATTAATCCCTCACCCCCATGAAAGATATCATTTATCCCTCCAGTTGCTCTAGAGTAGTGACTCCCAAGCAGGAGCTGGTGGGAATCATGCACTACCAATATGTTTCCTGGCAGCCACTTCCTTCCTCTCCAAAGCGAAGAGCCAAGCCTGGTTTTCCATCTCTTCACTTCGGGAGGCGGATGCATGGCTTGGAACCTCCTAACATTCTGCAGAAGGTCCCAGTATTTTGGGATTGACCCCATCCCCAAGGCAGCCATTTTGTCATGGTTCCTACTACCTGGTCTCAAAATCCCCAAAGTGCTGATAGGCTCAACAAGGTTGAGGACCCCTGCCATAGAGACAAAACCAGGGCTATTTTTGGGCAGGAATGCACAGAAACGGAGTTCCGGCTGGCTTCAGAGTTGGCCACACCCACTACAGCATGCGTGGCTACAGAGGGAAGGCCTGGAGAGCAACCCCTCAACGACTCCGAGGCAGGTGGGCCAGGGGGGCCCTGGAAGGATCAGGGAGGCATTTAAATGCCTCCCTGTGCCTTCCCCAGCCTGTCCAAGGGCTGGCATGCTTGGGCTTCCTGCAGCTGCAGGGCGCCCGGGCAAGCCAAGGGAAGGCAGTTTAAACTGCCTTCCCTCCCCTCCAAGGGCTGGCTCGCCTGGGCTCCCCAGAGCCGCAGGTGCCCAGGCAAGCCAAGGAAGGCACGGGGGTGTGGCCTAATACGCCAATGAGCTGCAACGTCAGGGGTGTGGCTTAATAGGCTAATGAGTTTCTGCTATTGGGTGTGGCCTATTATGCTAATGAGTTCCTGCTGAGCTTTTTCTACAAAAAAAGCCCTGGACAAAACAATAAAAAAGGCCAACAAATGTGGCATCCCTTTGCTAGCAGACCAGCTTAGGGGTGGGGGTTAGGGTGAGATCCTGAATAGGATGAGGCTCAAGTTCTCAAGGTTTGCCATTTCAGTTTCACTTCTTCCTTGTGAGAAGTAAACCCGTGCACTGTTCCCTCTAAGCTGTGCATGTGAGCGGACGCTTATTGACACAGGAAGCCCCCGCCCAGTGGCAATCTGGAGCCACGCAGGGTCTTGCACTGCCAGTTGCCCATTTTAAGATCACAGCAGTTATGCCCTGCTCAGGATGTGAACTGCATTGCTCAGTAGGGGGGAAATATTAGAGGGAACATTGCCCATCAGTCTTTATTTTCTTACCACATTCTGTTTCCTTGTGCCTGCTGCTTCCTGTAAAAGTACCTACATTTTTCAGTGCTATTTATACAGCAGTTGCGTTATCAGCTGCATAGAAACAGTGTTAAAATGGCATAAAGGAAACAAAAGTAGCAAAGATCGACGACAGAAAAGAAGCTGAGGCAGACAGAAACCGCTGACAATCACAACATGAGGAATCAAAAAGAAGCAAAAATGCCTGATAATGGCTCCTGCTTGGTCCTGAATTTACTGCCTGTCAGTTTCAGTCAGGGTGAGTCCAAGTTCTAGAATACTGTGAGAAAATAAAAAGTTTCCTCTTTATTTCCTACTTTCACCAAGCTTCACCTTGAGAGCCAGTTTGGTGTAGCAGTGAAGAGAAGTGGACTCTAACCTGGAGAACTGAGTCTGATTCCCCACGCCTCCCCATGCAGCTGCTGGGTGACTATGAGTCAGTCACAGTCCTGTCAGAGCTCTCTCAGTCCCACCTACCTCACAGGGTATCTGTTGTGGGGAGAGGAATGGAAGGCGATTGTAAGCCTGAGATTCTGAGTGAAGGGTAGGGTATAAATCCAATCTGCTCCTCCTCCTCCTCTTCCTCCTCCTCCTTCTGTCTTTTATGTAAACTAAAAAGTTTACCTAAAAAAGAAGCTCCAAACGCTTCGTCAACTTGGTGCCCCCTTTCTATACCTTTTCCAGCTCCATGGTTTTCGGAGATGCAAATAACTTATATTTCAAATATGGCCATGCCATAGATTTATATAAAGTCAATATGATATATTTTCAGTCTCTTTCCTAATAACTTTGAGTTTGTTTGTTTTTTATCACCATTTCACAGAGAATTGATGGCTTCTGTCCAATCCTGTAGTTCCAAAAATGTAAGGGCACTTACGTTTCTTAAGAGATAGCAGCAATTCCTGCTGATTCCCCCTTCCCATTGCAGATCCATATTATGCTAATTCTGAGGGTCCACTGACACTAGGAACAAAGTTTGGAACAAATCCAGGACAGCTCATTCCTCACCTAGTCCGGCTGGATCCCTTTTAGTTCTGCGACTGACGACTGACAATTGATGATATTTGAAGAATTCTAAAAGACTGATGAAGCAGGACTGATGAAGCCATGCAGACTCTTCTTCAGCAAGGCTTCTCTCTCCTATTTGGTGTAGTGGTTAAGTGCGTGGACTCTAATCTGGGGGGACTGGGTTTGATTCCCCACTCCTCCACTTGCACCTGCTGATGTGACCTTGGGTAAGCCACAAGCTCTGGCACAGCTGTTTTTGAAAAAGAGCAGTTCCTGTCAGAGTTCTCCCAGCCCCACCTACCTCACAAGGGTGTCTGTTATGGGGAGGTGAAGGGAAAGGAATTTGTAAGCCGCTCTGAGACTCCTTTGGGTATTGAAAGGTGGGGTATAAATCCATCCTCTTCTCTCTTCTCTTCGTCTTCTATAAGTTTAATATCTAGCAAAAGTAAGGTTTTCTGTCAATTTGTTGGAGAAAGAGGATAGGCTAATAGGTTTGTAATTTCCTGGCTTTCCCTGGATGCTTATTGTGTGTGTGTATTGTGTGTGTGTGTGTGAGAAGTTCCACCAAGTTGCAGCTGAATTATGGCGACCTTGTAGGGTTTGCAAGGCAAGAGACATTCAGAGGTGGCTTGTCATTGCCTGCCTCTGCATTGCAACCCTGGTATTTCTTGGGGGCCTCCCATCTCAATACTAGCTATGGCCGACCTTACTTAGCTTCCAAGATCTGATGAGATCAGGCTAACCTGAGCTATCCAATGCTAGGCCACTTATTTTATGCATTTGGTTATACGTCAGTTACCTTCTATTGCTCGGTCAGAAGGCCAGCTTTGGAGTCGTTGCAGTGTGTTTGGTTTAGAAGATAAACTGTGTCTATGTTTTAGTCTTTTAGGTGCTTACCGTACAGCCCACCGACTTTTAATTTTTAATTTGTGCCCTAGAGCATCGTGTCCGGTCTATCTGTATTTGACACGGTTGTGATGCCCGCCCTGGAAAAAAAGAAGTGCTGTTCTAGCATGGCTAGCTGCCCAAGATCTTCCGTGGGGAAGACTGATGCTAAGCATTCATTTAGCTTCCCTGTAATCTCCCCCTCCTCCTTTAATGTGCCTTTCATTCGTTTGTTACCTAATGATCCAAGTGTTTCCCTGGCTAGGTTTCCTGATTATTTAAACATTTTTTTAAAAAATGCGTTTGAATGTTCTACGCTCCTTTTTTTTTTTTTTGCTTGCTTTAGCTTTTTGTTTCTCAAGCGCCTGTTTTTTTTTTTTTATTTCACTCATTTGGGCGAGATTTTTTTGCTCCTTGCTTTGTCTATAGCTTCTGGATCCTGCCCATTAACCACTTACAATCGCACACACACAGGCAGTTAGTAGGCAACCAGGCCTGACTGGTGACTATCTTGCAAGTATACTTTCACAACAAAATTAGGCATGCCTCTGTGTAATATGGGTAATGTGCCTCCAGAGGATTCATTCAGACAGAAGGAAGTCAGGGCACAAGTCACCGGGAAGCTGTCCTCCTGTCTGAGCTCTATTTCAGTGAATGCGAGCTGCATGGCAACACTATGGTATTTCCATTCATATAAATGGGGTGTGCATATATGAATGTCCTGGTGGGTTGGACACCAATGCTGGCTGACCCCGTAGGCTTTCGGTCCGAAGCACACTCACTATGAAACAAACCTCAGTGAGACCACTTTCCCATGGATCTGTTTTAGGGTCATGTTGCCACTATGAAGATATATTTATTTATTTTAATTTATCTCTTGGACTTCTATCCCGCCCACCCCATGAATTGACTCAGGGCTAAAACGTCATCTTAAAATACAACTAAAAACTCATAAGATGGCAGTACTTCAGTTTCATATATCCCGGCTCTGCTTTGGTTTGAAAGACACAGGTCAGAGACCAGGGTCTCTTGTTATAAAAATTCATCAACTTAGGTAGGCAGTATGAGCAGCAGGGGCCGAAAAGTTGTTGGCCATCCGTTGCCTCAACTAAAAGCCTGGCGGAATAGCTCCATCTTGCAGGCCCCGCGGAAATGTAAGAGATCCTGTGGGGCCCTAATCTCAAATAGGAGCATATTTCACTAGGTCGGGGCCAGGGCTGAAAATGTCCCGGCCTTAGTTGAGGCTAGTAATTTTTACAACACCCTCATTGTGACAGGTCAGGACTATTCTTCCTGTTTTGCAGCTAGTGATGTTGACACTAGGAAAAAGAGGATGTAGCCTGATGAATACAAAGTAAAGACAAAGTTTAACCTTCCTGGCAGAGATTGACCAAGAGAGAGATCTTAGAGTCATAGTAGAAAACTCAATGAAAATGTCGAGACGGTGTGCGACTGCATTAAAAAAGGCCAACGCTATGCTGGGGATTATTAGGAAGGGAATTGAAAACAAATCAACCAGTATCATAATGTTCCTGTATAAATCGATGGTGCGACCTCATTTGGAGTACTGTGTACAGTTCTGGTCACCACACCTCAAAAAGGATATTATAGCATTGGAAAAAGTGCAGAAAAGGGCAAGTAGAATGATAAAAGGGTTGGAACACTTTCCCTATGAAGAAAGCTAAAATGCTTGGGGCTCTTTAGCTTGGAGAAATGATGGCTGAGGGGTGACATGATTGAGGTTTATGAGATTATGCATGGGATAGAGCAGGTAGAGAAAGAAGTACTTTTCTCCCTTTCTCACAATATAAGAACTCATGGTCACTCAATGAAATTGCTGAGCAGTTGGGTTAGGACAGATAAAAGGAAGTACTTCTTCACCCAAAGACTGATTAACACATGGAATTAATTGCCACAGGAGGTGGCAGTGGTTACAAGCATGGACAGCTTCAAGAGGGAATTAGATAAGCACAAGAAGCGGGGACCTGTGATACTCATGGGGGGTGGGGAGAAGGAGCTCCATGGGGAGGGGGAGGGGAGCCTTCTGCCCTGCCCCCCACAATGACAGTGAGGCCCAGGTCCACCATTTCTCCCCCCAAGCCCCCTGGCACCAAAGGTGAGGCCTGCGCAGCTCCCAGCCGCCAGGCCTGCCAATCCTTCTCCCCCACCCTCCTGCACCAGCAGCAAGGCCTGGGCCCACCATTTCTCCCCCCAACCTCCCCAGCACTGAAGGTGAGACCCATGCGGCTCTCAGCTGCCGGGCTCACCAATCCTTCTCCCCCACCTCTCCACATCGGCAGTGAGGCCTGCGCGGCTCCCAGGTGCTGGACCCACTGAGCCTTCTCCCACTCCCCCGAGGCACCATTGTAGAGGCCTGAGTGGCTCCCAGTCACTGGGCCTGCTGAGCTTCCCACCTCAGCGGTCAGAGTGTTCCCTGCTCTTTTACTTTTGGGGGGATTTAAGTTTCCCCTGTACATTTTTTCCAACTTTTCAGATTTTTCTGCACACCTAAGGACTGCCCCAAGTGTGCAGGAAAATCTCTTTGCTCCCCAAGTGCCCCAATGTGCAGATTTAGATATCTGCACAGAGGGGGCGTCTTGGTTATTAGTATATAGATACGGAGAAGAAGTCCATCAGTGGCTATTAGCCACAAGGTATAGATAGGAACTCTCAGTCTGGGGCAAGTGATGCCCTGTATTCTTGGTGCTGGGGGGGGCAACAGTGGGAGGGCTTCTAGTGTCCTGGCCCCACTGGTGGACCTCCTGATGGCACCTGGTATTTTTGGCCACTGTGTGACAGAGTGTTGGACTGAATGGACCACTGGCCCGATTCAACATTGGCTTCTCTTATGTTCTAATGATCATAGATTGGTCTTAACTAGGGATGCTGCAGGCCTCACAGCAAACAAGTTTGGTGGGCAAACATGCCATATTTGAAATCCGCGATAATTTATGAACTCAGCTTTTGCATGCCCTCCTCTCAGCACTGCCCACCTCAAACAACCGTCTGACAGCTTTGCAGCTGTGCAGTTGCTGAATGGTTCCAGTTTCAATTTAATTTCCTTCTGCCCTGCAAGCTGCTTTTCCATCTGCCCATTAGGTGAAATCCATTCTTCCCCAGTGTCATGGGTGGTTGGATTACATGAAATGATGCGGGAAGGGTACTATGACCGTGCAATAACATGCATGTGTGAAACATCCTCGACAATAATGCAGACTAAGTAGAAAGAGGTTGTGGGACTTCCTCGTGGCCCATATTAAGCAAGTTTAGAGTCCAACGACACCAGTATTGGAGACTGTGCAACAACGGATGCAATCTGTTTTTAATTTCTTGTTTTAATGTGTTTTAATTAACTATTTATTATTGTTTTCTGTGATGCCGAATGGCAGGGCTCTTTCTGTTGCAGGAACTCCTTTGCATATTAGGCGACACACCCCTAATGTAGCCAATCCTCCAAGAGCTGACAGAGCTCTTCTTACAGGGGCTACTGTAAGCTCTTGGAGGATTGGTTACATTAGGGGTGTGTTGCCTAATATGCAAAGGAGTTCCTGCTACAAAAAAAGCACTGCCCAATGACCAAATCTCACTGCCAGCTACAAGTGACATGGGAAGGAACTGGCATTCCCCTCCCCAGACTTGGCCTGGATCCAGGGGCTGACCCCACGAGCCCAGGAAGTGACAAAATACCTTGAACCAGCCCTGTAAATCTTACCTCATTTAGTAACATTAGCCAAGCTACTCTCTCGCAATGGCCTCTCTGCAATATGGGGGATTGTTATACAGGGGCCACCTTACTGAGTTAATGTTTCCATTGTCTTTTGACTATTTAAAAAACACTACATCAGGGCTGCTTGAGGTCCCAGAGAGCTGCTGCCAGTTGGAGTAGATAGAACTGGGCTAGAGGAATCAATAGTTTGATCTATGTGAATTGACATAGTTCCACTTTCTTTGAGCAATCTAGAGGGATTGTATGGTGCGCTAGGCTGCGTCTCCACGGACTTTCTGCCTTTTCTTCCAAATTGGAACATTTTTATTTAGCATCCTCATGATGTTTTCCTCTAATAGTCTGTTTTCCAGGATTCCACCTGCATTGCTTTGATCTTTCCCCAACCTGTTTTGCTACAATCATTTTTGGAAGAGCACTATAACACAATAACATTATAATGATCATAAAATCACAGAATGTTAGAGTTGGAAGGTACCTTGCAGGTCATCTAGTCCAACCCCCTGCACCCTGCAGGAGCATAGCTGAAAGATAGCCCTACAACATACCCGAAAGATGGTCGTCCAGCCCCCGCTTGAAAACGTCCAGAGACGGAGCATCCACCACCTCCCAAGGCAGTCTGTTCCACTGCTCAACCACTCTTACAGTTAGGAAATTTCTCCTAATATTTAGCCGGTATCATCTCCCTTGTAATTTCCACCCATTAGATCTAGTCTTGCAGTCCGGAGCAAGAGAGAATAGATCTGCTCCATCTTCTACATAACAGCCCTAAATATTTGAAGACTGCAATCATGTCTCCTCGAAGCCTTTTCTTTCGCAGGCTAAACATACCCAACTCTTTCAGCCTTTCCTCGTAAGACTCGAATTCCAGCCCTCTCAGCATCCTGGTTGCCCTCTTCTGGACATACTTGGGCTTGTCAACATCCTTCCTAAAATGTGGTGCCCAAAACTGGACATGGTGCTCCAGGTGAGGCCTGACCATAGCAGAATAGAGCGGAACGACCACCTCCTGTGATCTGGACACAGTGCTTCTGTTAATGCATCCTAAGACTGCATTAGCAGATCTATTGCTGTGATCTGCTAGTTCCTCTGGATCCTCTAGCTTTCTTTCTTTTCTTTTTTAAAAAAAAGTCTATATCCCTTCTCAGTGTGGAGACATAAGGCAGAAACGGCAGGCAGTTGTTGCCCAGACTAACTGGAAAGGAGTGTGGAGAGGGAACCACAAGATGGCTGGAGCTGAGTGGGAATTCACTGTTCTACTGATGACGTGGACATTTTGTTGCCACTGAGAATACCTGTGCAAGATGGGGGAACCATCGTCACGTGGCTTGGGCCCACGATACTATTTCCGGATTGGACAGAAGTAGGATAAACCTGAAGCAAAACTCTTCCCACAAAAAAAAGGATTGTTTTGAAATGTTATTACACTAAATCAAACCACTAGAGCATTTAGCTTGGAACCCGCTATTCTGATTGTCGCTAGCTTTTCAGCGTCTTGGGCAGGAATCTCTCAGCACACTCCTACTTCAGTCATTTTAACTGAAGATGCGCTGGGAATTGAATCTGTCACTTCCTATGCATCAGGCATTAGCACCAAGCAATGCTCTTTAGACACTCCAGATTTGGTTGTACCAGAATGTGATGGAAGAAAATGACCATCAGGTGGCATATAACTTCTCAGGCAATATCCCCTTCACTCCCGGAGGCGTCAGATATTAATAGCAGTGCCATTTAAGCGGTTTCCATTTGTGCGATCCTGTGACAAGAGAGTCACCGGTGAGGAGTGGATCTTTTCAGGCATCTACAATTGCATATGAAATGGAATAGCGTCCCACATGTCTGAAAAGCAGGCCCTACGATATCTTATTTTGGGAGCAGACATCTAATAATGGAAGCCTCCAAATCAATAAGCAATTAATGGGAAAGGGGAAGATAAGATGGCATAATATTTTCTCAATCATTTATCTTTCTAAAGAGGCCAACAGACGGCAGCGGTTACTTTCCTAGCAATTTAGTGGCTGCAGATGAGTTTCTAGCCATGGGCATTGGTCCAACAGAGCATGCTCAGAGCAGCCAGGCCTCCCACAAAGGCCTTGGACAAATGATATGGCAAAGCACAGGTTGTACGTGCGTTGTCATTGGGGTACCCGTAAGTACTCGCACTGCTGCATTCTAGACAAGCTGTAGTTTCCAGGTCAGCTTCCGGGGTAGCCCTGCATAGAGCGAGTTGATCTAGCCTTGAGGTGACCATTGCATGGATCAGTGGTCCTTTCCATGCTAGACCTTAAATTGTGGTTCAGCCCTGTTCCTGAACTTACATTCTACACTATACTCAAGTTCACCCCTGTAATTATCTCATTTTTTGGTTTCCACATTACATTGAGGTCACCCTGGTTTCACCCCGCGCTTGTCCCATGGTAAACCGATGCTGTTACACCAGGGATAAATGCAAGGTATTGTGTCACGAGTTGAACTCCGTGTCAGGTTCTCTAGAAAGTCAGTCAAACACCAGGCTTCATAAGGAAAATAGCGTTTATTGAAAGCAGTTCTAAAAGACACGGTAACACTTCATTGTCAGTGATGACTAAATCTAAAAAGGCACCCACAGTTATACCAGCTCAAAATGCCCCCCCTCTCTATCTACCAATAGTTGCCGAGCCCGTGCGTGGGAAAAGGTGCGAAAGCACTAAAGCAGTAAATAACCAAAACGCCCTAGAGCTGTCCCAAACAGAGGAAACAGAATCTGTGAGACCCAAGGACATTTGGTGAGATAACAGATTGCCCAGGCGGTGGAACCCTGAGTCTCCTAGGCAACCTGCACACCTCCCTACATTCCAGAGCATTCCAGTTACAGCAGGGCCTAGACCCTGGAGAGCTGCTGCCAAAGATCCTGAGCATCTGATGTCAGGATTACCTGACACTCTGTTAAAACCAGGGATGAGCTCCAAGTGTGGAAAGGACCACTGCGGCAAGGCTGGGACTAGAGAGGTAAGCGTCTAGCTGCCTGACCTGCTGCAGCTGGAAAAACACCAGCCTGGTAACATTCGCCGCCTGAGCCTCCATGGTTAAGGAGGGATCCAGGAACACACTCAGGCTCTTGACAGTCAATGCCGGTGTTAGTGGCATACCATCAAGAGCTGGGGGTTGGCACCCCACCTACCTCACAATGTGTCTGTTGTGGGGAGAGGAAGGGAAGATGATTGTAAGCTGCTTTGAGACTCCGAGTGAAGGGCGGGGTATAAATCCAATGCCTCTTCTTCTTGTAGCCACTGATGGACATTTCCTCCATGACCCTTTCTCTGCTGCTCATTACCCACATTCAGTCCCTGACATCTGCAGTTACAGCAGGGCCTAGACCCTGGAGTGCTGCTGCCAAAGGAAGTGGATGGCACTGGGTTAGGTTTATTTATTTATTTTATTTATTTTTCAGATTTTTACCCCGCCCTCCTGGCTGGAGCCAGCTCAGGGCAGCTCACAGAAAAAGAGACAGTTACATTAAAAACATAATTACAATTCAAACAAATAATAAAATCATAGTATAGTGCTAGTCGTTGTTGCTAGTGTTCATATGACGGTAACAGCCAGTAGCCAGTATACAAAGTTCTTGCCTGTAGTCAGCTCTCAGTGTTCATTTTGAATGTCTTGCAGGGCATGCTGTTCTCTAGGCGGTTGATGGCAATTTCCAGAGTCCAGGGCCCTCTCATTTTCAACCAGCCGATGTTCTTCATTGGTGGTGGTGGTGGCTCTCAAACGCCTGGTGGAAGAGCTCTGTTTTACAGGCCCTGTGGAACTGTAAAAGGTCCCGCGGGGCCCTGATCTCCTCTGGGAGCTCATTCCACCAGGATGGGGCCGCTACCCTAAAGGCCCTGGCACTGGTCATTAACAGCCTAGCCTCCTTAAGACCCAGGAGGGCCAGCCGATTCTGGGCCTCTGACTGCAGTCCTCTCTGGGGAACATGTAGGGAAAGGCAGTCCCTTAGGTATGTAGGTCCCTGACCATGTAGGGCTTTAAAGGTGAGAACCAGCACCTTGAAATGAATTCACTATGCTATCGGCAGCCAGTGCAATGCCTTCAGCACAGGCTGTATGTGCTCCCGCCTAGACAGCCCCATCAAGAGCCTGGCCACGGCATTTTGCACCAGCTGCAGCTTCCAGATTTGAGACAAGGACAGCCCCATGTAGAGAGCATTACAGTAGACCAGTCTCGAAGTGACACCAGTGGTCTGCTTTCATGTATGTTCCAGAGACACACCAGTATAAGTAGCCAGTTCATCAGTAGTCCTCGATGAGCAACAACTAACCCAGACTGTGTGCTTGCCGAGGGATGTCCTCTAGATTGGTTTGAGGTGTCAAAATAAGCACAGCATATGCTGTGAGGTTAAACTGTTCTCTGTGTGTGTTGCAGTCATTGTTGAGTGTATCCAAGGCAGGGCCGCTCAGGGTTGCTTGTGACTCTTGCCTCTCCCCTGCTGCTGAAATCCAAAGTGGATCAATGAACAGGGGAAAGCACATCTGCAGGGTGGCAGCCTCCTAGTACGGCCACAGCAAGGCTGGGCTATGGGAAGGGAAAGACTGGCTTGTCAAATCTCATTTCAGTCTCTGCTCCAGGTCGAATTCACCCAGGGTGGAGACTGCATTGTTTAGTTTTATTTACATACCCCATTTTTCTTCCCAAAGGGAACTGGAAGAGGCTTACAACATTACCCCTGTCCTCATTTTATCCTCACAACAATCCTGTGAGGTCGGTTAGGCTGGGTGTGTGTGTGACTGGGCCAGCCCAGCAGACTTCCATGGCAGAGTAGGAATTTGAACCTGGGTCCCCCTGATCTTAGTTTGACACTCAGACCACTGCACCATACTGGCTCCCAAAATGCATCTTTCT
This sequence comes from Gekko gecko, assembly GCA_029375565.1. NCBI lineage: Eukaryota > Metazoa > Chordata > Lepidosauria > Squamata > Gekkonidae > Gekko > Gekko gecko. Next base: position 330,853,766 of record JAPDNY010000001.1, on the reverse strand, counting down.
ATTGATAAGGCTATGGTTTTCTGGGAAGACTGGCAGTAGATATACATGAAGTTATCCTTTCCAAAAGGGCTGCGGTGGCTCAGTGGTTAAGATGCTTAGCTGCAGACTGGAAGGTTGGTAGCTCGGCAGTTCGCGCTCCTGTCTCTGGCCCCAGCTCCTGCTGACATAGCAGCTCGAAAGCAAGAAATTGCAAGTAGATAAATAGGTACTGCTTTGGTGGGAAGGTAACAGCATTCCGTGTGCCTCAACGTTTAGTCATGCTGGCCATATGACCACGGAGAAGACCAGTGCTGGATCTTTGGCTTGGAAACGGAGATGAGCACCGCCTCCTAGAGTCGGATACGACTGACTTAGCTCAGAAAAAATATATACCGCAGGTTAGGAAAGGTACAAATAGGTATAGAAAAAAGCCTGCATGGTTAACAAATAAAGTAATGGAAGCTGTAAAAGGTAAGAAGGATTCCTTTAAGCGGTGGAAAGCTAGTCTTAGTGAGGTTGATAAAAGGGAACACAGACTATGGCAAATAAAATGCAAGTCTGTGATCAGGCAAGCAAAAAGGGAATATGAGGAGCATATCGCAAAAAACATAAAGACCAACAATAAAACTTTCTTCAAATACATTAGAAGTAGGAAGCCAGCCAGGGAGGCAGTGGGGCCCTTGGATGACCAAGGAGTAAAAGGAGTAGTGAAGGATGATAGGGAAATGGCTGAGAAGCTGAATGCATTTTTTGCCGCTGTCTTCACTGTGGAAGAGGAGAAGTGTTTGCCCACTCCAGAAGCACCGGTTTCGGGAGGGGGTTTGAAAGACCTGAATCAGATTGCGGTAACAAGAGAGGAAGTCCTCCGACTGATGGACAATTTAAAAACTAATAAATCACCAGGCCCGGATGGCATTCATCCGAGAGTTCTGAAAGAACTCAAATGTGAACTTGTGGATCTCCTGACAAAAATATGTAATCTTTCTTTAAAATCTGCCTCCATTCCTGAGGACTGGAAGGTAGCTAATGTCACTCCCATCTTTAAAAAGGGCTCCATTGGAGATCCAGGAAATTACAGGCCAGTCAGTCTGACATCGATACCGGGTAAGTTGGTGGAAACTGTTATTAAGGAAAGAATTAGTAGGCACATTGATGAACAAAAACTATTGAGGCAGACTCAGCATGGGTTCTGTAAGGGAAGATCTTGTCTCACTAACCTGTTAGTGTTTTTTGAGGGAGTGAACAAACATGTGGACAAGGGGGACCCAATAGATATTATTTACCTTGATTTCTGGAAAGCTTTTGATACAGTTCCTCATCAAAGGCTCCTAAGTAAGCTCAATAGTCATGGGATAAAAGGACAAGTCCTCTTGTGGATCAAAAACTGGCTTATAAATAGGAAACAGAGAGTGAGTATAAATGGGAAACTTTCTCAGTGGAGGGTGGTAAGCAGTGGGGTACCACAGGGATCAGTACTCGGTCCGATGCTTTTTAACTTGTTTATTAACGATTTGGAATTGGGAGTAAGCAGTGATGTGGCTAAATTTGCAGATGACACAAAGTTGTTCAGGGTGGTGAAAACCAGGGAGGATTGTGAGGCACTCCAAAGGGATCTGTTGAGGATGGGTGAGTGGGCGTCAACGTGGCAAATGGGGTTCAATGTGGCCAAGTGCAAAGTGATGCACATTGGAGCCAAAAATCCTAAATATAAATACACGTTGATGGGGTCTGATCTGGCAGAGACGGCGGACCAAGAGAGAGATCTTGGAGTCGTAGTGGATAACTCGCTGAAAATGTCTACACAATGTGTAGCTGCAATAAAGAAGGCCAATGCTATGCTGGGGATTATTAGGAAGGGAATTGATAACAAATCAGCCAGTATCATCATGCCCCTGTATAAATCATTGGTGCGACCTCATTTGGAATACTGTGTACAGTTCTGGTCACCACATCTCAAAAAGGATATTATAGCATTGGAAAAAGTGCAGAGAAGGGCAACTAGAATGATAAAAGGGTTGGAACACCTTCCCTATGAAGAAAGGTTAAAATGCTTGGGGCTCTTTAGCTTGGAGAAACGACGGCTGAGAGGTGACATGATCGAGGTTTATAAGATTATGAATGTGATTGAGCAGGTTGAGAAAGAAGTACTTTTCTCCCTTTCTCACAATACAAGAACTCGTGGGCACTCTATGAAATTGCTGAGCAGTCGGGTTAGAACAGATAAAAGGAAATACTTCTTCACCCAAAGAGTGATTAACATATGGAATTCACTGCCACAGGAGGTCGTGGCAGCTGCAAGCATGGACAGTTTCAAGAGGGAATTAGATAAACATATGGAGCAGAAGTCCACCAATGGCTATTAGCCACAGGGTATAGATGGGAACTCTCAGTCTGGGGCAGGTGATGCACTCTATTCTTGTTGCTGGAGGGGGCAGCAGTGGGAGGGCTTCTGGTGCCCTGGCCCCACTGCTGGACCTCCTGATGGCACGTGGTATATTTTGGCCGCTGTGTGACAGAGTGTTGGACTAGATGGGCCATTGGCCTGATTCAACATTGGCTTCTCTTATGTTCTTATGTTCTTATGTATGACTTTTGAGCAAGGAAAACCTTTACCTTTATCCTTTCCAAGCTTCCTCTGACTGAAAGGTGGAGACTGACAATAGGTTTTAAGAGAATTTAAAGTGGTACAATAGAGGCATGTTTGATACTAGAGTACACCTTTGGTGTACGTACTCAGATTTTTTCGGTTCACTTTTACCCCTGGTTGAACAGATATTGCAGGTTTGGAGAGCACGAAAAGCCTGTAAAACCTATTTACCCAACACCACACGCACCTAGGACTATAGCCAGTTTGCTGTAGTGGTTAAGTGTGTGGACTCTAATTTGGGAGAACTGGGTTTGATTCCCCTCTCCTCCACCTGCAGCTGCTGGATGACCTTGGGCAAGCCATAGCTCTGTCAGAGCTGTTCTCTCAAGGATAGTTCTGGAAAGAGCTCTCTCAGCCCCACCTACCTCACAGGGTGTCTGTTGTGGGGAGGGGCAGGGAAAGGAGTTTGCAAGCCGCTCTGAGACTCCGAGTGAAAGGCGGGGTATAAATCCAATCTCTTCTTCTCTTCTACAATGACGCTACTCCACTGTTCTTTCTGAAATTGCTTCCATGTGTCTGTGGCTGAACGTCTTTCAGTACAGCCTTAAGCAGAGTTACACCCTTCTAAGTTAATGGAAGACAATTAACTCGGAATGGTTCAAATTTGTTTAGGACCAGGGCTCTTTTTGTAGCAGGAACTCCTTTGCATATTAGGCAACACACCCCTAATGTAGCCAATCCTCCAAGCGCTTACAGTAGCCCCGCAAGGAGAGCTCTGTAAGCTCTTGGAGGATTGGCTGTACATTAGGGGTGTGTCGCCTAATATGCAAAGGAGTTTCTGCTACAAAAAGAGCCCTGAGGATTGCATTTTGTCCGCTTTTTTTGCATATCTTCCTCTGCAGTCTTTCCTTACTGTTGCTCCCTTCCTCCAGTGCTATTAAAATGAGAGAAAATACCAGCAGCAAAACCCTATATCTCATCTTCCAGAAGCAAGCCATACACAAGCAAGAATAGATGCAAAATTAGGCCAAGGTCCCTCTTTTATTTGGTACGCAGAGAGGGTGATTCAACACATTGTCACATCAGCCAAAGTTGTGCACCATTCTTTCTACCATAAGGAATATTAAAGATTAAATCAAAGTTTTAAAAAAATGTGGCAAAACACATTCCCCTCCTTCACCATGGGAACGGACATGCAGCAGGAGAAGAAAGGTGGCTCTTACATCCTGGCCCTTTCCTGGCCCCTCGGCAAAGCCATGTGCCCAGAGGGGGAGAGGGGTCATTCTGTTGTAGAAGTGGCGGTTGACCTGTGAGGCGGGACTGGCGTTTTCAGCAAAACTCAAGAGTTCTCCCCGTACTTCACTCAAGTGTGTAGCTCTTTCTGGAAAAAAATGTTGTCCCCCCCAAAAAAAACAGTACTTTTAACTGTAAACAGACAAGATCTTACAAAAATTAAATGCCACCCCTATTACAAATCATTCTAGTTAGTCTGTTGTCGAAGGCTTTCATGGCCAGAGTTCATTAGTTGCTGTAGATTTTCCGGGTTGTGTGGCTGTGGTCTTGGCACTGTAGGACCTGACATTTCACCAGCAGCTGTGACTGGCATCCTCAGAGGTATAACACAGAAAGAACATTCTAATTAGGGCTGCTCCTGAAGGGGGAACAGTTCATACGATGTGAATTCTTGTGGCCGAGATAACCATAGAGAGAAACTGAGAGAAATAGGTAGGGCTGGTTGTAACATTCCTATTGCTCTGTGCATGCAAAGTGGGGCCGCGGATGGCTATTGGGGGTAGGGCTTCCTCCAGCTGGCTGACTGGCCAGTGTCTGGGGGGAGCCCCAAACCCCCACCTGGGAACTGGCATCCCTACCAACATTGGATGTTTTAGAAAAATATCAGTGTGTTCAGAATGGTTGTGCTGTACTTCTTTGCCTACTTATCTGTGAGTAAATTGTACCAAATTCAGTAGGACTTAATTCTGAGGAAAGATATGTAGGATCTCACTGGAAACAAACCTTACCTTTTATGTTACTTGGGGTGTGGTAGTTTTCTGGAGACTTCTGGATGGAGATTCTGGGGTGTTTTGGGGCTGACCCCAAGACTGTAGCTTTCAGCACTTCTCTTGAGACAGCTAGTTCTCTCCAGAGTTGTTGCAATTGTCTCCTGTAATTGCAAATGTGTCGTGTGCACCCTACGGCACTTAGTATGGAACGAATCTGAATCAAGATTCAAAGTGAATGGGGGGAGGGGAAGAAACCACATTTCACCACATGCTGACACTCCCCATGCAGAGAAAATGAGATCCTAATACAGCACCTTCCATGGCATCTGTGACAATTATAGCTGTCTCTGACTTGCAGAGGACTGAAGATGTCTTGCCCATTACTCTGCGGGTAGTCCATCTGTAGGTACCGCCTGGGCTTCTTAACAGGGAAGCCAAATGGCCGGACAAAAATTGGCTCTAAAAAAAGCAGAAGTGTGCCTTGCAGATCTGAAGATGTGAGCCCATTTTTTCGCCTCTCATAACAGTATCTCAAATACATTTATTTTTTTAAAAAGCATCAAAATGTCATATACAAAACAGGCTCATATTAGCATCTTAGACAATCAATCCGGATATTGGCACATGCTCAAGCCATAATTCATAGTAGTGTTAGAACATGCCGGAGTATTTTAGATTCAGTTTAGAAACCTTGTTGAAAACAGTCATCTCTGGGAATCAGGAAGACAAAATGTGTCAGACTGGAATCCTAGAGAGGCTACGAGACACTCCAGGAAAGCACCTCTTTTGTAAATTTAATCTTCTGTTTCCTGACAAAAGGGTTATGTTGGCGGCTGATGGAGGAGGGGACAGCCATGGGAAAGTAGTGCAAGAATGCATAAACACAAAACACATGCAATACAATTTTGAAGAAAAATATTGAATATTCTGCCTTCCCCACCTCGTTCTTCCCATCTCAGCTTCTCTGTCTCTCTGTTTCTTTTCATTCTCCCACTTTCCCCTTTCTCCAAACTGTCCTCTATCTTACCTCCTCCTTTCAGCACTCTTCAGTCCTCCAGGAGTTTTCTGTATGGTTTTAACTCATGCTCATCACTGGTCCAGTGTCACTTCTGGTGCATCTGTGCTTACTTCTGAGTGTATTGTTGGAAACACTGAGCAAGCTCCTGCAACCCAAAATTAGAAGAAGAGCCACAGGTGGCTTGTGAGCCTCAGAGAGGGTACCACTGCCTTGGATCTACCAGCCTACTCTTGTCCAGGTTTCCATACATGGTTGACACTTGCTTCTAATGGGAGGTTAAGATGGCCCCTAATGAGGTGGTTCCACTTCTGCAAGGCATGGGATTATAACCGTAGTCTTTTCCCCAACAGACAGAAGTTGTAATTTTTGTGGCCTGTAATAATATAATTTTAGGTCCTGTTTGCACATATATTTCTAAAAAATTTCTTGGGTGCAGGGCTATTTGGGGGCAGGAACGCACAGGAACGGAGTTCCGGCTGGTTCCCAAGCTGGCCATGCCCATCAGGAACTAATTAGCATAACAGGCCACACCAAACAGCAGAAACTCATTGGGATTGGCTACATGAGGGGTGTGTGGCCTAACATGCAAAGGAGTTCCTGCTACAAAAAAAGCCCTGGGTTCTGAGAACAAACAAGGTAAACAGAATAAGAAGCAAAAGGTGGGTGTGGCTGGATGACCACACTTCTGGTAACATGGGGGTGTGGCCTAATATGCTAATGAGCAGTGCTGTCAGAGGTGTGGCCTAATACGCTAATGAGTTTCTGTGGTTGGGTGTGGCCTATTATGCTAATGAGTCCCTGCTGGGCTTTTTCTACAAAAAGAGCCCTGCTTGTGTGCATGTCCGTTTGATTCCCACAAGCAACCACTTTCCTTTGGATACTGGCCAGTTTAGTGGTTAAGAGCAGAGGCCGCCTGGAAAGGCTTGGGCAGGGACTTGAACTCATTGGGAGGCCTTTGACAAGCTACTGTTGTTTACCGGGGTTACCAGGTCCTGAGCATCTTTTTATTTATTTAAAACATTTATTAGCTGGCTATCTTCCTTATGGAGCTCAAGCCTTCATTATAGAGCTCAAAACATCCCTCCAGAGATTCACGGGAAGGGATTTGGTGATGTCACAATCAGTGCTCCCTCTAAGCTGTGGAGTCTTGTGAGCAAAAATTCTACTTTGTGAGCTCCTGACATTAAAATTCTGTGTGAGCGATTTGGCTACTGCATTAAATTAGTTCGCTCTGGAGCCATCCTTCCTGAGCCAAGACAAAAATGTGTGAGTCGGAGGCTAAAAAACTGTGAGCTAGCTCACACTAACTCAGCTTAGAGGGAACACTGGTCATAATGGAACAGAAGCACTAACGGTAGGACTTTCATACACCACTAGGAAAAGAGCCACATGATATCTATGAGGAGAGGCAAGAATGTGGCTTTGAAGTAGGGCTGCCAGGTTGGATTTTTCTGCCAGTGGTGGGTGGGAGGAAGCCTTCTAGGAGTGAGGGGGCAGATGATGTAATCGCTTGCAGTGTCGTCGGCACAGTGATGTCACATGGAAGTGATACCATCACGTCGAGGACGTCACAGGGCAATGCTCTAGCATCTTGGCCAAAACTCTGTGGTTACCATAGAGTTTTGGCCAGAATGCTCAAGCATTGCCATATGAGGTTCTCAGCGTGATGACTTCACTTCTGTGTGAAGTTATCACACTGCCGACGTTGACGTGCAACATGCCTGTTCAGAGGTGGGGCTTTCCACACTGCCCAGCTGGCCGGCAGTGGGTTGGAGCCCCAGAAATTGGGGGAACCTCCGCCCGGACTGGGGGTCTGGCAACCCGACCTTGAAGAGACAGATTCATCATACTACTTGCTTTAATTTAAAGAGCACATATGAGAACTAACTACATACTAAACATAACCTGACAGGAAGAAAGTTAACTCATTTGAAATGTGGGGCTGAAGGACAGTTTTACGCAGGGCTTTTTTTTGTAGAAAAAGCCCAGCAGGAACTCATTAGCATATTCAGCCACACCCCCATCTTACCAGAAGTGTGGTCATCTAGCCACACCCACCTTTTGCTTCTTATTCTGTTTACCTTGTTTGTTGTCAAAACCCAGGGCTTTTTTTGTAGCAGGAACTCCTCTGCGTGTCAGGCCACATACCCCTAAGGTAGCCAATCCTAATGAGTTTCTGCTGTTGGGTGCGGCCCGTTATGCTAATGAGTTTCTGCTGGGCGTGGCCAACTCAGGAGCCAGCCAGAACTCCATTCCTGTGCATTCCTGCCCCAAAATAGCCCTGGTTTTACAGATATTGTGGACTGTCAAACAGACAGAGTGGGTTCTAGATCAAATCAAGCCTGAACTCTCCCTAGAAGTTAAAATAATTAAAATGAGGCTATTGTACTTTGGCCGTGTTATGAAAAGACAAGAATGCTAGGAAAAGTTGAAGGCAGCAGGGAAAGAGGAAGATCCAAGATGAGATGGATTGAGTCGGTCAAGGATGGCACACAGCTCTCAGTCTGCAGGACCTAAGCAAGGCTGTTAAGGAGAGAGCATTTGGGGGGATATTAATTCACAGAGTCACCATAAACCGGAAGCATCTTGACGGCACTTAACACTTACGCAAACATAACCTATCATTAAGCTGTTAGTGCTCAGTTATTGAATTCTGTCAGTAGTTATTAAAAACAGCAAGAAAGGGAAGGGGGTAGGGGAGAATCTTTAGATCCTCATCATGGGTCCTCTCTGCATCTGGACAGAATGGAGCGGGTGCAAAGAAGAGTGATGAGAATGATTGGGGGGCCTGAAGACCACACCCTATGAGGAAAGGCTGAGGGACCTAGGAATGTTCAGTCTGGAGAAGAGGAGGTTGAGGGGGAGCCATGATTGCTCTCTTGAAGTCTTTGAAGGGCTGTCACTTCGAGGAGGGCAGGGAGCCGTTCCTGTTGGCAGCAGAGGACAGGACTCGCAAGAATGGGTTTAAATTAAGGGCAGGAAGGTACTGGCTGGATCTCAGGGAAAACCTTTGTACAGAAAGAGTTGTGTAACAGTGGAATCGGCTGCCTAGGGAGGTGGTGAGCTCCCCCTCCCTGGCAGTCTTGAAGCAGCGGCTGGACAAACACTGGTCAGGGATGCTCTAGGCTGATCCTCCATTCAGCAGGGGGATGGACCAGATGGCCTGTATGGCCCCTGCCAACTCTGATTCTATGATTCTGTAGGATAGTTTGTTGATAACATTGAGCACAGGCTGTGGCTAGCCTGTTGCACATTGTTCTCTCAGTGTTGGGAAGTAGCAGCAAAAAATGGATGCCATCCACCTGAAAACAGATCAACAGAAGTCTCTCAGATATTGAATGGATCTCACACATCCCTTAAAAAGAAGTATATAGGCAGATGGCACTGGGATTTCAGTCAAAATTCTGTAGAACAAACCCTGAAACCCGAGTCTCAGGGTCAGATGGATGATAAATGGCTTTCATATTTGCAGCTCCCCTTTCCCTTAATACGGAGACAACTCTGGCCTACCTTAAAGGGCAGGGATTGTGTTTGTTGTGTCAGATAAATACCAGTTTGGTGTAGTGGTTAAGTGCGTGGACTCTAATCTGGGAGAACCGGGTTTGATTCCCCACTCCTCCACTTGCACCTGCTGGATGACTTTGGGCAAGCCACAGTTCTGGCACAGCTGTCCTTGAAAAAGAGCCGTTTCTGTCAAGAGCTCTCTCAGCCCCGCCTACCTCACAGGGTGTCTGTTATGGGGAGGGGAAGGGAAAGGAGTTTGTAAGCTGCTCTGAGACACCTTTGGGCAGTGAAGGGCGGGGTGTAAATCCAATCTCTTCTCTTCTCTTATATATTATGAACATTTCCAAGATTAAATCCATGATCCTCTTGCTTTGCATTCCTCTGGGGAAAAGAATCCAGATGGGAAAACTTATGAATACAAGAGAAAAGCAAGTTGTAATGTGTGTCTGAATGAGGCTACATCAAGAAATGAGGCCACAGTAAGAAAGTCAGGAAACAAAATTAAGCTCATTGAAATTGGGTTTTTTAATATTATTTTGGTGTGGCAAATAGCATGATAATGTCAACCCCTATGGCATGGTCAGTCCATGATCATACAGCTTTGGTTTATGGTTTTTGTTCATTTCTCCCCTTTCTGTCTTATGCTGCATTTCAAAAATTGAGTCAACATTGACATTTATATAGGAAATGCAAATCTGTGATTGTTTCGTGTCTCAGGGATACAGCAGAAAATGATGATCGTCACTTAAGGATAATGATAAACTGTAAATGATATGCCCCCAAACTGTGGAAATAGAGTACTATTTTTGAACACTGAACACGGGGCATGTCAGAATTAACACATGCCAGCGTTTACCAGATTTTGGACAACTGCTGTAAGAAGTGTGTGTGTGAGTGTATGTGTGTGAGTGTGAGAGGGACAGAGGTTCCCGCCATCCTCAAGTTTTTAATGTATTTTTGTGTATGTTGGTGTGTATGTACACTCGCCTCTACCAATTTATTAAAAGCAGAAGTGGGAGAATAATTAGACACAGATGTGCAATTTGGGGAAAAAACCCTTATTCATATAATGGTTTTGTGGGTTCATAGTGATTCACGTATTTATGCTTTGCAGCCATTCTTTTAAAATTCCTGTAATGGAGGTTCCAAATTGTTACATTCATTTCATGGGGGGTGGGGTGGGGAGAAGGCTGACAGTCACAGGAGCTTCCGAACTGGTACCTTGCTCCCCTATCTGCCGCACTTCCTCCCCTTTGTATTGCATTTATTGCATTATCTGTGTATTTGCAGCTGCATCGAAATCTGCGCCTCTGTTGGCTTTCCAACATACAAGAAAGCCAGCCTTTAATTGTTCCCTTCATCAAAGCAATTAAAGGACCTTCAGCAATTCCCCAGCTGCTCCTGGGAAATAAAGCTGGGTGCTGTCGCTAGAGTCTTTGTAGGTACATCTTGACCTGACTGACAGGTTTGCATATAAACAGCCAGAACTCATGAAAACAGTTTTTAATCTACTTGAAAGGCTCAGTGTCTGTAGAAAATTGAGTTCCCTCCAGGTGTGGGGGGAAATGCTTTCTAAGAGCCATCTCATCACATGAACAGGCTCTGTTCATTGCCTGAGATCCCCCCACTTGCCCCTTGGAAATACTGCAGGAAGAGGCTTGTTCTGAGGTTCTTTTCACTCCGTGCACCTCAAACCCCATTAAACAGCATGAAATCCAAACTGTTGTGCGGTGTTGAGTGTCCCAGGCACTCAAAGAGCTGTGACATAAATATGAAGGGATCTAGCATTGTTGTACATTTATACGTGATTTTATTTACTAATTTATTTAAAAGCTGCTTCCCCAAGGTATGAATAGCACTTTTCGTGTGCTGTAGAACAAACTTCAGATTCTCTTATCAAGACAAATCTCAACTCATATTCTATGTTAAAAAAAAAAAAGAACTGATCTTGTCAGATCTTGGAAGCTAAGCAGAGCGAACCCTGGCAAGTAATTGGAAGGGAGACCTCCAAGGAATACCAGGGCTGGAACGCAGAGGCAGGCAATCAAGCCACCTCTCTGAAATGTCCAAATCCCACCAGGGGTTGCCAGAAATCACCATGCCTTCCAGGCATGCAAGCATATATATATACACACACACAACCCCCTCCGAAAGAACTGTATCAGATCACTTTGATAATAATGTGTGAGGTTTGTTTGGAACCTGTTAAGTGGTGCTTTATGTGGAGTTTCCAGTTCTTTGGGAAGGAATGATGTGATGGTAGGAAGGGGAGGCGTGGTTATGGTGCTCTTGGTATGTACAAGTACAGGAGTATGACTGACGGTCATTGCAAAGAGGGGCAGGATGATGGAAGAGCCAAAAACCATCTAGGTGAGGTACGGATATAGTTTATCTTAGACTTGAAAGTTAGAATCATAATTACACACAGGCAGGGAGACATACAATAAACTGGGCAAATGAACATTTTAGAGGCTTAAACAACAGTAACCTGTAACAGTAAGAAGACTAGCATTTAACACATCTCATCTACAGCACTGGAAGTGAATATCTGGGCACACAGATATGCTCTGCCTTCTGTTGTCCCACATCTGGGTGAAGCCATGGTACCATGGCAAAACGGTTGCTCTGCATGCAGCAGAAGGTCCCTGGTTCAGTCCCTGGAATCTTCAGTTAACAGGATCAGGCAGTAGGTGATATGAAAGTCCTTTTCCTGAGGTGCTGGGGATCTGCTGCCAATCAAAGTAGACAATTCTGAGCTTGATAAACCAGTGGGCAGCTTAAATAAGTGGCAGTGGCTCAGTGGTAGAATATCTGCTTTGAATGTAGAAGATTCAGTCCCCGGCATCTTCAGTTAACAGGGTCAGATGATGTGACATATCTCAACTCAACAACCTGGAGAACTACTGCCAGCCAGACTAGACAATTCTGACCTTGACAAGGGAGGCCTGGGAGGGAATTCTATATCCCCCCATTGCTGAGCCAGTGAGGCTCCAGAACAATGAGCCCGACATCTGGCATCCACCACTGCTGCCCCCAGGCAAGGAGCAGCTACTGGTGTCCACTATGGCAGTGTTTGGACCCAGAGTGGCTGCTGATGTCCGCTGCCTCTGCGTTTGAGCCCAGAGTGTCTGCCAGCATCTGCCACTCTGGTGACCAGACCCGCAGTGGCTGCCAGCATCCTCTGCTGCAGCTGGGCCTGCAGTGGCTGCCAGCTCCTCTGCTGCCACGCCCACAGTGGTTCCCGGTGTCCACCGCTGCTGGGCCCAGAGCAGTGGCTGGCATCCTCCTCCACCACAGCAGCCAGCTTACAGACATTTCCCGAAGTGCATGCGCAGATGACACAGTTGTATTTTGGGAGGGGGTTTAAATCCCCTTGTGTATTTTTTTTGTTAGTTTAAGTTTTCTCTGCACACTTAGGGAGTTCCCCAAGTGTGCAGAAAAATCTCTTTAGCCTCCATGTGGCACCAATCCACAGATTTAGCTATCCACAGATGGGGGCCACAGGTGGCTATTAGAATATAAGATAGACCAAAAGTCTGACTCAGTATAAGGAGCTTCATATTTTCGTGTTATTATTTACATTGTTCATAGTCTGCCTTTCTCACTCGGACTCAAGGCAGATTACACAGAGTGAGTCAAAACAATCGACAGGGTGGGACATTCAATGAACAATGCAACAGGAATTAGGGTTATAGAACCAACCCGAAGTCTAAAAACAGAATGGAAGCAAAGTGCAAGTATTAACATGACATATTAAATGATCCAAAAATCACATAGGAGGATCCTAGTTTCAGCAAGCTATGCACAGTAGCGTAGACTACAGTCCCTAATAACTTATTCAAGTAACTTTGTGAATCATTTAGTACAGTGCAGCTCTATTGCCTGCGTAGAAAAGACCTCCTGAATAATTCAGGTTTGCATAGTTTGGGGAAATCCAGAAGAGTGGGGAGCCTTTCTGATCTCCTCAGGCAGCCCGTTCCATAAGGTGGGGGCCACAACGGAGAATGCATGTGTGTGCCTGACTGTGCTTTGATTCTGTACCTTGAGTGGTACACCCACACTTCCCTGTACCCTCTCAAACCCTCATCCCATAGTCATTTAACTGTTGGCCTTTCCCCAAGATGACGTACCTATCCCTGTTCCCAGCCCTACTAATCCTGGTTGATTAGCCTGAGGAAGCCCTTTTCGTCATCAAAGTGGGGCCTGACTATGCTCATCTGGCCCATTCCCAAGGACAAGCGCAAAGGTGCTCTGTCCCACATGTCCTCTTCATAGGGAGAGTACTGAGGGCAGTGTAATACTTTATATAGCACCATACAGGATATATTTTACTTTATATAGCACCATACAGCATATATTTAACGTGTTTGGATCATTCTTACTATACAGAGGGACATTGACAAAGGGGACTGGAGAGACAAAATTCAGGGGGCCCAAGTCAGCTGGAGAGCCCCTGAAGCCAGGGATGTACTGTATTCACCAAATGCATTTTTTGAAAAATTCCTCATGCAGTTCTGATGGCAGCAACTCCCTAGCGCAAGGAAGGCAGAGCGCAGCAAAGAGCATGGCCTTTCTTCAAAATTTAACATGAGGCTGAGGTAACCTGTTTGCAGATCATATCTTGCTAAACCTGTCAGCCAAGTCTGCACTGGAGCAAAAGAAGACCAGCCAGGACAGGATGCAGCCTCCTAACAAGGTCTATGGTTTCCTTTTTCCTATAGTTCCACCTTGCTCCTGCACAGCCAGATCTCAACAGGGCAGCCTTGTTAGTGTGTGGCGGCAAAAAAAAAGAGCTAGAGAAAGAGAAATTTCCCATGTCTATTCCTACACTTCTCTAACTCTTTTCCACATCTTCCTTCACTTTCACTCTTTCTTTCATGATCTGTCATTCATCTATCCCAACTTCTAACTTTTCTCCCCCTCCCTTATTTTTCACTGTTAATGCCACCTCACTCATCCTGGTTGGCAACTTAGAATGTATTTAATAGTAGTACAGAAGCAAACCTCTGTTAATATTATAATCTATTAAATTAGTTAAAGGATGCTTCCCCTCCCCCTCCATCCTTAATAGGGTTGCCAGGTCTTACGTTTATTTTGTCTGGGGGGGGGGTGCCCCAGGAGTGGGCAGGCATTGCGCATGCAGCATGATGATATCACCCAGAAGTGACATCATCATGCCGGTGACATTGCATGGGATGCTCTAGTTTTGGGGCAAAACTCTATGGTAAAATTCGCCTCGATACCATAGAGTTTTGCCCCAAAACTAGAGTATCCCCATGTGATGTCACTGGCATGATGATGTCACTTCTGGGTGATGGCATCATGCTGTGTTGGGGCATTTGGGGGTGGGGTACCCACAAAAGCAGGGTTTTCCCCGCCCCAGCGGGGGCTTGGCAAGCCTAACCCTTAATATGCATGATAATAAATGTTAATCTACCTCAGTAATAACAAATGAGGAACAGAAGTTAGAATTTATTGATTTACTTACTTTATATCCCTCCCTTTATTCCCAAGGGGGGCCCACAGCAACTTTCATTGTTCTCCCGTTCTCTGTTTTATCCTCAAAATAACTCTGTGAGGTAGGTTAGGATGAGAGGGAATGATGGGCCCAAGATCTCCCAGCAAGCTTCCATGGTGGTGGGGATTTGAACCTGGGTTTCCCAGATCCTAACCTGACACTTTAACCATGACACAACCTCGATTTCTATTGCAAATAGCATGGGGGCCTGGAGATAATCTGGGCCAAGATATTCCCGTTCCTTTCAGTTTTGGCCCTGGAATTCCCGTGATCATCCTGAAGCTGGTGGCCCAACTTTGACTTTCCTAGTTTCTGATGAGTTATGCCCGCCACAAATGGACAGACAAAGTTGGTGGCCCAACTTTGACTTTCCTAGGTTCTGATGAATTATGCCTACCACAAATGGACAGACAAATGGACATGGGATCCTTTTATTATCATAGATGCATGTTAATAGCCAGCCAAGTGATATGTTTTGTTAGGCTATTTGGTTTGGATCAGGGTCATATGGGGAGGGTGTAGATGGGATTTTTGTCTGGGGGCCCATGGTGGCTCTCTGCAGCCCTGACTATGCAGGTACATTAAGCCAGTATTATCATTCCCACCACTCCATAATGCGGATGGGAAGGGGGGTAACGTTCAGAGAGAACAGATCACCTGAAGCTACCAAGTGAGTTCATGATCGAAGACTCAGATGTAGGATTTTCTGGTTCACAGCCTAGAGGCCCAGTCAATATTCTGCCTCACAGTGATATCCTCTGATAGAACTATCATTTCCTGCAAGCGCAGATTTTCATTTTCCCTAGAACACGATGGTATCTAATCAAACAGATTTCTGAAGCATTAGAAAAATTGTCCAAACATGTTTGCCCAGAAACAAGGAGTGGGGAAAAAAATCAGGAACATCTATACTTGTGGGTAAAAATAGCTCTATGATTTCTCTTTGATGACTGAATTGTTTAAACATTTATTCAAGTATCTCTACCTGGCCTTTCTCCCCCAGTAAAAGTGGTTTACAAAAGGCAGAAATACAATGCAAATAAAAAAGAGAAAATACAAAGAATATAAATCCTACTCTAAATCCTGAGTGTGCCCTGGATCTGCTGGCCTAGATTATCTCAGGGCCATGGACTGTAACCTATGGGTTAACAGCCAAGGACCAAGAGCCATTTGGTCCTTGCCCTCAGGCTCTCACCAAAAAGGATTCATACCTCTGGTTATGCCCAGGCTCAAATACCTGTAACAAAGAAGGTCCAGAAGGTCTTGTTTTAGGGCAAAACTCTATGGTAAAATCAGGTTCAATACCATAGAGTTTTGCCCCCAAACTAAAGCATCCCTGTGCAATGTCACCGGCCCAGATCTTTCTCAACTGGCAGAGATGTTCTTAGTCCCTCTTCCACCACTATAAAATACTTGTACACAGTCTTAGTCCAACCTCCAGAATGACCCTGACATCACTGTTCAACATGGAATAACCTGCATAATGTGCTCTGAGCTCAGAATTTGGTGCTATTTTTGTGCAGAGTTCAGGTTTTCCTGGCACCATCATTTCGGAGAAGCAGAGAGATCCGTAAGAACTTGCTGTCTGGATCTAAAGAGCTGTGAAGCTGGCAGAGTGGGACCTCCCTGCTACCCCTTCACGATGCTTCCAATCGAGCCCCAGAAAATTATGCTGCTGTACAACCCTCAGGAACAGCATGGAGGCAAAGTCAGCAGCTACAGGATCTCCACGGTGGGAGGGGAAATCGGTTAAAATTGTCCTCCCCTCCACTTCCTCCTTCTCCTTTGCAAACAAAAGTCTCTGTATGCCAGCATAACAATTGCTACACTGCCAGAACAGCCCTTTGGGTGTTTTAAGGCCATCTGAGGGGAAGCATAGGATTGCCAGGTCTAACCTTGCCTGGAGCAGGGGACTTTGGGGTCATTACTGGGTGGGCGGGGACATTGCGTGACTCCCTAACATGATGATGTCTCCAGGAAGTGGTGTTATTGCACCAGGGATGCTCTGGTATTTGGGAAAACTCTATGGGGTTTTTTTTTGCCTCAAAACAATAGTTTGCCCCAAAACCAGAGCATCCCTGCATGACGTCCCTGGTGTGATGATGTCACTTCCAGGTGATGTCATTGTGTCGGAGACATTGCAAAGCAATGTCCGTGTTTGGGGGTAGGGCTTCCCCACTAATCAGCTGGAGCACAGTGGGCCGAAGCCGCCCAAATTGGGTTTTCCCCAGCATTGCTGAGGGAATGACAACCCTAGGGAAGCAGTGAAATTGGCCCTGGGGCCTATGCCTTTTTGTCAGTGACTGAGGATTTCAAACCAGGATTGGCAGAAAAAGCAATTTCCTAACAGTGTGCTGGCACTCACCAGAAGGACCTTGTTTTGAACATGACAAGGCGCCAGCTGTGACAGACAGCCATTGACAGCAGTGAGCATAACACAAGGGACCAATAGGATTTTATCTCCAGAATTTCATGTATGCTCATGTCAGATTAATTTAGCTGGAATAAGTACCCACACAGTGCTTGAGTAATCATTCTCACTTAACACAACTTAAAATTGCCGCTTTCTACTACATGTGCATGCATTTAAAGAATAGGAAATGATGCGTTTTGATTGTGACTGTGAGGAAGTGGGTGAAGCGTGCAATTGAGCTATGGTAAGTGTTCTTGATGATCCATTGCTAGAAGCTAATTCACTCAAGTTTCTTAATGGGTCTGCCAGGGCTACCTTGCCATTCATCCACATCCATATGCTGCAAAAAAAAAAAAAAGTGACATCTGGTGAGATCCGTGGAGCGATTTCACTGTGTGCGCGCCCCTCGTGTTGCCACTTCACACACTGATTTTGCCAAAGTACGTATAAACCCAAACTAGGAACATACATTAAAATAACATTTATTTGTTATTTATAATATACAACTGGTGACCTGTGAGAAACTCACAGGTAAATTCCATCAGTGGTTCCAGTCTGGTGTAGTAGTTAAGTGCGTGGATTCTAATCTGGGAGAACTGGGTTTGATTCCCCACTCCTCTGCATGCAGCCAGCTGGGTGACCTTGGGTCAGTCACAGTTCTCTCAGAACTGTTCTCTCAGGAGCAGTTCACTCACTCAGCCCCACCTACCTTACAGGGTGTCTGTTGTGGAGAAAGGAAGGGAAGGAGATTACAACAGCCGCTCTGAGACTCCAAGTGAAGGGCAGGATATAAATCCAATCTGTTAAGTATGCAACTCAACAAAGGCAGTGATTTCAGCAAAGTGATTCAGCTTTATTTGTAATGGCAACAAGACGATCAGACAACAACGACAACAAGTGGAGCACAGCTCCCTTTTTAAATAATCTGGGCTGTCAAAGCCACGCCCATAGACAAGTTAAGAACCAATAGCATAACAGAGATAAAGATCAATGAGGTCTGTTCCCTCCATAAACATATATACACTTTTGATTGGTCTATTTACAGAGTTTCATTGAAACAACCAATAGGAATGTTACAGCTTAGGATCCATTCTCTGAATCAAGCTCAACATGGAAAAGAATAGGTTCAGTTTACAGTTAGAACATAACACAATCTCTTCTTCTCTCTTCTCTGTCTTCTTTGTCCTCTGGCTGCTGATACCTGCCAGCTAGGGCTGCCACCTGGAGATCTCCCCCTATTACACTTGATCTCCAGACAACCAATATCAGTTCCTCTGGAGCAAATGGCAGCTTTGGAGGGTGGACTCTGTGGCATTATATACCCCTTCCCGAGCCCCGCCCTCCCCAATCTCCATGAATTTCCCAACCCAGAGTGGTAACCCTACTGCCACCAGCCACCTTTCCTCCTACTGCTGCCTCCTCCTCCCACCTTTTTGTTTCTG
Source organism: Gekko gecko (assembly GCA_029375565.1). NCBI lineage: Eukaryota > Metazoa > Chordata > Lepidosauria > Squamata > Gekkonidae > Gekko > Gekko gecko. Next base: position 330,835,302 of record JAPDNY010000001.1, on the reverse strand, counting down.
CACCCTACGTCTTCTTCCCCCTCAGCCCCAGCATTGGTCCCCATCTCCACCACCTCCTTGCCCTTCTGTTGCCCCCTCTCCTCAGTCTGCCCACCCTCCCCTCCTCCTCTTCCTCTCCCCTCTTCCTGCCCACCCATCACTCTCCTTTCTGCCCACTCTTCCTCCCCCCACCTCACTCAGCTGGCCGACTACTCATCAGCCAGCCCTCTAAGCTGAAGCAAAAGCTCACCCTTCTCGTACTGGCCTGAAGTGGAGGCACCAGCAGTAGCTTCTCTCCTGCATGCCCAGCACATGTGGTAGGGGGCCGTGGTGGCTCCTCCCCACTGCTCTGCCCTACAGAACCACTCACTAGGCTTACCAAGTCCCCCCACCCGAGAGACCCGTTATCCGCCGCCAGAAAATCGGGCCCTGGGGGAAACTCCACCCCCTTCCGGAAAACGTCCTCAGCATGGTGATGTCACCTGAAAGTGACATCATCACACTGGCCACGTTGGGGGTGGGATGCTCTATGATTTGAGGGAAAACTCTATGGTTTTCCCTCGAATCCTAGTGGCCCTGCCCCCAACATCCTGACGCGATGACGTCACTTCTGGGTGGCGTCATAGCGGCGGCGCGCGCACAAGCTCCAGGGACAGCACGGGACTCCCCCGCCGTAAATAAATTTCAACTTGGCAACCCTACCACTCACCAGGCAGCTTGCCTGGCTGAAGTGCTGCCAGCTGCATGCGGCAGTGACTCGCCCTCCTTGAGGGATGGTGGCAGCTGTGGCTCAGGGGTGGAGCACCTGCATTGCATGCAGAAGGTCCTGAGTTCAGTCCCCAACGTCTCCATTTAAAGAATCAGGTACTAAGTAATATAATAATAATTTTCACATGGCATTGTGTGTAGAATAGCCAGGAGATCCTAAGATTGTCTGGCAGACAGAAGGTCTAGTTCTTTAGCATTATTTACCATTAGGTGGAGAGCTAGATTTGTTTTTTTTTTTTTGAGGCAAGAGATGTTTCAGAGGTGGTTTGCCATTGCCTGCCTCTGCATCAGGACCCTGGTATTCCGTGGAGGCCGCCCTTCCAAATACTAGTCAAGGCTGACCCTGGAGAGCTGCTACCAGTCATAGCAGACCATACTGACCTTGATAGACTGAAAGTCTGAATCAGTCTAAAGCAGCTAGCTCCTCTTTCAACAGAAATCTTGTAGTGGTTTTACAAGGCAGACTTTTCAAACAAAAATTCTAAAACCTAAAAGCAAAACTGGTAAATCAAAAGCGAAAGCAGCCAAGTACTACTTTTGTGAATACTTTAGCTCTAAACAGGCCTGTGGAATAAAACCACTTTCTTCCACCTCTTAAAGGAAGCAGAGGAAAGAGATCCGAAGAGCTTTCTAGGAGAGCACATTTGTAAGTTCTGGAGAAGACCACAAAAATGCCCTGCCCCTTATGAACCACAGCCTAGTGTCAGAAGAAACTGAAGCCTTAATAGGCTTTGTTGGATGATCTCAAAGCTTGGGAGTAAGGAAAGAATCATGAAAGAGAAGGCATTCCTTGAGATCATCATCCCAAACTGTTCACGTATTTAAAAAGGCATCCTTTGAACAATGGCTGGAAAACAAATGGAGGGAGGAGGAGGAGGAAGAAGAGGAGACTGAATTTATATCCCCACCTTTCACTACCCGAAGGAGTCTCAGAGCAGTTTACAATCCCTTTCCCCTTCCCACAACAGGCACCCTGTAAGGTAGGTGGGGCTGAGAGAGCTCTCTTGAGAACTGCCCTTGAGAGAACAGCTCTGAGAGAATTTATGACTGACACAAGGTCACCCAGCTGGCTGCATGCGGAGTATTGGGGAATCGAACCCGATTCTCCCAGATTAGAGTCCACGTTCTTAACCACTACACCAAATGACACTGAAGTTGGTGCCGCTGTCTCAAAACAGGGGATCTCTTCCTCCTGATTTATACCCACACACAGCCAGGAACCAGTACCGTGAACCAGCTTCCTGCACCATCTTTGAAGGAAGCTTCACTTATGGCACATAATGTTAATCCCACCTTGAAGCCTGGTGAGCAGCATGAACAAGAGTTGCTGGTCTACCTTTTCCAGCAGTTGGCACAACCGAGGAAGTAACCAAACCTGGTAAAAGGTGCCACTGCCTGCAGATCCAAGGAGCAAGGTAGAATCCCTCTCCCCTCCCCCTGCTTTCTTCTCAGCACCAAACAAAATTTGAAGTGGCCTCTGTCCGGACTCCGACAGGGAGATGGCAGAGAAGAGCAAAAGTTTATTGGCAGATACTCTTGAGAAGAGAACTTTCCGCATACGGCCCTGTCCTGAGAACTGGCATGAAATGGACAAACAAGGATGCTCTGTGATTCTTCTGCCGAGCAATGGGAGGCAGCAAACAGGAAATGCAAAAAGAAAGTACTTCATTAAAACTCAGACTTCTCACTGAGAAGATTTAGCCCAGCCATCATGGCCTTGGCACTGGCGTCACTCTGTTTTCCATGCTGATCCTGGACTGGCTGCATTCCAAACAGGTTCTCCTGAATGTGTAGCTTCCTGATGCTCATTCCTTTGATTCAGTGCACTTGTCATGTATAAGCCTATTCACAAAGAAGCATCTTGAAGTCCCTAGGAGATACCAAGCATACACCAGTTGAACAGCTTTCTGGCATTTTCTATTGGCCTTCTAAATATCTTAGGCATTACCCGTAAATGCCAACATTCACTGCATTTTTGACAATACACATATATTTTACATTGGGATGCCTAGGGTTGCCAGCCCCCAGGTCCCAGCGGGGTTTCCCCCGCTTTTAGGGGCTGCAATCCTCATGGGAAAAAAAACCACAAAAAAGCCCATAGCCATAAAAGCCCACATGGAAAAATAGCATGTAAAGCAACAATTTATGTGATTTTATCAAGTATCAAGTATAATCCTATATATATAATTGTCTTACACGCTGGCCATTTCCACCTCTCCCATTGGCTGAAAGAAACCATTTCCAGTCCGTTGTGAGGAATTCATAGGGACCAGGCCTGACTAGGGTTGCCAGCTCCAGGTTGGGAAATTCCTGGATATTTTGTGATGGAGTCTACAGAAGCCAGAGTTCGGGAAGGGGAAAGGCCTCCCCTGAATAAAATGCTATAGAGCCCACCCTCCAAAGCAGTTATTTTCTCCGGGGGGGGGGGGAGATCTGTTGTCTGGAGTTCAGTTGTGATACCTGGTGATTTTCAGGCTCCACCTGTAGGTTGGCTATGCTAGGTGTGGCAGTTAGCACTTCAGAGCAGGGTCTGCTAGACCCAGGTTCTTGCTGTAGAAGTTGAGAAGGTGATTTCGGACCAGTCACAGACTTTCAGCCAAACTTACCTCACAGAGTTGTTGTGCAGATCAAAAAGGGGAGAGGAGAATGATGTAATCTGCTTTGGTCTCCACTGTGGAGAAAGACTGTACTTTTCCTCCTGGGGAATCATTGCTGCCAATCTCCAGGTGAGGGCTGGAGATCACACAGAATTAAAACTGCTCTCCAGATGGTAGAGATCAGGGGCAGATAAAAGTAGGTTGGTGGTTGACTGGGAAGGAGATAGGGTTGCCAACTCCAGGTTGGAAAATTCCTGGAGATTTGAGGGGTGGAGCCTGAAGAGGGTGAGGTTTGAGGAGGGGTGGGACCTCAGACAGGTACAATGCCATAGACTCCACCCTCCAAACCAGCCATTCCCTCATGGGGAACCATTGTTGCCAATCTCCAGGGCAGGGCTGGAGATCACTCAGAATTACAACTGCTCTTCAGATGGCAGAGATCAGTTCCCCTGGAGAAAATGATGGAGTCTGTGTCATTATACCCTGCTGAGGTCGCCACAGCAAATTGACACTGAGTGACCAAGGCTGGGGCACTCTCCCTGAGAGCCTCTTTCTAGAACTTGTTGTATTTATTTCCACAACAGGCCTTATTCCTAGTTAAATAATAATTTTGCTATGTTATTAGTAAATTACTTCATTTCTATATAAAAATGGCCTTATGAAGAGGGCCTTAATGCTCTTGAGTGTAAAGGCTTGGAAGGGAAAATACAGGAAAGAAAAGTGACTTTATTACGAAGGAAAAACAATAACAGAAATTAACTTCTATATAGAAATATTTTCAAATAAAATTAAATACTTTAAATTTATTAATTTATCATTCATCAACTTTTGTAATGTTGGGATGAAGTAATTTCTAAAGTAAAGACAGAAAGGCATTGAATTATGTATAGACTGTCTAGTATATACAGCTTTTGAACAACTATATGGCTTAAATTCTTCAAATGATTAATATTATTTACTTATTTTGTGATTAAAAAATCAAACCATAACATAAAACCATAAGATAACATTAAAATAAGTCAATTTCTTAGCTCGATTTCCCTTTACTTGTCTTTTAACAAACACAGTGTGGAACACCCAGTGACCACAACAAACGACTACCTAACCCGAATAGTAAAAGCAACAATTATTTAACAACAGCATTTAATAACAACAGTAATAATAGCAATACTTTAATAACAGCAATGATAATAACTCAAATGTAATTCTTCATTGCAAATTAGCCAGTTTCCTTAAGTAATTAAGTTTATCTTCCACCTGCTCATATTGCTGCACAGAAGTGGCAACCATGTCATGTAGTGCCTCATATTTCCTCTTTTTCAGCTCTAGGCGACCTGCCTGTGCATTAGCCAGTTTGTGGCAAGCCAAGTCCCTCTGCAGTCCATCAAACAGAGACCACACACTGGGATGACTGCAATGGAATAAGGAATTAAGAGCATTGTGAAAGCCCTCCCAACAATTTGTAGTTTTTGGCGACCGTTCCAGGGCTGCATCATGATGATTCCATATTCTTATAGGAAACGGAGGATCTCATCCCAGTGTGTAACTATACTCCCTCTAAGGTGTGGAGTCCTGTGAGCAAAAATTCTACGTTGTGAGTTACTGGCATTACAGTTGTGAGCGAGCAGTTTGGCTACTGCAGAAATCAGTTGCTCTGGAGCCCTCCTTCCTGAGCTAAGACAAAAATCTGTGAGCTGGAGGCTTAAAAGCTGTGAGCTAGCTAGCTCACACTAGCTTAGCTTAGAGGGAACACTGGTGTGTGGTCTCTATATGATGGGCTGCAGAGGGACCTTGCTTGCCACAAACTAACACTGGCTAATGCACAGGCAGGTCACCTAATAACACAGCAAAATTATTATTTAATTATACTTGACAAAATCACAACACAAATTGTTGCATGTGAATACAGGCCACAGCAGTGGGAACTCATTAGCATAAAAGGCCACACCCCTGACAGCATAGCTCATTATCATATTAGGCCACACCCCCATGTTACCAGAAGTGTGGTCATCCAGCCACACCCAC